>CM029366.1:10211623-10328758 GCA_017165825.1 Hepsetus odoe
TTTAATGTTCTTACAGATGATTTCACATGTTCCCCAAGAACCCTCTGATACACATTAGAATTCATGGTGTATTCTATGATGGTGAGCTGGCCAGGTTAGGTTAGGTGTCCTAATTTTATTCCTCACCTGAAATCACATTTTGTAGAATTAAATTTTGAAGATTTTGAAAATATTTTCTTTGATTTTATTTTTTTTAGTTCTATTACTTGAATCCTCCAGTCTTGTTAAAATTGAGATTAAATATCCGTATGTCCAAGAATGTTACAAAAACACAGGCTTTCATAGGGTGTCCTGTTTTTTTCACATGACCGTATGCTTTCTGTTTTGGTTTTTTGTGTGTGTGTGTGTGTGTGTGTGTGTGTGTGTGTATGTGTTCTGCTGATTAGTTCTCCCTTTGTTGTCACCCATATGGAGGGTTAACATCTATGTTTATATCTATTTCTCCTTAGTATTATATACAAGTGTCAGTGTTTCTGAATTACACTAATCTATTGTATGTCTCAATACAATGCTGATTTCTACATAGCAATGACAAAATATTTATACTTCCATTCATAACTGAAAGGTTTTGGAAAAATGTCTCATAGAAGTGACAATTAAATATTGCAAGTACTTGGAAAAATAGATGTAGTTCTTAAGCAAGTGGCAAGTGTTTCCATTTGTTAAACTTCTGTCAGTTTATTGGATCTCCAATTGCTTTCCTCCATTGCTTTTGTCTTCAGTCATGACTGTGTGTTCTTATGAGTATCTTTTGTGTGCTTAAGGTGTGTAACAGTCAGAACCGAAGCTCACTTCCTGCCTATATATGGGTGGTTGTTCCAGCATGGCATGACCATACTATGACAAAAGGAGTGTCTGCTTGGTCAGTTTTCTTTAGATTTGTGGTGTGTGTGTGTACGTACATGTGAATTTGTGAGAGAGGTGTGTTTGTGCCATGACACATGGTTAGGTTTTAGTGGTGTGTGTGTGTGTGAGAGGGAGCAAAAAAGTTTAGTTTTGTGTGCTGCCCTTTCTGGATGATTTTTAGTGATGCATGCTCTTGGTTTGGGGCTACAGAGGGGGAAAACAACAACAAATGAAACTTGGTGGTCTGGTAGAGCATTGGGGTTTTGGCAGTGACCGACTCTTCTTACCACAGCCCAGCATGAGTGCAACCAAACTAAACACTGAAGCCTTTATTTTTTGCTAAAATATACAAGTGCAAACTAAAATGTGGTAGTAGTTCTTAATTTTTCTTGGATTAAATTTTTTTGTGCTCTAAGCACAATTACAATGTATTTCGATGTTACAAATAATATACTAAAGAGCTACTTCATGGGATATATGTGTACTTTGTAGTTCACAGGTGCACACATCTGTTTCTCTAGATCAGTGACTCTTGTTACTCCATGGATGATCAAGGAACAGCAGAAACTCTGACATTTCAATGTGTGTGCACACTGCACAGATTGGATCACATACAACAGTGCCACTGGACACTCCTCAGTGTTGCTCCTGGATTGTCAATGATCCACCAATCAATTTGCAGCCAGAAACAAATCTAACACAATCTGTGGAGCTTCAAATAAACTGTCATTGATAACCTATTCACCTGCAAGGTTGATCCACAAGCTAGATGCATCTAATAAAGTGATGACTGAGGGGTCAAAACTCAAGAAATGTCAGAATATTTGCTCTACTAATTAACCCATTAATTAACTAATTAATTAACTAACCCATTGTCACTGCACAACATAGTGTCATTGCTTTGCTGAAAACAATTGACTACCAAAATATCTGCTCATTGGTTGTCCTTTAGAACTCTTATTGTAGAGAAACTGATGGACTACAGTATCTTTGAGATTCACAAAATGAAACAAATCGATTGTCTCATCAGTGCATAATACATTGTTCAGCTCTATAGATTCTTTTGATATAACACTGATAACCCTCATAATATGATTAGAAGGTTTTAGAAGGTTTTTATGACCATGTGATAGCTTTCTTATTTCTTGCAGAGTCTTGTCTCTGAACATTAGCAGTTTCACGCTGACCGAGATGGCAGGGCAAATGGCAACGACCTGAGGAATTTCAGGTTTTTGCGATAAAGAGGCCTGACTTCTAATACAGCAGTTATTTTTGAACAGGTTGTTTCTCTTAAACATGGCACTGCAGTGGTGTTATAATATGGCTGCTTCTTGGTGTATGTTTCCATACAGTCAGTCTTTGGAAAACAGGGATTGAGTCTAAAATTGTAGAATATTTTCATCTGTTGTGCTTGGACATTCATGTTTGAGCCCCAAGACTGTCATGTACATAGAACCCATTGTGCAGGCTGTCAAGGTGAAATAGATCTGGGCTAGATGTGAGTAGACTAGAGTAATGTAGGTATGTCTCTGGTATTTTGGCGTTGGAGCATTTAGGTTTGACTGAATTTGGAAAGAGATGGGCAGTTGCTGCTTGTAACTAAGACTCGATTCATAATCATCCCTTGCTGATGTGCATGAAAAAGGCTAAGGGACCATGCTTGAGTCATGTTATTTACCCTTTTTTATTTACCTGCCTCTTGCTGCCCCTGCCTGATTTTCTTACTGTCTCTCTCGGTCAGGTCCAGTTATCTTCGGTCTGAGTCTGTATTTAGCAATCACTGTCGCTTCAATGCATCTGTCTGCTTTCTTTTTTAACCATGTCAGTGCAGTGACACAACTCAGCCACATCAAGCACGTTTATCAGTGCCTGGCAAGTTTTGAAATTTCTCTTTAATCCCTGACATTTCTGATGCTTTTTCATGCCAAACCCTCAGCACTACGGGACACCTTGCAGTGTTCCTAAGGAGAGGGGAGGAAAGTCTGTGGAAGTTAAAGAGAAGATTTAGTGCTTTAATGTATACTGATGTGTATTCAATATTTAGTATACAAAAGCAATTGTTCAAAATTAAACATTAAAATGATAGGCCTAATGGACTTCCATCCAATCAGCAATTCTTATGATGCCGTTTATGCTGTTGCTTTTTATATTTAGTGTAGGTAGTGGAGGTCATTATCCAAATTTAAATAAAATAAAAGGAAAAAACAGTGAAATATTAAACCTTGTATTTACTGTTTACTCCAGTGCTTACCTAATGAAGCAAATTTTTATTTATTTTTTTTTACTTCAGTTATATTTATTAAAAACCTTTATAGCTTGTTTATCATTAATTAAATGTTTTTAAAGCATTAAAGGAAATTAAAAGCTTAAGTTTATAATTTAATTTTTGAAACTTTCAAAAATTTCTTAGAGAAGTTTCTTAGAGAAACTTAGTTAAAACTTCACCTGCCTCTGGTTGTTATCCTTTTGTTGTTTGAGCACACTTTGGTATACATATTATGATCAATGGAGATTGGAAAATAGTGGGGTTTTTTTTGTTTTTTTTTTCTGCTGTCAGTCTCTTTTGGGCATGTGACATAGCAAAATGTTATTGCTTTTGAAATGTTAACCATATTACAAATGGTGGCTTAATCAAATGAGGAATTATCAAAAGATTTTCAACATAACAAAACGCCAGATCAAGTAGTACAGATAAAGTAGTACTTTAGTGAGATTAGACCAGTCAGTGTAGGGGTATATTTATAGGTTTCTCTGTCAACAATTCTCTAAATGTGGCCATTGGGTTCAAGTGTTGCCCTCACAGTCGAGGGCACTCTAGGTTGTAGCTTCTCAGTCTTCTGGAATCTTCTGTGATTTATGCCTTGGGTGAGAATGGATTGTAAAGACAAGCTAGGCACAGACAAACATCAACAAGCACAGCAAACTAACTGCAGTTGTTTAACCACTACAAGTTTAAGCATGGCACAGAACAATACTTGAGGTGCACAGGCAAGTTTTTACTTTTAAGTTAAAAGAAATATTTTATAAAATAATGATTTTGAGAAAACATGTTTGTCAAATAAATATTAACTTTCTTAAGTTTGGTTATGATTTTGTTTGTTTTCTATGTGTCTGTATTGTCTTGGGGGGGAAAAATCTTAACATAAGACATTGTGTTATTGTCTTCCTCCAAAGTCCTCCATTTACTTGCTGATATATATTCAGTATTATGCATAAGTTCAGATGCCCCTATTCAAATGCTTTTGAGTCTATTTTGAACCCATTTTCTGTACAATTACCTTATTTAGTTACATAAGAAAAAGACTAAACAAAATGTGCCACATTGTTAACTGTAGTGTTTTAAAATATTCAATAGAAAGACAGAAGTGTACATTTTTCACATTGCTTGCTCTGTGCCCAAGGAAGAACTTTAAGTAGCCAGAGCATACATTTATTTTATAGCATTTAAACAAATAAAATAAATAAATGTAAACCTCCAAAACCTACATGTATTTTACCAGTTCCTCTCTAGGATCGCAGGATGACCACCAGTTTCACCAGGTCAATATTTGGAGAGCTAATTTGGAAAAGTTGACCTCTCTGTTGTGAAAGAGAGTGTTTGAGTGGACATGGGTGTTTACACATTTCTGTAAAGTTTGTATGTGATTGTGACTGTGCACATATAAATGCGTGCAAATGTTTTTAACATGCACGCATTATTACTTCACTCGTTATTACACACACAGACACGTTTAGTGCTCTGCACAAAAACAGAAGTTGCCACTGCTAGGTTTTGTAGTTCCTTCTGTTTTTAATTATATGTTTTAATGTTGCATTGTTTCATCTCTGAATTTTCTCTTGTATGTGTGAAGTGTGAAGTGCCTAGAGAATCTCTTTCTTGCTGTCGCAGACTCTTCCTCAGATGGGTATGCTGCTGGACTGTCTGGAGTTTAACCCTGGGTTGCAGGAGCTGTATGTGGCTGTTGAGAAAGAAACTATGAGAAACAAACTTAAATCTTCTGGTGACCATGAGCCTGCTTTTGCAGACAGCTTCAACTTTGTCCCTGAACACATTGCACCTGACCAGGACCAAAGCAGTGTGCCCACAGGTTATTTTTTTCATCATACACTTAGATTTCCTTGTCCACTAACAGTCCATCCCTGTTATTTTACCATTCCTGTTGCTTTTATTGTGCTTTAGGTTTGAGGTCTGCATCACTTGAGTTTAGTCGAGATGAAGTCTGTCATTCTTTAGTAGGAGCCCAGCAAGCAGACAATGAAAAGGTTTGATATTTTACTTTTTTACATGTACCATTTAAAAAATATTATTTGGACATAACAGATTTATCTTCTTAAAATTTTTTTTTTCATTTCTTCAATAGACAGTTCCACTTAAACCTTCTGCTGCACCTGACCAATCAAGTGTGCGGCCCAAGAAGAGGAAAATAGTTGGGCTTTTCCGATGACATTAAGTCCCTTTTACAGTGTGGAATTCTTTATGTTCTCTGACTGTATTTGTTTTCCAAAATGTAGATATGGTGAATTTTGTTTAGTTATTTTGAAAAGTGTATGTGTTTTTATCACGAATGAGATGAAAATGTTTTATTACCATTTTAATCTGAAACTGTATTAAATTAAGCATGAAGCAAAATAAAGACATTGGCTTGGTGTGAGGTGTTTAGTGGTCAGTAAAAACAGACCTGCCAAATAATTGCGAGTAACACGGACTGTATGCAAAAACGCAGGTATTACTAACTTCACCCTGCCATTAAGCACTAGAGTGCAAAGGACTGTCTCGCGTGTCGGGTTCTTTTAAATGGTACAGAGCGCGTGTGTGTAACTTGCGGTAGCGGGAGAGTCGCGCGGGTAATAAAGTGAGGCTCCGGGGAGGGGTTCAGTGGGGAGGGTAGGTGGGCTGTGACTCGGGGCTGAACGAGCAGGGTGCGGTCTGTTCCAGTGCCATCTGAACTCTCCGCTCTTGTCCATTTCCATTGAAAGCCGCGAGCCACAGGGCGGCATTCAGAGCAAAGCCGAGGCGAGGACACCCTGTAACCTCAGCGCACTCCGTCTGCGCGCGCTCTTTACCGCCGCAGTGCCTCTCGGCGCGTGTGCCAAGACAAATGGAATGTGACTATTTATTGTAGGACTGCGGGAGAAAGAGAAACAAAGTGAACACGAGCTGTAGACACCCAAAACGAGAACCGTGGCGTTGGCCCCTATAAGTCTACGGTGCCCAAAACTGTCCGGAATAAAGAGCACATGATGCTCTCTTAAACGCGACCACGAACCCCCCGTCTCCACTGACTCTGCGTGGAGACAGAAGCCACGAGCAGGGGGCGGACTACTGCCGGCCGCAACGGAGTGGCTGCGAGCGCTTGTGTGATGCGGCTCATCGCGCGGGTGTCGCTCCTCACCGGATGCGTCCTGCTGCTCGCCACGACGTGCGCGTGCTGTGGCCCGGGCCGAAGCTACGGCAAGAGGCGGCCGCCCCGGAAACTCGTGCCTCTGGCCTACAAACAGTTTAGCCCCAATGTGGCTGAAAAGACTCTGGGCGCGAGCGGGAAATACGAGGGCAAGATCACGCGCAATTCGGAACGCTTTAAAGATCTGACGGCAAACTACAATCCAGACATCATCTTCAAGGATGAGGAGAACACGGGCGCAGACCGGATGATGACGCAGGTAAGGCTGATTTCCACTCATGTGACCGCAACTAAGTTCAGTCCATCGGTATCTGTTTATTGCTGTATTGTTATCCTTCCAGTCGCCTCAGCTGAGCTGCGCGCGCACGCAGTGCCGTAACGCACCATGAAACCTGGCTGAATGAAGAGACTGATGTTCCCTTTCTCACTTTAAAACTGACGGGACTTCTGGATCAGTTGATATCAGTTGATAGTCATTTGGCAAATTAACAGTGAGATTATTGACCATTTGAACTTTTTTCCAACTAAACTTCCCCACAAACACAAACAGCTGAGCTTAACTCCCCATCTTAACCACTTGCCCTGAGTAGGTGGTGTTGGGGCCTATCCCAGGTCTCATAGGGTGAAAGGCGGGTAAACACCTTGGAAAGGTCACCAGTCTATTGCAGGGCAGACATACAGACAAACTCACACAAACCTAGTGAGTAATTTAACTTTTACAATCCACCTAACATGTATGTAGGACTCGGACCACCCCACCTGGGAATCAAACCCAGGGCCATTTTGTTTAGAGGCGACAGCACTACCCAATGCTTAACTTGATTTTAAACTTCAACTTTGAAGGTTGTGGGTTCAAGTCCTGGACCAGGAGGTCCCCCTGAGGTAACCTACTCTTAAGCACCAGGGCTGCAGAGTGTAAAGATGATCCCATTCATTCAACAGATGCTCACTTGAGGATTATCTTGCACAGGGACATAGTAAAGGATAGGAGAGGCAAAAGAAGAATGGGGCTGTCTCGGTGAGCAGTGGTGGTACCTGACCCCATAATTGAAAGGTCTTGGGTTCAAGCCCTGGACCAATAGGTTACACTTGAGCAATGTACCGTTCCCCAACACTGCTTACCAAATACTGGATGTATGAGGAAACATTTCGTTGTGCTGTTTTCACAATTATAAAATTGTCAAATATATTAATGGGTGGGAAAAGCCAAAGGGATGGGGATAGTATGTTAGGGGGCGTTTAATTAAAACACTATGTTCACTGTGTTTAAGGGCCGCTTTTGGAAACTAAAACACGACACATTTAGATTCGAGTGGGACATGGGAATGTTTTAATGTTTCCCGTAAGCTTAAGCACAAGTGTCCCCCACCAGCTTTTTTGGTGGCTGTCAGAGTTTTTTACGACACAGTCACACAGTCGTGGCTACAAGTGGAATGTATTCAACTTCTATACCAGATTAAAAGTATTTATATCAGCCCGCCGACGACCACGAGCTTCCTCGGCCGAACGGTTCTGTCCGGGGCAGCCGACACCCCACCCCCGCACAATTTATGAGGACCAGGCTGCAGTGATTGCCTCAAACAACCTCTGCTCTGTCTAATTTTCATTTGCTTTTATTTTATTTTGTTATTTATTCTGTTTGTTTTTTCTAAAAATAACCCACCTCGCATTAGTTTAAGACTTAGTTTCACACATTTCTCGTTTTTTGATGGAGTGGCGGCTGTCCCGCACAGGCGAATGTTTGTGTTTGCGCAGGCCGTGGTCAGCGCGGAGGCGCTCCTAGTCGGAGCTGCACCTTGAAAGCTAAACCAACAGTTCACGGCTGATTTATGAAGTCCATTTCACTTTTCGTAACCGCAATGTGGGGGGTGGGGGCGCTGAAATCCACATCGCCGTGTGAATGGGGATATTTTACCACTGCGCTAGATTCTATTCTTATCCTGATGTCCCGAGGCAGGGTCGGAAAACTTATTTTAGTAAGATATAAATGTGCATTGTCCTGTTCAGACAACATGTGTTGTTTCTTCGATAGTGTCAAAATCCACACAGGTACAAAGACCCTTTTTGTACTCTCCAAAGATGATTTTATGTTCTGGTGATCATATCGTTTCCGCGTAAAACTCCCCTAATTCTAGTCGCAGCCTTATAATAAATCAATCAGTATTGCATTGAAATCAGATTCTCCTACCAACTTGCAAGTGTAGAAGAGTAGATATGTGTTATTGTTGGTGTGTCACAAATCATATCTACCACTCATCTCCACCCATCCCAATCGTCCTGAACTCTCTTCTTCTCCTCCCTTCCACACTCCTCATTACTCTGTAGTGTTAACCCCAAGTATTTAAACGCCATCTTTGCTACCTCTTCTTCCTGCATTCTAACCACACCTATACTCTTGTATTTTCATCCTGTATCCTGTAAAATCCTCAAAATCCTCAGAGCAAACATTGCACCTGTAGTGTTCTTTCTTGGCATGAAACCAGACTGCTACTCACATTTCATCACCTCTTTTCTTAACCTAGCTTCCAACACTCTTTCCCATAAATTCACATGGTGACTGATCAACTTTATCCCTCTGTAGATAAAGTGCATCATCGTAACTCTTGAAAACCGGTACCAGTAGGGGGCAACGGTGGCCTAGTGGTAGAGCGTTGGCCCCGTATCCAAAGACTGTGGGTTTGATCCCCTTAGCAGTAGGTTGCCCTGAGGTAGCCTTGAGCAAGATACCATCCTTGTCACTGCTCCCCGGGCACTTTCAATAGCATGTGTATGGCTGAAATGCAGCGGTTGAATTCCATTGCGTTTCACAATGACAAGGGTTGTCATTTTCACTTTCTTTCAGTAAATCTGCTCATCACACTCTGCCTGCTTGTGAATATGTTTCCATTGTTATTCTTTATCACCCATACCAGCTGTAATTTTTCCCAGCACTGTCCCTCTGTCAGTGTAGGTCCTTTTCTCCCTCCTTACTCTCCGACATCTTATACAAGTCACCATATGCATTATCTATCCCACTTCTTCCCCACTTCCCCAGCCTGGGGCAGCGGTGGCCTAGCAGTTAGGGCGTCAGGCACATGTTCGGAGGATCAGGGGTTCAAACCCCTTCCCAATAGGTTGCCCTGAGGTACCCTTGAGCAAGGTACCGTCCCCATCACTGCTCCCCGGGCGCTTTCAATAGCTGCCCACTGCTGCACGGGTTTGAGTGTGCATGGGTAAAATGCAGAGGTCCAATTTCGTTGTGGTTCATGTGTGCTGTGCCGTGACCTCGCAATGACAAGGGTTGTCACTTTCATTATTCCTTTGTATTTCTTCTGAACTTCTGCATTCCACCACCAGGTTTCCTTGTCCAGATATATCACCAAGTGATAAATCATCACTCTCTCTCCCTTTTACTCACACAAGAATGATTCTTTCTCCTCCATCTCACCATCAACTCACAGAACATTCACTAACAACATTCATTATCACACATTTGATTTCATACTCATTACTCTATTTGACATTCTTTCATCTTCATAACACTCTTGACATGATTTTCCTTTGAGTCCAATTCAGACAGACCTGGTCTTACCCACCCTTCTACACAAAATATCAACTTTCCTTCTCTCCATCATATCAGCTTGCTCTCTTCCTTTACCATTCATTTTGCTAACAGTACTAGTGCCAGTCCTCATCTCCTCCAGCCAACAGTAGCCCAATTACCACTTGCACTCTGTTGGCTGACAGGACTGGTGGCAGTCATTGTTAACCAGGGCATTGACTAGACTGGTATGGAAATTTGTATTGTTTTCTGCATACTGATTTGGTAAAAAATTTTACACTGGATGCCTTTCCTGACAAAACCCTTCCCATTTATATGGGCTCGGGACCAGCACAAAGAATTACACTGGCATGTCCCTAGGGCAATTTCACACTCAGTGCTCACAGGATCTGAATTTAAACTAAAAGGCTCAGAATCAATCCTTACCAACATCACCACACCAGGGAGTTATTCTGGACCTATTTCCTATTTTGAATATCATTTCACATGTGAAGTTCCTGTCTAGCCACCAACTTTCTGAACTTGATTGATATGTAAAAAACTGCAGCTTGCCCAGAATAGACAAATGTCTATTTGTCTCCTAATAATTTACTAGCTTTCCATGAAATGACATCCTAAACTTCTAAAAAACATTTCTTGTATATTCTTTAACAATCTTGCTTCTTCTACATTAACAATCATTTAGCTTATCAAAACCTCCTGTACCCATATTCCTTCTGTGATTACTTGGTTATTGTCAGCTAAACTCTGTAATCTCTGTAGTGACATATACTGCACTAGTTATGTTTGTCTGTAAAATAAATAGAAATAACATTTCTCAGTTATTTTTTATTTTACCATGTCATATTTTTTAGCAATGTTATTTTACCTTTATAAGACTGGATTATTGACAAGTTATTTCCAAATACACTGAAAATATAAATTATTTAGTTGTTATAAATATTATCACCACTACTCTAGAGTCTTTAGTCCCTCCCCTTTCTTGCTCTTTCTCCCTCTCTTCTATTTTTTTTCTTTTTCCTCAGGGATCTGAGAACTGGTTGGCTGCAGAGAGCAAACACAGGTCCGCAAATGGGAGGTGTATTGTGGAGGTCCAAAGAGGACAGCCAGGATTGTATGAGTGTATGGCTGAGATCATTTAGAATGACATTTTATTGCAGAGTTAAATCTAAAGTGTTAAGTACATTAAATCTACAATTTTTCAGCACAGATGCTGGTTAAGCAATGAACAATAAATCTTTCTTTCAGATCTAAAGTAGGTTTCCTTTTATCCTAAGGAATGACGTGAATCTATGGTGTGTGTACTCACAAGCATGAGAGTGTGTATGCATGTATGCATTGTTACTTGTCTTGTATTGGCATTTTCATGCCACTTTGCCCTGAAATGGTTCTAGTGGCTGGGTGTGAAAGACCACAGAGTATTTGACAAGATAGCCCAAAAATGCTGAGCTTCCTGAAATCTAGGCCTAGAAACAGTACTCCTCTGTACTCTAGTCTCTTTTTTATCCCTAATGTAACTCTTTCAGACATACATATAAAGCAACAGAGTAACAGAGTGGGCAATTAGGAATGGGTGGAGAAGAGTAGCAGGAGTGACCTAGTGACATAGGTCCAGCAAGAATGAAAGGAAAGGCATGTCAATAGAAGTATGTTTTACTGTCATTTCAGCCATATATACAGCACACAGTGACAATATACACTGCTAAAATAAATTAAAGGAATACTTTTTAATCAGAGTATAGTATAAAGTCAGTTACAATTCTGGGATATTGATCTGGTTCGTTAAGTAGCGGAATGGGTTGTTAATCAGTGTCAGCTGTTTTGATGTTAATGAAATTAACAACAGGTGCAATAATGAGGCAACAATTAGATGTCCCCAAAAACAGGAATGGTTTTGCAGGTGGAGGCCGCAGACATTTTTTCCCTCCTCATCTTTTTTTGACTGTGTTTCAGTAGTTTTGCATTTGACTAGAGTCAGTGTCACTACTGGTAGCATGAGGTGATACCTGGACCCTATAGAGGTTGCACAGGCAGTCCAACTCCACCAGAATGGCACATCCATACATTGCCAGAATTTTTTCTGTGTCTCCCAGCACAGTCTCATGAGCAGGGAGGAGATTCCAGAAGACAGGCAGTTACTCTAGGAGAGCTGGACAGGGCCATCAGAGGTCCTTAATCCATCAACGGGACCAGTATCTGCTCCTTTGTACTAGGAGTAAAAGAATGAGTACAGCCCTACAAAGTGACCTCCAGCGGGCCACTGGCATGAATGTCTCTAACCAAACCAGAACAGAAACAGAAACAGACTTCATGAGGGTGGCCTAAGGGCCTAACGTCCTCTAGTGTGCCCTTGCTCACTGCCCGGCACCGTGGAGCTTGACTGGCATTTGTCAGAGAACAGAGTGAAAGTGACTATTTTAGTCATTGCGAGGTCACAGCACAGCACACCGTGAACCACAACGAAATCGGACCTCTGCATTTAACCCATGCAAACACCATGCAGCAGGGGGCAGCTATGAAAGCACCCGGGGAGCATTGACGGGGACGGTACCTTGCTCAAGGGTACCTCAGGGCAACCTACTGGTAAGGGGTTTGAACCCACAATCTTCTGATCCTGTGGCCATATCCCTAACCACTAGGCCACCTCTGCCCCGATTGAATGAATTGGCAGGTCCAGCACTGGCACCAGACGTGAAAGGAGCTGGAGAAGCCGTGGTGAATGTTATGCTGCCTGCAAAATTGTTCAGCATGGTTGGTTTGGTGGTGGGTCAGTGTTGGTCTGGGGAGGCATATCCATGAAGGGACGCACAGACCTGTACTGGATAAACGATGTCACCCTGCCATAACTGCCATTATGTATTGGGATGAAATCCTTAGACCCACTGTTAGACCCTTCACTGGTGCAGTGGGTCCTGGGTTCCTCCTGGTGCATGATAATGCCCGACCTCATGTGGCAAGAGTATGCAGGCAGTTCCTGGAGGATGAAGGTTTTGATACCATTGACTGTCCTCCATGTTCACCTGACCTAATTCCAATAGAGCATCTCTGGGACATCATGTTTAGGTTCATCTGACGTGGCCAGCTTGCACATCAGACAGGCTGGTGGGCAGTGGTGGCCTAGTGGTTAGGGAGTTGCCCCGTATCAGAAGATTGTGGGTTCGACTCCCTCACCAGTAGGTTGCCCTGAGTTACCCTTGAGCAAGGTACCGTCCTCATCACTGCTCCCCAGGTGCTTTCAATAGCTGCCCCCTGCTGCACATGTGTGTATAGGTGAAACGCAGAGGTTGAATTTTGCTGTGTTGTGCTGTGCTGCGTTTCACAATGACAAGGGTTGTCACTTTCACTTTTCACTTTCAGACAATCCAGGAGCTCAGCGATGCCCTGGTCAGGATCTGCGATCATAAGAAGCATGCCCCGACATTGTCAGGCATGCATACAAGCATGTGGGGGCCATACAAACTACTGAGTACCATTTTGAGTTGCTGCAATGACATTTCAGAAAATTGGACTAGCCTGCTACATCAGTTTTTCAGTTTAAATATCTTGGTAAGCCCTCTGCAGGTGGATAATTTTCATTTTCATCAAATTATTTGGCATCCTTTTATTCCTAACGCATTACCCCTTCCATATCAGAATGGATATCTAGCATGATTTTTTTTATAATTATCCATATTTTCAAAGTGTTCCTTTAATTTTTATGAGCAGTGACATAGAACACAACATATGACTAGAAGTGCAGATGATACAGTACAACATACGGTGCAGATAATGGCAACAACAATACAACAATATACAGGTGTCACATGTGAGGTGTTTTGGGCACGCTAGAGGGCACTCTCTGTCACGTGTGAGGTGTTTTGGGCACGCTAGAGGGCGCTCTGTTCTGACTGAGCACACCTGAGCTTAAGAAGGCACAGGTGTGCCTCATTAGGGCTGACTATTTAAGCCCCGATGAGTCAGAACAGAGCGCGGCTCATTAGTTAGGCGAAGCCTATGTGTAATGGTGGTTCTGGTATATGTAACTTGGTATCTAGAGTTAGACTGCAGTTCCTCGGTTCTAGGGTTTTTGATTAGAACTGCAGTCCCTGCTCCTTGTTTGTGTAATTGTGAATAATAAAACTAAAAAAAATAATAAAAAAATTGTGAATAAAAAAAAGTTCCGAACTCCTGGCTCCGCACTGGCGTCCTTCCGGCACCCCGCCGCCATTACAGAAATGAGCCGCCAAAACCGGGACGTCAGGAGCCGTGAGGAGTGGCTGGAGGAGCTAGAGCGAGCACTGGGAGCCCAGATTGAGGACCTCCGAGCAGGGCTGCCCCTGTGGCAGCCGGGGTGTTGCGAGCGGAGCGGTGAAATGCAGAGAGTCACCGCCACTGAGCTCTCGCGGCGCCTGGACCTGCTGGATCGCTCAATCCAGCTCGCTCCCTCGCTGGAGTTCGGCGAACGGCTGAAGGAGTGCGGTCGAGCGGAGAGGGCGGTACGGGCCGTTTTAAAGGTAATGTCATTGGGGCGATTCCTCGAGGAAGAGGCTTCGTTCGTACCCCTTTCTTTACCGGCTCCTGCTCTCCACCAACCGCAATGCCGGAAGTCGGTGGAACCCGCCTCCTTCGCCAATCACAGCGGTCCGTCCGCGGAGACAGCGCCGTGCAGCCAACACAGCGGTCCGTCCGCGGAGACAGCACCGTGCAGCCAACACAGCGGTCCGTCCGCGGAGACAGCGCCGTGCAGCCAACACAGCGGTCCGTCCACGGAGACAGCGCCGTGCAGCCAACACAGCGGTCCGTCCGCGGAGACAGCGCCGTGCAGCAAACACAGCGGTCCGTCCGCGGAGGCCCCGCCCTATGTGAAACGCGGCGAGAAGATGCCGGATACGCTGCGGAAACAAGGAAAGAAGGGCAAGAGGCCCACACCTGGCACAGTACACAACCCCAGCTCCTCAAACCCCAGCAACAGAATTAACCTTGAGAATTCAGAAATTAGAACATGAACTACAGGAATCTCAGAAGGTCTGGCTGTCTGTTCTGGGCGCAGAGAGACAGAACAAAAACGTTTTAGTTGAGCAGCTCCAGGAAATGGAGGCTGAGCTCCTCACCAGGGATCAAGTAATCTGTACACGGAACCAGGATCTGGACGCCCTGAAAACAAAGTGTAAGAAATTGGAGGATGAAAACGCCTCTCTTCAGGCTGTGAAACACCAGCCGCAGGTGAGCCACCAGTTTCAAGTACATTCCCTTCAGGAGGAACTAGTTACAGTAAATGGGGAACTTCAGGAAAAGCAGGCTAGGTACCTAGAACAGGAGAAAGTCTGTAAGGATCTCAGGGGACAGATACTTTGGCTAACCGAAAACTTGAACCTGGACTCCGTGAGACTCACCCTGCAGGTATATGGAGCAGAGTGTCACAGGGCCAAGAGGGACTCTTCTATGAACCATGAAGATTCATCTGTGTTTAGCTCTCTTTCAGACCCTTTCAGGCCAAGGCTTTCCAGTGAGTTGGACCATTCCTCACGGGACCCCCATAAGGAGTCAGGGAGGACAAGGCGTTTCCCTACTGCCAGCTCCTTGACCGAGGTACCCATAACAGTTAGGTCTCTTCTGAAATCACCCGCATTGATTTCTGCTTTGGAACACTGGCAGAGAAAGCCTCTGGTGGAGATCCTGTCCACAGATACTTCAGGTAAGAATATAACCGTATATCACAACAGAGAAGACCCAGAAATTGAGCTTCGGGATTATGTCCTCTCCACATTCCCCGTTTCAAGGAGGAAAGCTAAGATTATTCAGAATCCCCTGCTCTCCGCTGAAACCTATCGGCCTATTCGGCAAGGACTTCATAGTGAACCTGTTCTGAACATACCCGTACATATTGCTGAAACTGTATATGTTCCCTCCGCCCAGTCAGAGTTCCAGAACCAGACAACCACATCGAGAAATCTGACTCCCAGCCTGGTTCATCATCAACCGTATCCATCTATCACCTCAGGCATCATCTCTGGAACAGACTGCCCTTCATGGATCTCTTCCCTTGTTTCAGTGCATTCCGTAAGTAAAGTCGCAGAAATTGAGTCTAGTTCCTCAGAGGCACTCAATCCCCTTGACCTTAGCCTTTCAGAGAATGATCCAGAGGAAGAGTGCTCCAGAGGCTTTGTGGAAGCTACTGATGGTGACAATCCAACAGCCCAACTTGATGTGCCTGTGG
Organism: Hepsetus odoe; assembly: GCA_017165825.1. NCBI lineage: Eukaryota > Metazoa > Chordata > Actinopteri > Characiformes > Hepsetidae > Hepsetus > Hepsetus odoe. Next base: position 10,227,609 of record CM029366.1, read on the forward strand.
GAGATCCACAGATATCAGAGGCTCCGGAATTAGTCAAACCCCCTCCTACTCAGAGGAGAGGAGCAACCCAGGTTGCCAAGGGTAAGGTCAGTACAAACAAAGCACGAGTTACCATGCCTCTCAGAGATAGAGGCACACAGTTACCCCGGCCTCCCAGAAGCCAGCAGTGCCAGAGGAGAGCAACAGCGTTCACTGCAGCAGTGGAGGAATACCTTTCCTTTATTTCTGTCAGTGTCCCCAAAGGAGTCTTCACACCAGCTGTTCTTCCCCCAAACCTCTTGCTCAATGCCCGCGTGAACATCGTCCCAGTTGACACAACACTACAACCAGGCTCCCATCAGCACCTGAGAGTTCCAGAGCAGGAACACGCCTTGCAGGTTGCACTGCTTCCCAACACCATGCCCATAACACGTCCCCATGATCAGTCTCCTCAGAACTTGAGGCCTGTACAACCTTGGTATGAAAGAGACGAAAAACTCCCCGCCTTGGATTATGAAACAAAAGTCATGGAAAGTGAGAGGGACGGAGACCGGAAGTGGCGCACACACGGGGTAACGAGCTCTTCCCCTTCTAACCACAGGGAATCTCTTGTCTGTAGCTCTTTTTCAGGTGATGACCAGACAAGGCTCTTGAACCAATCATACGAGTCCTCCAGGGTTCCCACTACAGAGTCAGCGAGACAAGTGAGGGAGGAGACACGGAACAGCAGAGAAACACAGAAAGAATGTACAGAAAGAAAGTACCAAAGGGACTTGGTTGTCAGAATATGGACTGAAACTCTAGGATTCCCCTCACCACCACCAGCTGCCTGACATGGCTGGTCGGAGGTCCTTTTTGTGTTTTTTGTGGACCTGACCGTATGTCTCAACAAGGGACTTTGTTTTTGTAAGATTTTTGTTGTTCTTGACCACCCCCCAGAGGTTCGGCTATGTTTTGGCACTTCGGGAGCCGCGCCTTTTGGGGGGGGGTTCTGTCACATGTGGGGTGTTTTGGACACGCTAGAGGGCGCTCTCTGTCACGTGTGAGGTGTTTTGGGCACGCTAGAGGGCGCTCTCTATCACGTATGAGGTGTTTTAGGCACGCTAGAGGGCGTTCTGTTCTGACTGAGCACACCTGAGCTTAAGAAGGCACAGGTGTGCCTCATTGGGGCTGACTATTTAAGCCCCGATGAGTCAGAACAGAGCGCGGCTCATTAGTTAGGCGAAGCCTATGTGTAATGGTGGTTCTGGTATATGTAACTTGGTATCTAGAGTTAGACCCTCCCTGCTCCTTGTTTGTGTAATTGTGAATAATAAAACTAAGTTCCGAACTCCTGGCTCTGCACTGTCATCCTTCCGGCACCCCACCGCCGTTACAACAGGTATACAGGAGGCCAGAAGTGTTATTCAAGTTTGAGACAATCACACAGACAAAAAGACATGTGGTGGAGCTGGAGGTGGCAGAATAAAATATGTTGAGATTTACATTGTGAGTGATAAGCATGGGCAAAATTAAGAACAAGAATAGCAATTATGCTCTGATTGGATAATTTGGAGAGAAAGTCAGGAAAGTGTGATTACGTTGGTTTGGACATGTGCAAAGAAGAGATAAGGAGTATATCTGGAGAAGGATGTTGAGGATGGAGCTGCCAGGCAAGTGGAGAAAAGGAAGGTTTATGGATGCAGGCTGTCAGAATGGAAGATGAATATGCAGAGAAACGGAGGAAATGGAGACAGAAGATCTGCTGTGGCAACTCTGTAACAGGAGCAGCTGAAAGAAAAAGGTGAAGAAGAATGACAAAGACTGATCTCCTGTTACTAGAAGCATTTGACTGAAGTTGCTGCAGCCAAGTGGAACAGCTAACCTTTAGTTTTAGGGGGGAATTTCACATTGGTGATACCGGTGTTGGTGGGTTTTTTTCTACTTACAAAAAGAGAATATTGAATGAATAATGAATTTTCGATTGTTTTTTTTTTTTTTTTATACATGAATAGCTAAAATAGAGGATTCATAAAGCAGTCATTTATAGCCTTAAATAGTCTGTGGCTTTGAGATTTTGAGTTTTTAAAGTGCTGAGTCAAACTTTTAATGGAATGGAAGTTTGTGATATCTTAATGAAAAGTTGAATGTAGTTTAGATTGGGTTAAGTGAAGGTTTGGGTATTTTGTATTTATTATATTATATTTTGGGGTAATATTTTGGGGTAAATATTAATAATGAATAATAATTAGGGTATCTATGTTATATATGCATGTATGTATGTGTGTATTTATTCATTCATTAATTCATTAATTTATTAATTTTTTTTTAACACTAAGTGCTCTGTATTGGGGACAGGAAACAAGGGAAGCTGCATGTTCTCACATGTGTAAGAACAGTAATAGGTGTTACATAACTAAGTCTCAAAAGAGATCTAAGAATATCAGGAAGCTATCATTACAGAATTAATATTCAGCTCAATTTAATTGATCTAATTAATTAATCCTTCTTTGTCTCTTTGTAGCGTTGTAAGGATAAACTGAATTCCCTGGCCATATCAGTGATGAACTTATGGCCGGGTGTGCATCTGCGAGTGACCGAAGGCTGGGATGAGGATGGCCATCACTCAGAGGAGTCTCTGCACTATGAGGGAAGAGCTGTAGATATCACAACATCAGACCGTGACCGTAACAAATATGCCATGTTGGCTCGTCTAGCTGTAGAGGCTGGTTTTGACTGGGTTTACTATCAGTCCAAAAGCCACATCCACTGTAGTGTCAAGTCAGGTAAGAGTAATGAAAAGAGAATTAGCTAACCCAAGGCAAAGAGCTTGATTATGTGTATTGGCACGTCTCTATCTAACCACAACTAACCGAACACCTTCTATTAACACTTGTGAATTAAGCAAATCCAGCAAATCAAACAAGCAGAGCAATTTGCTAGGCACTCAAACCTGAACAGATGTACAGTTTGTGTAAGTAATTAAAATTATTTACTATTTTTATTAGACACCTTAGACACACTTAACTTGTCTTTTTAAAGATGCAATTATCTGATACACAGTTTATCAGGCACATTTTTCCTTTGGTAATTAGAAAGGATGACCATGGGATTATGTGCCATAACATTGGGTTTTACCCTTGTATAATTCTATAAGATGCTGCATGTTTGAGCTTGGTTGTTGGGACAATGTATGCGCAAAAAACTTAAAAACTATTTATCTTCCTTGTACAAATTTGCTGTTGTTGGTTTCATCAATAGTTAGATTTTAACAACAGGACTGCTGTTGGCTGTATATTTTGGGTTGTCAGACTATTCTCATGCCATCAATGACATTCACTTGTTTAAAACCCCAGAAGGGTCTGTACCTGTCATATTTGTGCCTGTGTAACATACTCTAACTTGGCACTTCTATGTGGGGTGTCTGATGTGCTGAGAGTAGATCACCACCTGAAAGATATTTAACGATGGCCCTATGGTGACCTACCTCAAGATGGGTTAAATGGTGATGATGAAAAGAATGTGCCACAATATGCTACCACAAAACACAAGCCTTGCTCTGACATGCTCATATGTTAAGAGTAGCATTTTAGGAAAGTGCTTAATTTCATTTACTTTTTGTTGTTCTTTTGGGCAGCACATCTTTTTTGCTATACATTGCTGCTCTAGCATAACCTGAAATAGAACTGGGCTCTTTGTTAAGTGCACTTTTCTGCTTACTCCCTAACCTTTTCTAATTTCTTCTATTTACCCATCTGCATTAGCATTCTTTTACATTTCACAACCATGTCTTGATGGGATTCGTCCAACTTTGGGCTATTAGGCTATTTAAGACAAAGTAGGTGCAAGATGTTTAGTAGGTTGAGGACCTGCGTCTTAATGTAATATCCTCTACCATTGGGCAAGGTATGTTATGAGAATAAACAAGGTATTTGTAAATCAGTGATTGGATTGTTTGACAATTAATTCTAGTTACTCTTGAGACTAGTGAACTGTGTATTAAACGTTCTATTACTGAATACTAAAATAGTCATCACCTGACCTTAATCTTTTTGTGCATTCATAATCAAATCTCTAATATTCTTTTTCTCTTTCCCCCTCTTTTTTCTGTTTCATTTCTTGTGTTTCCCTTTTCCATCCATTCCTCCTCATTCTATCCTTTCTGCCCAGATCGTTATGCAAGTACGCTGTCATTGACATGATTGGATGGAAACACAGAACCTTATTTCATATTTTAAATGCTAATTCACATATTATCGTATTTTTATTTTGAAGTGAGAAGACACAATGCATGTATGTATGGAACAATGTTCAAGTTCAATAAGATAACTATTAAAGCAAATATTGCTGGCAATACTGCTCTATATATAAGAATCCACAGGGAGGCGCTTCTAACCGCATAAAGCATCGCAATGGCATGGACCCTTGTACCCAAGCTCCAGCTTAAACAGTGAGTGAAAAGGAGGATAGGGGCATTGGCATTGATCAGAGAGGGCATGGAAAATTGTTGTGCACCGTGGAAAATTCTGTGTTCAAAAAACAGGGGCTTTTACAAGAATACCACACATCAGCTTTTGACTGCCTAAAAAACATCAAGTGGTACAATTTTGTAAATGAGTGTGGAGCACATTAAAAAAAAAGAACCACCACATTATGTGAATATTTAATAGTATGTATTAGCTTCTAATCATTTCATTTTTTTCAATGTATATCAAATTGGTACTCTCATATTTCTCATACACTCAATTTCTCTTTCTTTCTCTCTTCTGCCCTGCGACCCCTGGCTTTCCAGAACAGTCTGTGGCAGCTAAGACAGGGGGTTGCTTCCGAGGAAGGGCACTGGTGACACTGGAAAATGGGGGTTGGAAGTCAATGCGTGACCTCTAGGCTGGTGATCGTGTCCTGGCATCGACAGCGAGAGGCAAACTCATCTATAGCGAGGTCCTTACCTTCTTGGACCGTGATCCCAAGGTCAAGAAGCAATTCTATGTGATCAGTACACATGATGGGGCCAGCCTGTCTTTGACTGCAGCACATTTGCTCTTTTTATGGGAGGGAAACTGCACTGGGGGGACCTTGTCAGCCGAAGGGGATATGCGAACAATATTTGCCAGTGACACCAATCCAGGACAGTGTGTGCTGACTCTTGAGAAAGGGGATAACGGGCTGCTAAATGGAAGACTCTCACGCATCACCCAGCTACGTGTGTGGGAGGATCGTGGTGCATATGCTCCCCTCACTGCCCAAGGACTACACTGGTATGCTCGTGCTTTGCACTGGATGGCAAAACTGCTGCTGAAGGCCATGGAACACCCTGATAAATGAAGGCCTTCTGCTTTATTGAAAAGAGATTTATTGAAAAAGGCAGAAAAAGAAGTGAATGAAATGCTGGAAACTTTGATTTGTGCTCTGCAAGCAATATTCCAGTTGTCATACATGCTGAGTCAATTTCCCAAACCACATTACATTTACATTTGCAGCATTTAGCAGACACTCTTATCCAGAGCGACTTCCATGTCCTAATTACAGGCACAGTCCCCCTGGAGCAACTCAGGGTTAAGGGTCTTGCTCAGAGAGCCCAGTGGTGGTAGTGCCAGAGGTGGGATTTGAACCTGGGACCTCTTGGTCCATAGGCAAGTACTCTACCACTAGACCACCACCCAACATTAATTAGGCTTAACTTGTTGCAACATTCATTTATGAGCAGCCTAGTGGTAGCCCAGGATCAGAAGGCCATGGGTACGAATCCTAGACCAGTAGGTTGCCCTGGGGTACCACTGAGCAAGGTACTTTCCCCATCACTGCTTCCTGGGTGCTTTAAATAGCTGCCCCATGCTGTATGGGTGAAAAACAGAAATTGAATTTCATTGTGGGTCACTGTGTGCTGTGTTTCACATTGCCTTTTATTTGTGACTGGTAACTTTTGGAAAAGTTATCTTTTTATATTCCAAAATTCTTATGTTCATAAAGTGTATATATTATAAAAATGTATCAACATTTAATATTTGCTGTATTAAAATCTAATGTTTAATTTTACAGATTAGAATACATATAAACACTTGACATAAAAACCCTACTATTTCTGTTTTATTTATATACCTGTATACCTGTACTTTTTCTTTCTTTCTTTTTTTTTTACCAGTAGACTTAAGCACACATTGATGTCATTAATTTGATATTAGGAATTGTGCCTTATAATATTTTTCAATGGAAACAAAAAAGCTAAAGGACCGTTTTGTACAAATGCATCCTTTTGTACAAATGCATCCTTTTTGTTTCCATTGAAAAATATTATAAGGCACAATTCCTAATATCAAATTAATGTTTAATATTAATAGTTAATAATATTAAATAATAATAATTGTGGAGTATAATAATTGTACAATATAATAATATAATTAATAATAATATTAATAGTTGGCACGCATAACTATTAAATATTAATAGTTGGCACGCAATAATGTCGGCTAATACTTTGGATTTTAACTGTACCTTTAAGGGAACGTCCAGATGGGGGGGGGTGTTTTGCTTAAACTCTCCTGTTTACTTAATGGAGGTTCCTCAATACGGAACCTCTAAGCAGCAGTTCGAGCTAAGCAGATTTTAATAGCCATCGTTTCATTTAGCACATTTATTTAGCGGATTACTTATATTTTTAGAGCTAAAATATAAAGGGGCTGTCTCTGTAGGGCTAGAGTTCTGTCCTCACTCATCCCTTTAAGAGGCTTTACCACCAAGACCTGAAAACCTTCAGGAGCTCCCGAGTCTCTGCTTTTCTCTTCGCTTTTCTCTTCTGCCTTTCTCTCTGGTTTGGTTACATTACAGCTCGTTAAAGAGTGCACATCATGGCTGATACAGGGAAAGGGGTGAACGCCGGGAAACTGGCAAGTAATGTACAGAAGAGGATAACTCGAGCACAGGAGAAGGTAGAGTAAAAAAAACTTCCAATAATTAATTTATGTTTTGACGCACTGTCCCTTCGTATATGGGGAGCTACTTATACAGGCTCATACAGACACTGACTGTTCTTGGTATGAAAAGTCCAGCTTGCTGAAAGTCAAAGCGACAGCAACACAGTGGCTTGAGAAATGAAACTCGTGCTATATATACTATTTCCAACTGTATACTAATCACAGCTACATCTAGAATAGAATAGAATAGAATAACCATTTATCATCCCACGAATGAGAAATTTGGGTGTTACAGGGCTCTTTAGCAAAGAAAATATAAAAACAAGGAAAGATATCCATATACATATATCTAGTTTCTTTAGGTTAAGTTGTGCTAACATGAATCCTGTTTAACTTATGGCATAGTTTCGTTGGACGCTATTGCTTCCTTTCGGACCCTTATTACTAACGTGCTCTGCTCCAGCAGATTTGATTTGATTATCCTCCCTGATAGTTCTCGATACTAGAGGAAACGGTGACCGTAACGGATAATACACAAGCTTGTCATCCCGTCATTCCTGTCAGCTGTCCGCAGCTGTTGTGGAGCTTTTCTTAGTAGACATGAGAGCTCACTCTCAACGTGATTGGTGTTTTGTGACTTTCAAAGCCTTTCAGTCAATTTTTAAATCTCCTGTGTATTTAAGCCCTGATGTCAGTTTAACTGGGACAAAATAAAAAACAAGGAAGTGCACTTTCTGCTGTAAACACTGTGAACGACTATGAAACCTAATGTACATTTACTTTGTAAGGAAAAATGCATAAGACTTTAGCATGGATTTGTGTGATAGGGCTTCTATGGCAAGGGTTTTATTTTATATGTGTGTGTCAAGTGTAATCTATGAGTTACAATGCAGTCACTGGTTACACTTTTTGTATTGGTTTGTCACATACTGGTCAAAGTGATTCAATAATTGTTTCTGTGTATTTACAAAAGGTATACAAGCTTTTTACTTGCCCAAAGGCTCTTGTTATAAAGAAACAGGTACAAGAGCAAGTTATACGCTGGGTATATGTCTCTCCTTGGATCCCAATCTACATATTGCTGCCTAAATCTGTGTGTGTGTGTGCATGCACGCCTGTGTGCACTATTATCTTATCATTCAGAGGTAATTAAGTCCACTGGTTCTCTCATTTTCCATATGTTGCCCGATTATCTGATAGAGGATTGCTTTTCCCTTTCTTTGTCTCTTCTTGTGTGGCTTTGCTGCAAGGATGCCAGTATAAGGGTTTTTAAATTGTATTTATTTTTTAATTATATTTATTTATTTAAGTTGTTTAATGAGAGTTGGCAGAGGTAATAACTGTCTTTGATGGAGCCCCAGTTCATTACCTTGACAGATCACCAAATACAGAGGGTGGTGCTGGTCTAGTGGTAGGATACTTTCCTATGGACATTTACATTTACAGCATTTAGCAGACGCTCTCCAGAGCAACTGGTAGAGCTAGAGGTAGGAATCGAACCTCTTGAGCTATAGGTCCATAGGCAAGTATCCTACCACTAGACCACTGCCACCTATGGCTCAAGATGTCCCAGGTACGAATCTCACCTCTAGCACTACCACCACTGGGTCCCTGAGCAAGACCCTTAACCCCGAGTTGCTCCAGGGGGACTGTGCCTGTAATTAGGACATGGAAGTCGCTCTGGATAAGGGCTTCTGCTAAATGCCACAAATGTAAATGTAAATACTGTGTGCAAGATTTAGAGTAATAATATTCTTTAACCTCTCTGAAAAAGAAGGCCAAGATTATTGCAACCATGGTTAAAACTGATGGGAACATCTAAATGTGACCAGCCTACACAGACGTAAGGGTTAAATTGGTGGTTCAGCTCTACTCAGCTCTACTTTAAACCATCCATGTGCTTTCTCTGAGGTGAGGACATAATCTCCTCTTTCTTTCTGAACCTCAGCCAGCAAAAGAGAGCTCTGCTTGCAGACCGATATTCCTCTGATGTCTTTAGCATCTCTTTCATTTTCCCCTTTATCCCCTTTGTCCTCTACCCCAACTCCTGCATGTGAGCATTTCATTTCCCAAACCATTCTCCTGTTAAACTGGGAGCATACTAAAAGGCTGACATGTCCATTTGCTATATTGACATGTGTGGAATTGGGTCTGATATGTCAGCATGAGGCAGAGCCAGGAGGAATGGGAATGGAGACACATCAGGCATCAGTTTCACACAGGCATCTGTTCCCAAATTAGACATTCATAAAGGAGGGAGCCCAGTGACCCTGCCCCTCTGAGGAAATATCCATGTTCACTTTGTGCTCGTTAATATTTGGTAAGTAACAATATTTATAGCCAATAGTATAAGATCTTAACTTTAATGGCACTGATACAGAAATCTTCAGATCATTAAAAATTTAGCTCAATAAATTAGTGTAGATGCAGATTTTCTTTAGTGTAAATTTAAGAAAAGAAAACACCAAAACATGACTTCCAATCTGGCTATGTTGCATCTGAAAACCATTCTTATATCGTCTGTGGACAGTACTTAGGAAGTACTTAGGAAGGAAAACCTATTGATTTTTTTATTGTATTTATGTGGACCCACATATAATCTGAGACAATGACTTTTATCCATACTGATAAAAAATCAATATATTGGATTTTATTCATCAACACTAAATATCCAGCATTGACCTCTGCCTTCCACTCCAACTCAACAGACCATATGCCAATCAAATGATTATAAACCACCCATTCTTGTAGGCACATGCACACACACCTGTTCTGATCCAGAAGTCCTTTTGGCATGAAGGGAGGCTATGAATAGCAAATAGGCTGCAGACTAATCCCTCAGAATGTGACAGGGACTTTTTTGTTCTGGGGAGGGTTAAATGAGGCTTGGGTGTACTTTTGGACTTGACACTAAATACCAGCTCCCTATGATGGAATAGATATTAAATGAAAAATATGCAATTTATAAACCTACCCAAAACGACTTTATATGCACATGTATCAAAGCTTTTGGCTTATCTAACCTGGACTAAGCCTCATCAGTCTGAAGGATAAAGCTGTGAAAGAAGACTGATAGAGCCTTGCTGCTTAAAGTGTTTTACAAGTGTGTGTTTGTTTATGGGTGGGAATACATTTGTGTATGATGAGTGTATTTCTGCAACTAGTATGAAATCCATCAAGTAATTGAACAATACATTTTCAGATTCTGCAATTTATAAAAAGATTGAAATTAATATTAATTAAAACATTTGACTGAGTTATTTTAATAATATTCTACCAAGAGTCAATTTCCATTCTACAGCCAGAATAACCACTGTATTTATGGAGAAAGTGAGTTCATTTCTGCTATATCACATTTTCACTGGCTTTGGCAGTTTTTTTTGCTAATATTCTAATAACATGCAAAAAACTTGCATGTTAGGTGGAATTAAATCATAAAACATCAGTACTAGAAATCACAGGTTTGTTTCATAGTAAAAGTCAAAGAATTTCCACATGCACCCAGAACTAAAGGTATTGGTGCTATAAGCTATAAGCTTACAAGCTTTAAGAAAATCTATTATATGTGCATCAGCCACTAGAGATCTCCCAATGAGAATCGATTGGATGTGCTAGAGAAGATGTTTTTGCAGTGTTAAAACAAGATCTAAGAGAAAAATAGGTAGGTAAGGTGACTTTGAGAGTTGGGATTGCTGAATGACTAGTTTATTCAGCAGTGGCCTAGTGGTTAGGGAGTTGGCCACAGGATCTGAAGATTGTGGGTTCAAACCCCTTACCAGTAGGTTGCCCTGAGGTACCCTTGAGCAAGGTACTGTCCCCGTCACTGCTCCCTGGGCGCTTTCAATAGCTGCCCCCTGCTGCACAGTGTTTGAGTGCATGGGTTAAATGCAGAGGTTCAATTTCATTGTGGTTCACTGTGTGCTGTGCTGTGACCTCGCAATGGCAAGGGTTGTCACTTTCACTTTTTTCACTAAAGCGTCCAAAACAGCATTCGTAGCTGCAGGCAATTACAAATGCCTGTGTCCGTGTATATTGTCAAAACCTACAGAACCTACATAAAATTAGGCAGTCGGTTTTAGTGTTATGAATGATCTGTGCATAATTTAGCAAATATAGTAACAAACTCCAGAGTGAGGCATTTGTGGACATCATTGTGGTGGTCTAGTGGTAGGGTGCTTGCCTATGGACCTATGCCTTATGAGGTCCCAGGTTCTAATCCTACCTCTGTCACTACCACCACTTACCACCAGCAAGACCCTTAACCCTGAGTTGCTCCAGGGGTACTGTCCCTGTAATTCGGAAATGGAAGTCGCTCTGGATAAGAGCGTCTGCTAAATGCTGTAAATGTAATTGTGGGGATTTAATCTGTCTTTGATTGCTGGAGTTCTAAGACCGCTGCAGCCACTATAATTGTATCATTCAGTGATTTACATGAACAAAAAAAAATTGATCACTGCAGAAATAAAAAACTATCAGTATAATCTTGGTTGGGTGGATTTACATTTACAGCATCTATCACATCTTCCATTTACATGTGTGATGTGCAAATTGTATTGTTAAGCTCATAAAAAGAGACAATTTAGAGACAAACTTTCAGGTTTAATGCTAGATTTTCCTAATCTTACAGTTAATCTTAAACACTCTGTCAAAAGCCTGGGGGTCACAATTGACTAGTTTTTATCTCTAGATACATATATCGGAATCATAAAATAGCTTTCCTTCACTTTAGAAACATTGCTAAACTTAGAAGCACACTCTCACTACATGTAATACCTCAAGACTAGATTATTGTAATGCCCTGCTGTCAGGATGTTCTAGTAAAATCCTCACTAGAGTCCTCATTACATTCCTCACTAGATTATCTAGACTTCACTGGTTTCCTGTGAAATTCCGCATTGACTATAAAATTTTACTGCTAACTTACAAAGCCCTAAACGGCCTTGCCCCCGAGTATCTCTCCAAGCTTATCTCCAGTTATGAACCTCGCCAGTGTCACAGGGTGCTCTCGTGTTTGTAAAACCCCTGGATCTGTCCTTTTTAGTCAGCTCTGTCCTTTTTAGTCACGATCAGTCCTTTTTAGTCAGGTTTTAATAGGAGTCACAATTACTGCATTCCTTAAACTTACGGTCTGTACAATGAATTCAAAACAGATCCAATTCCTTTCTCTTTGTTTGAGATGGGCGGCTGTCCACCACCTGTGTGGTGGACGGTTTGGGTGTTTCCTGAGGGCAAGTCCATCGATCTCCATGAGGGTCTCCTGAGTTCCATGCCAGCTACTACACAGAGCCGGTGAAGCTACTATCATCTTATTTTTCTCCTGACCTGAACTTCCGATTAGCTACATCATACTGGCTCTTCTGCAGGAGCTACTGCCACGGTTAAAGGTTAAAGCTTCCCCCACTCAAACAGAGCTTCCACTGTTAGCTCATGAACCTCCATTTACAATCACCAGTGGACTCGTTGACTTTTACTGTAACTCATGTTTACTGGAAATTACCAATATACAGCGTTTTTCTCTCTCTTTCTTTCTTTTTATTTCCAGTGTTGACCAAAGGAGGATGGGTTCCCTTTTTGGGTCTTGGTTTCCCCCCAGGTTTCTTCTTCATGTTTGGGGGAGTTTTTCCTAGCCTCTATCACCCTTGGCTTACCCAACTGGGGCTTGGACCCGGATTCTGTAAAGCTGCTTTGTAACAGTTGTAAAAAGTGCTATATAAATAAAGCTGACTTCACTTGACAAAGATACAGTTGTAAACCTCTTGGAAAATGTATCTGCACAGTACTGTTAGCACTATAGTCTGAGTGCATACTTGTACTCATGGAACTTTTCAGGAACATCATGTCACCAAGGCCCAGATACTTCAAGGAAAAGCTGACTCTCTGACTAGAGAGTTCAATCAATGCCCCTCTATTTAAAGGAATGAGTTTACACCAAGAAGGTGCTTTATATGGCACCATATAGCAATTAAAACAAAAAAAAATTGCATACAAACATGAGGGGGTAGGGAAGCATTAAATTAAAGCTACTTTGTTTTGTTTTGAGAATATGGTAGTCTTCTGTAATTAACTGTAATTGGGATACATAGAAAGCTGTCCAGTGTAAGTCAAGTCAGTTTTATTTATAGCTGTTGTTGTCACAAAGCACCTTTACAGAATCTGGGTCTGAGCCCCAACTGGGTAAGCTGAGGGTGACAGAGGCATGCAAAAACTCCTCAAAACAGGAGGAAGAAACCTTGGGAGGAACCAAGACTCAAAACGGGATCCCATTCTCCTCAGTGGATGTCACTCAATTTTCTCATGTTAAATTCTGAAAAGACATTCACTGAACTTCTTTAGAAACTGTGAGGAGGGTCCCAGTGGCCTGTGGATGGTAATCAGTGAAAAGGTTGTCTTTTTTGTATTTGGGTTAGTTATATTGAGAAAAAGGGTTTCAAAAGAAGAGAAATTTTAACCTGTTGTCTAACTGAAAACTCTGATGTTTTAATGTATAGCTGCTATACCTCCCCCTCTGTCATTTAAGGGAGGATTGTGTACATAACTATAACCTGTCGGGGGGCTTTTATTTAATGTTTTTATTTATTTATTTAACTCATCAGGTTCAACCCAGGCTTCTGTGAGACACCAAACTTCAAAATACTCTTAATTAATCATCTCATTTACAATTAAAGCTTTAGAGTTTAGTGATCTAATACTGGATATTTAGTCTTTGGTTTTCTCTCTCATTTTCTCAGATGATTCTCTCCATAAATACAGATGCCACGAAGCAGGAATGTCCCTCTCCAATTCACAGAAAGGGGAAAGCATTCTGTGAATTGGAACATGACACCAAATGAATGCATGTCAGAAAAATTTGGAATTATAACAGATTCACTGACTGTTCACCACTATGCACATAGTGAAATGGAATAGGTTAGATAAATTAGCAATTGCTGGTGCACCAAATTGCATATTTGCAAATTTAATTAAATGAGCAACAACAAAAAAAAAATACTCAAAACACACCAATCCATGACATGTCATGACATGCAGATCTGAAAATTATTTTACTGGCCTTAGCACATGTTAAACTGGATAGTTGTACTTAACATATACATTTAATGTCACAGCCTGTGTTTTGTATGTAGTACGTGTGTATTATATGTAGAAATTGTGTTCTATTGTCAGCTTTCATGTTTTTTTTAAAATTTTTTTTTTAAACTCTGTAAAAGGAAGTGAACCAAGCCGGTTAAATGCAGCCAGGGGAACTGGTATTGAGGATAGTCGCCTGGCTAGCTCAAAGAGGAAGTGCATTTGCTTTCTGTAGCAGAAAAATTTAAAAAAAAGAAAGTTCTTACTGAGATCAATGCATGGTGGCCTAGTGGTTAGGGTGTTGGCCCCAGGATCAGAAGGTCATGGGTTTGAATCCCGGACCAGTAGGTTGCCCTGAGGTACCCTTGAGTACTGTCCCTGTCACTGCTCCCTGGTCACTTTCAATAGCTGCCCCCTGCTGCACGTGTGCTTGTCCATGTTACCCAGTGGTCACAGCTAACTGTAGTCAAGGGGGTGGTGCAGCGAATCACTGCAAATATTGGAGAATTGTGGGCTGTTGGAGAATGGTCTGACCTCTGCAGCTTCTCCCTATTAAGTTTCTGCTGGGGGAGAATCGCTTGTACTCCTCCAGGAAAGTCGAAAAGAACTCAGGCAGCTCGGCTACAAGCCCTAGCAAAAATGATGTAATCATGTATATAACAGAAATCAGCATAACAACATAAAAGTCAAATAATAATAATCATCCTGCAATGGACCAACCAATGTTTGACACCATTTACTTTCATTTATTTTTGCAATAAATGAAGAACACTTCAGTGTACTTTTTTTATTCTGCCATAAACTGGCCATCTTAACACACATGGGGCAGTGGTGGCCTAGTGGTTAGGGCGTTCAGTGTACTTCTGGCGTTCAGAACACTTCAGTGTACTTTTTTTATTCTGCCATAAACTGGCCATCTTAACACACATGGGGCAGCGGTGGCCTAGTGGTTAGGGCGTTAGCCGCATGATCGGAGGATCAGGGGTTCAAACCCCTTCCCGATAGGTTGCCCTGAAGTATCCTTGAGCAAGGTGCCGTCCCCGTCACTGCTCCCCGGGCGCTTTCAATAGCTGCCCACTGCTGCACGGGTTTGAGTGTGCATGGGTTAAATGCAGAGGTCCAATTTCATTGTGGTTCGTGTGTGCTGTGCCGTGACCTCGCAATGACAAGGGTTGTCACTTTCACTTTTTCACTTTCATATGGCATGATTCATGTTGATTTCCAAAAAAGGATTGTCCCCTTTTTATCTATGTGAGTGTTACACTAGATAGTGCTCTGCTCAGCTCTTGTGAGAGTGCACCTGTTTGGCGTTGGGCTAATAGGTGTGCTTCATTTGGGGTTAGGGTAAGTTTATCTGTGGTTTGAGTTTCTCTTCTCTTTCTTAAACCGAGGGCGACAGAGGCAAGGAAAAACTCCCCAAAACAGGAGGTAGAACCCTTGGGATGAACCAAGACTCAAAACGGGATCCCATTCTCCTCAGGTCGACACCGGAAAAAGGAAAGAAAGAAATAGAAAGTGCATTTCATGATTGATCAATTTAGTGATTGACTTCCAATAAGCATGATTTACAGTAAAAACAGTCCATTAGTGTCTGTAATTGGAATTTGAGTAAGATAATAGTGAAAGGGAATCCCAGAGTAGGTGAAGCTTTGTTAATATTGGTGGCAGCAGCTCACCAAGTTCAGGTGAGGAGAGAAATCTGATAATAGTAGTTTTGTCAAAAATGTGGAGTAACTGGTATGGAGTTCAGGAAACCCTCATGGTGATTGATGGACTTGGCTGACAGGCCTTGCTTTCTGGAAATGCTATACAGGTGGTGGAGAGCTGTCCATCTCAAACAGAGAGAAAGAAGTTAGATCTGTTTCAGACTGACATTGTGCAAACCATGAATTTATAGAGTGCAGTACTGTGACTCTGACATACTCGAATTTACAGCCTGACTAGAAAGGACAGAACTGAGATTTTATAAACACGAGAGCACCCTGAGACACTGGCTTCCCCCAGACCACCGTCAAACCTGAGTGATCGCATGAGAGTGGCAGCACCAACATCCCAGTGTACTGTAATTCTCTGTATCCGTGAACCCCTGGATCTACACCTTTTAACTAACAGGAAAATTAATTTAAAAAGCCTGCCCAATCAAGTAAGTTTTTAGCTTGGACTTAAATACTAAGAGTGTATCTGAGACCCGGACAGTAGCTGGAAGACTGTTCCAGAGATGGGGGGCTTTGAACGACTTTCACTTTCAAAAGGCTCTTCCCCCTGAACTAAGGTCCATTGTCATTCCTGGCTGCTGCCAAAGTTTGCAAAACAATTTGCAAAAAACACTGAAGCTGGAAAAAAAAAATGTTTCCATGTCAGTCCTTATTATACATCATATTATAAACATGCTAAATTACACATGTAGCTGCTTTCCAGGCATGAACACATAAGCTATGTATTATTATATGTATTCTGGCTGTTTCTTCTTATAAGTTTTTTTTTTTTTGTGTTTACTTTTATTTTATTATACCCCTCCCTCAGGTTGACCTGTTTATTTTTTTTGCCATATGCTTGGCAACTGTAAATAAGACATTTTTTTTTTCTTAGTGTCATATCTGGTTATGCAAAGATAAAAAATTATTTTCAGTGAAATAAATTACATTTTTTTTATTTCATTTTAAAGACTCTATTTATATAATTGATTTCAAAATAAATATGGTCTTATTTCTAGATGATGCAGAAGTTGGGGAAGGCTGATGAGACCAAAGACACTGTGTTTGAGGAAGGTGTGGCCAATTTCCACAAGCAGATGGTGAGACACTTCCTACTGCTACATCCTAATTCTTTACTTACCCTAGTGTTGCCATGATTCTTTACCTTATTTACTGTGAAAATTGATGCAAAGTTTTAATGTCCTTTTTAATGTGATCTTTTTAGTTAACTTTACTAGATGTTAATATCAGAAAATAAAAGCTGAAAATCAGGTCTGCACTTCACATGTTGAATCACACATACATAAAATAATTAAAGCAGCTTTCTTCCACTTCAGAAATATTTAGAACCTTCCTTAAACAGAAATATTTAGAAACCTTCCTTAAACAGCCAGATGCTAAAAAACATGATCTCTAGTTTCAGCTTCAGTACACTGCTTGTCTTTCTCATTTATAGTAGATTTTAAAATTCTGTTGGTGGTGATTAAATGCTTAATGGATCAGTACCTTCATTCATTACAAAAGGCCTAATAGACTCCACTCCTAATCAAGGCTTAAGATTACTTTTTTTTTTTACTTCAATTACTGAAGTTTGCTAAAATAAAACAGATAAAGGCCCAGAAGCAGGNTGCATTATGGAGTGCTGGTCATCCAGCTAGTAAGCCTCAAACTTGTCTTAATTGGAAAATGCAAGAAAAGCTGGATTTTGAACTTGCATGAAACTCTGCATGAAAGCTCCATGAAATCTGTGCTCTGTATGAACAAGAGTGTTCAATTATGTATTTCCTTCCCTTTGATTAGCCTTAAATTACTGTATGATTCAGTTTTTCAAGGCACAGTCAAAGGGAAGTAGAATTTAGACAAAAACTAGGCTGCAGTGGTCAAGCACACAGATTTGGCCTCATCTTGTTAAGACTCATTTTAGACAAGTCTGGTAGCCATATCTACTACCGATCTACTGCTCTTCTGGAGAATTTCAGTTCTATTAATAATCGGTTCTTAATTCTCTCTCTCTCTCTCTCTCTCTCTCTCTCTCTCTCTCTCTCTCTCTCTCTCTCTCTCTAATATAAGTATAATGTTTAATATACTATAAGATATAGTCTACTGTTAAGGCTATAATAAGAAACAGGACAAAAACTTACGGTCACGTGAAAAAATTTGATTAAATATTCAGTTATTTATTAAGAAATGTTCACATATCGATGTCCAATCTTGTTTTTCTTTATCTCTGGAAAAGAACGTGATTTAATTGCAGGTAAACAACAAAAATTAACCTTGATGTATTCATTAGACAAAAGATATCAACAAATTTGTATTCTAACTGAGAATAAGGTTAGGACAACCACCCCCTAATAGTTAGTGTTACTCCCCGTTGGATTCTCCGATTGAGAACCGAGGTTCGAAGAGTCAGTGATGAGGCGAAGAGGTCTTTGAAGCTTGCAAGTTTTATTAACAGAAGAGTAATAAAGTTCTTACAGGTTGTTCAAGAGACCGGTCAGTGTTTCTCTCTCTGTGTTGAAATCCTCTACTCTGCACAGTTCAGAGTGTGCTTTTTTATCTATCCCCCGGGAGCTTGGGTGTTTTTGACTAGCTAAGAAAGTGCTACTCAGAAGAGAATGAAGAAAATAGAATTTAGGAAGACCAGGACATGAGGGAATAAAGGGATTTAGGGTGACAGGGCATGGAGATGGTTGGGGAGTACAGGAAGGTGAGTTTGGGTTGGGGAGTTAAGACATAAAGGAATGGTTAGGCTATAGGAATGAGGCCATGGGATTAACTATGTGGCAGGGAGAAGAGAGAAGGATATAGAAATAGACGATACAGATATATGAGAAAAATAATATGAATAAATGAATAAAATCTAAATAAAATCAATCAAATCCATCACCCCTTTGGCTGAAATAAACTCAGTGAGACACTTCTTGTAGCCATCTACCATTCTCTGACATCAATCTGAGGAAAGTTGCAAAATTCTTTAAGCTGTGAGATGTTTGAGGAGTTTCTTGCATGCACAGCCCTTTTCAAGTCAGCCACCTCAGTGGGATTAAGATCTGGGCTATTCCTCGGCCATTGGTTTTCAGCCAGTTCTTGGTGGATTTACTGGTATGTTTTGGGCCATTGTCGTGTTGCAGCATCCATTTCTGCTTCAGCTTTAGTGTTCTTATAGATTTACATTTGCATTTTTGGCATTTAGCTGATGCTCTTATCCAGAGCGACTTACGTTTCTTATCTACAGGGACAGTCCTCCTATGGTGCAACTTGGAGTTAAGGGCCTTGCTCAGGAACCCAAAGGTGGTAGTGCTGGAGGTGGAATTCGAACCTAAGACCTCTTGGTCTGTAGACAAGTATTTTTTTCTTTCTCTTTCGGGTGCTCCCATTTTGGGGTCGCCACAGCGGATCAACCGTCTCCATTTCTTATGGTCCTCTGCATCTTCCATCTTCAAACCAACCGCCTACATGTTCTCTCTCACCACGTCCATAAACCTCCTCTTTGGTCTTCCTCTTCTCCTCTTTCCTGGCAGCTCCATCTTCAACATCCTCCTTCCAATATAATCCTCATCTCTTCTCTGGACATGTCCAAACTAACACAACCTTTTTCTCTAACCTTGTCTCCAAGACGTCTAACCTGAGCTGTCCCTCTTATATACTCATTTCTATCCTGTCCATCCTAGTCACACCCAACAAAAATCTTAGCATCTTTAACTTGGACACCTCCAGCTCTGCTTCCTGTCTTTTCATCAGTGCCACCATCTCCAACCCATACAACATAGCTGATCTCACTACTGTCCTGTAAACCTTCCCTTTTACTCTAGCTGGTATCCATCTGTCACAAACCACTCCAGAGTTGAAAAAGAGTGCAGGCAGGTTGGAATGGGTGTAGAAGAGTTCTACACCCATTCCAACCTGCCTGCACTCTTTTTCACCTCTCTTCCACACTCTCCATTGCACTGAACTGTTTGTCCCAAGTATTTAAACTCCTCCACCTCTGTCACCTCTACTCCCTGCATCCTAACCACTCAACTTTCCTCCCTTTCATTCACACTCATATGTTCTGTCTTTGATCTAATCACTTTCATTCTTCTACTCTCTAGACCATATCTCCATCTCTCCAGGTTCTCCTCAAGCTGCTCCCTACTCTCACTGCAGATCACAATATCATCAGCAAACATCATCGTCCACGGAGACTCCTACCTAACCTTGTCTGTCAACCTGTCTATTACTATTGCAAACAAGAATGGGCTCAGTGCTGATCCTTGATGTAATCCAACCTCTACCTTAAATGCACCCGTCACTCCCACTGCAGATTTCACCACTGTTACACTGCCATCATACATATCATGAACTTACTTCACCTGACTTCCTCATGCAAAACCACATCTCCTCTCTAGGCACCCTGTCATATGCTTTCTCCAAGTCCACAAAGGCACAATGCAACTCCTTCTGACCTTCTCTGTACTTCTCCATCAACACCCTCAGAGCAAACATTGCATCTGTAATGCTCTTTCTCGGCATGAAACCATACTGCTGTTCACTAATCTTCACCTCTTTTCTTAACCTAGCTTAACCTACTTAATCTTTACCTACCCTTTCCCATAACTTCATGCTGTGGCTAAACTTTATCCCTCTATTGCTACCACAGCTCTGTGCATCACCCTTATTCTTGAAAATCGGTACCAGTACACTTCATCTCCATTCCTCAGGCATCCTCTCACTTTCCAAGTTTGTGTTAAAAAATCTGGTGAGAAACTCAACTGTCTCCCCTGAACACTTCCATGCTTCCACTGATATGTCATCCGGATCCACAGTCTTTCCATTTGTCGTCCTCTTCAACGCTGCCCTTACTTTCATCTTGCTTATTTGCTGCACTTCCTGGTTCACTATCCTCACATCATCCAATCTTCTCTCTCTCTCTCATTTTCTTCTTTCATCAGCCCCTCAAAGTACTCCTTCAATCTGCTCAACACTCTCTGTTCACCTGTGAGTATGTTTCCATTTCTATCTTTAACTGCCCTGACCTGCTGCACATCTTTCCCAGGTCTGTCTCTCTGTCTAGCTGTCTAGCCAATCGGTATAGGTCCTTTCTCCCTCTTTACTGTCCAACCTCTAATACAATTCACTAAACACCTTTTCTTTGGCCTTTGCCACTGCTTTCTTCACCCTGCGGTTCATCTCCTTGTACACCTGTCTACTTTCTTCATCTCTCTTACTGCTTCACGTCTCCTTTGCCTCCCTCTTCTTCTACATACACTCCTGGACTTCTCTGTTCCATTACCAGGTTTCCTTATCTTCCTTCTTCTTTCCAGATCTTGCACCAAGTACATTTCTAACCACCTGCCTTATTACTTCTGCAGTAGTTTCCCAGCAATTCGGTAGCTCTTCACCCTGTGCTCCTCCCTCTTCTTAAAATAAGTATTAACTATAGCCATTTCCATCCTTTTTGCAAAATCTACAACCATCTGACCTTCAGCATTCCTCTCAATGACACTATATTTACCCATCACCTCCTCATCATCTCTGTTCCCTTCAGCAACATGACCGTTAAAATCTGCACCAATCACCACTCTCTTTCCCCTGGGTACACTCTCTATCACTTCATCTAACTCACTCCAGAATTCTTCTTTCTCTCCCATCTCACAACCAACTTGTGGAGCATAAGCACTAACAACATTAATTATCACACCTTCAGTTTCCAGCTTCAAACTTCCAGCATCACCCTCCCTGACACCCTCTTCACCTTCAAAACACTCTTCACATGTTCTTCCTTCAGGATAACACCTACCCCATTCCTCCTTCCATCCAGACCATGGTAAAAAAAAATTTAAACCCTCCTCCAATACACCTGACCTTACTACCCTTCCATCTAGTCTCTTGCACATACAAAATGCCAGCCATCCTTCTTTCCATCATATCAGCTAATTCTCTATCTTTACCAGTCATGCTGCCAACATTCAAAGTCCCTACCCTCACTTCCACTCTCCTGCATTTCTTTCTCTCCTCATCCCTCTGGACATGCCTTCTTCTTCTTCTTCTTCTTCTTCTTCTCCTTAGGCTAACAGCACTGGTGGCAGTCGTTGTTATCCCAGGCCTTGACCAATTCGGTATGGAAGTTTGTTTCATTGTCCGCATATTGATTTAGCAAAGTTTTACACAGGATGTACTTCCTGACATAACCCTCCCCATTTATCCAGGCTTGGGACCAGCATAAAGAAATACACTGGCTTGTGCATCCCTAGTGGCTGGGTTGTCTGTAGACGGGTATCCTACTTTTATACCACCAGCACCTTAGAGACCCATACAGATGGTCTCACATGTTCCTGAAGCACCCTCTGATACACAACAGAATTTATGGTGGATTCTATGATGGTGAGCTGGCCAGGTCCTGCTGCAGCAAAGCAGTCCTAAACCATGACACTTCCTCCTCCATGCTTCATAGTTGCTATAAGGTTCTTTTTCTGTAATGCTGTATTTGGTTTACGCCAGACATATCCTCTGTTCTATTGTCTAAAAATTTTATTTTAGACTCATCTGTCCAAGGAACATTATTCCAGAGGTCCTGGTCTTTGTCCAAGTTCTCTCTGGTAGACTTCAGTCTGGCCTTTATGTTTCTTTTAGAGGGCAATAGTTTCCTCTTTGCATACCTCCCTATGTTAAAATTGTGCAGTCTCTTATTGATTATAGAGGCATGCACTTTCACATCAACAGTAGCAAGAGCCTGCTGTAGGACCCATGATGACATTTTAGGGTTTTTGGAGACTCCTTTTAGCATCTTGTGCTCTGCTCTTGGGGTGAACTGGCTTGGACGACCTGGGCATGTTGGCAGTTGTTTTGGACGTCCTCCAATTGTAGACTTTTTTCTGTACAGTGGAATGATTGATTGCAAATTCTTTTGAGATATTCTACAATCTTCTTTCTGCCTCAGAAAGGCATCAGACAGCTCTTTTGCTCTCTCCATGGCGTTCACTCTCACCTCAACAGTCAGGAGCACACCAGACTAAATATCTGAGGTTTAAAAAGGGCATACCTCCTTCTAATCAAGTGCATCTGATGTGCTACACCTGTGTGTGATTTGAGCCATTTTAATTGGGGATAAAGGTAGGGGCATCCTAATTTATTCCTCACGAGAAATCGCATTTTCTTAGAGTTACATTTTACACTGACCCGGATTCTGTAAAACTACAAACAAAGCACTATAGAAAGCAGTATAGAAATAATACTGACTTGATGATTATGACTGTGAATGGAACTGTGGCTTGATGGAACAAAAATGGTGATTTTTGGCAATAAACACTTAAAAGAGGGATTTGCATGAAACTAAGGCTGGCTACTCCTCCTTGAACCGCCACCTTATCGTGGTGGAGGGGTTTACGTGTCCCAATGATCCTGGGAGCTATGTTGTCCGGGGCTTTATGCCCCTGGTAGGGGCACCCAAGGCAAACAGGTCCTAGGTGAGGGAAGAGACAAAGAGCGGTTCAGAGGACCTCTTATGATGTATAAAAACTTTGGAAGACGTTCTCCCTTGCCCGGATGTGGGTCTCCGGGGCCTCCCTCTGGAGCCAGGCCTGGAGGTGGGGCCCGCTGGCGAGCGCCTGGTGGTCGGGCCTTCACCCATGGGGCACAGCCCGAAGAGGCAATGTGGGTCCCCCTTCCCATGGGCTCACCACCTGTGGGAGGGGCCAAAGAGGTCGGGTGCGTTGTGAGCTGGGCGATGGCCGAAAACGGGGGCCTTGGCGGTCCGATCCTCAGCTGCAGAAGCTGGCTCTAGGGACGTGGAACGTCACCTCTCTGGTGGGGAAGGAGCCTGAGCTAGTGCGCGAGGTTGAGAAGTTCCAGCTAGATATAGTTGGACTCACCTCGACGCAGAGCTTGGACTCTGGAACCAGTCTCCTTGAGAGGGGCTGGACTCTTTTCCACTCTGGAGTTGCCACCGGTGAGAGGCGCCGAGCAGGTGTGAGCATACTTATTGCCCCACGGCTTGGGGCCAGTACATTGGGGTTTACCCCGGTAGATGAGAGGGTGGCGGCCCTCCGCCTTCGGGTCGGGGGACAGGTCCTTAGTGTTGTCTGCGCTTATGCGCCAAACAGCATTCTGGACTACCCACCCTTTCTGGGGTCTCTGGAGGGGCCGCTAGAGAGCGTCCCTCCTGGTGACTCCATCGTTCTGCTGGGGGACTTCAATGCTCACGTGGGTAATGACAGTGACACCTGGAAGGGCGTAATTGGGAGGAATGGCCCCCCCGATCTGAACCAGAGCGGTGTTTTGTTATTGGACTTTTGTGCTCCTCACGGATTGTCCATAACGAACCCCATGTTCAGGCATAAGGATGTCCACATGTGCACCTGGCACCAGGACACCCTAGGCCGCAGTTCAATGATCGACTTTGTGGTCGTGTCATCGGACTTGCGGCCCCATGTCTTGGACACTCGGGTAAAGAGAGGGGCGGAGCTGTGAACCGACCATCACCTGGTGGTGAGTTGGCTTCGTTGGTGGGGGAGGATGCCAGTCAGACCTGGTAGGCCCAAACGCATCGTGAGGGTCTGCTGGGAACGTCTGGCAGAGTCCCCTGTTAGGACAAACTCCCACCTCCGTCAAAGCTTTAACCACGTCCCGGGGGAGGTGGGGGACATTGAGTCTGAATGTTCCGCGCCTCCATTGTCAAGGCGGCTGACCGGAGCTGTGGCCGGGAGGTGGTCGGTGCCTGTCGCGGTGGCAACCCTAGAACCCGTTGGTGGACACCAGCGGTGAGGGATGCCATCAAGCTGAAGAAGGAGTCCTACCGGGCCTTTTTGGCCAGTGGGGCTCCGGAGGCAGCTGATAGGTACCGACAGGCCAAGCGGAATGCGGCTCTGGTGGTTGCTGAGGCAAAAACTCGGGCATGGGAGGAGTTTGGAGAGGCCATGGAGAAGGACTTCCAGACGGCTTCGAGGACATTCTGGTCCACCATCCGGCATCTCAGGAGGGGAAAGCAGTGCATGGTCAACACAGTGTATAGTGGGGATGGTACGCTGCTGACCTCGACTCGGGACGTTGTGGGTCGGTGGGGGGAGTACTTCGAAGACCTCCTTAATTCCACCAACATGCCTTCCGAGGAGGAAGCAGAACCTGGGGACATCAAGGTGGACTCTTCCATCTCTGGGGTCGAGGTTGC
Source organism: Hepsetus odoe (assembly GCA_017165825.1). NCBI lineage: Eukaryota > Metazoa > Chordata > Actinopteri > Characiformes > Hepsetidae > Hepsetus > Hepsetus odoe. Next base: position 10,252,382 of record CM029366.1, read on the forward strand.
CAAGGTGGTCAAAAAGCTCCTTGGTGGCAGGGCTCCGGGAGTGGATGAGATCCGCCCAGAGTTCCTCAAGGCTCTGGATGTTGTAGGACTGTCATGGCTGACACGCCTCTGCAACATCGCATGGACATCGGGGACGGTGCCTCTGGATTGGCAAACCGGGGTGGTGGTCCCCCTCTTTAAGAAAGGGGACCGGAGGGTGTGTTCCAATTATCGAGGGATCACACTTCTCAGCCTCCCGGGGAAAGTCTATTCAGGGGTCCTGGAAAGGAGGGTCCGTCGGATAGTCGAACCTCAGATCCAGGAGGAGCAATGTGGTTGTCATAACTTTTATGGACAGGATTTCTAGGCGCAGCCAGGGCGTTGAGGGGGTCCGGTTTGGTGGGCTCAGGATTGGGTCTCTGCTTTTTGCAGATGACGTTGTCCTGTTGGCCTCATCATGCCGTGACCTTCAGCACTCTCTGGATCGGTTCGCAGCCGAGTGTGAAGCAGCTGGGATGAGAATCAGCACCTCTAAATCTGAGGCCATGGTCCTCAGTCGGAAAAGGGTGGAATGCCCTCTCAGGATTGGGAGTGAGACCTTGCCCCAAGTGGAGGAGTTTAAGTATCTTGGGATCCTATGATTAGGATGCCCCCTGGACGCCTCCCTGGTGAGGTGTTCCGGGCACGTCCCACCGGAAAGAGACCCCGGGGAAGACCCAGGACACGCTGGAGAGACTATGTCTCTCGGCTGGCCTGGGAACGCCTTGGGATCTGCCCGGAGGAGCTGGCAGAAGTGGCCGGAGAGAGGGAAGTCTGGGCATCCCTGCTGGAGCTGCTGCCCCCGCGACCCGACCTCGGATAAGCGGAAGACAATGGATGGATGGATGGATAAGGCTGGCTAAATTGATAAGATCCTTTTCCCAGCTGTCAATTATGGTGGAGGTTCTGTTATTTTGTTGGGTTTATTTCCCTCAAAAGGTCTTGGGAAGTTTCTTCGTGTATACGGCATCATTATGTCTGAGAAATCTCTGAATTAAAAAAAAAAAAATGAATCTGGTTATCTCTACCAGGAAACTAAAACTAGGTATTCATTGAATCTTTAAGCAGAACGATGTTCTGAAGCATGTTTCCAAATCAACAGAAAAATGGTTACCTAGCTGCAGAGTCCAGTCCACTGGCCTGAACCCCATTTGAAAAGTGTTTTCAGCCAAACAGGAGAATGCATGAAGAAGAGTTTAGATGGCCTGGATAGTTTCTGTAAAGTGAAATGAAGCTTTGTATTCTCCAAAATTTGTAAAGTTTTCTTGTTATAGAAGACTAAGTGCTGTTTTATTGGCAAAAGGATGTTAAAGAAAATTAGTTTTCTTTACATGCATTAATTTAACTGTGCACATCCTAAAATTCAATGCAGGAAGATGCTATTTTACAAAAAGATTGCTGGTCTTATTTATAATTATTAATCTACACACCATGACAAAACATAAATCTATTTTTTGTGTGTTTTGTAAGTTTAGTTTGAAAACTGGCATCAATGACAGCCTCCAAGTCCCAAGAATGATCTTACAAGCCTAAAATCTGGGGAAACTTGAAAGAGGGAAAATTTCCATATGTACTGTGATTTAAACCTGATGTTTTTATTTTAAAACATTGTTTATGTTGTTTTAATAACCTTTTTTAAGCTTTAGTGATATTTAAAGACAAACTGGACTAAATATCAAGCCATTATGGTTAAAAAACTTTAAAGACTGTAAATAAAATTATAGTGATGGTTGTTTGATTTCTTTGATTAGGCTGAAGGCACCAAACTGCAAAGAGATCTGAGGGCATATTTGGCTGCTGTAAAAAGTAAGCTTTATCCACCTGGAATTTCTACATTGATCAGCCATGGTAAATTGCATGTTGTGCTTGTGTTTAGGTATTCTTACAGCTGTCTATTTTTCTATCTTTTCCCAGCAATGCACGAATGCTCTAAGCGTCTGCAGGACTGTCTAGCCGACATGTATGAGCCAGACTGGTTTGGAAAGGAGGAGATGGATGCACTTGCTGAGGTGTGTAAGCCCTTAGTCAATCAGTTGTTTTGACCAGGGATTTTATGACAGTAATAAATTAAATATTTAAAATTATTTTATTATTATTAGAGAGAAGGTTCTAAGCAGTTTTCCAACTTGTTTATCTTTTTCCATTGAGCATTATTTCTAATCAGTTGATTCTGATATTTTGAAATTCAGCTGATATCAATAATAAATGCTAATTATTACTGATAGATTGCTTCAGTATACAGTACAGTAATCTCTTGATCTATTTGGTTTCATTTTTGATTTTCCGTTACTTTGTGTGTATTGTCCCTTTCTGTCACTGTTTTACTCCCATTCTGTTATTCATTCTGCCTCTTGGTATGAAGGAGTTGATAGAGAAGGAAATGGATAATAATCTGGAGGTAAAGTAGTTAGATAATTCTCCCAGCCTTAGGTGCTTTAGAATGTGGTGTAGTGGAGTCACTCTATAAGCTTTCAAAATACCCTGGCACTCACTATTATGCTGCTTTGTCCTATCTTTTAGGCATGTTATTTGTATGTATTGAAGAAAATGCCTTTGGATGCATATGTGCATATGTGTACACCTATGAGCCAAAACATTATGACCACTGCTGGATCCAGGAGAACTGGACAAGCACAAAGACTTGAACAACTCTGACAAAGACAGTTGTATTTGTGTGGCTGGACAACTGGTTTGCTTCGTCAATAAAATGGCAAGGTTTGTGAGGGTCATTAAGGGTCCAGGGAATAGCAGTGGTGGTACCCGTGCTAACTCCTGTCCACCAATAAAGTACCTGCAATAAAAGCATGGAAGCTTTAGCCTTTGAACACTGTAAGATCACTTTTTTTGATGAGTCCTCTCTTCTTTTAGATGACCTGGATAGCCACATACAAGTGCTCAGTTCACTTGGGCAAGTGAAGGCACGATGCACTGTGAGAAAAAGACAAGCTGGAGCAGGGACTGAAATTTGGCAACTCTTAATTTGATTAAGCACCTGTGTGGTTTAACAACGAAACCAAACCATGGCAACTTTCACTAAAAGGATCTTTGCCAAAGGATGACCTTAGAGGATTTGTAGAGTACATGCTGGGACAATGCTTTTTTTGCAGCATGTGAAGGACCAATCACATAACAGACAGATGATTATAACGTTTTGGCTCATTGTTGTATATTAGCATGCTTTTTTGCATGAGTCTGCAAGAATTTCAAATGGTTGAATTGTAGGATATGCTTGAAATGTGTTGTATTGTAGGATACAGAACTCCTCTGGAATGATTTCCATCAAAAACTCATGGACCGTGCTCTCATCTCCATGGATACCTACATGGCTCAGTTTCCTGACATTAAGGTTGGCTTTAGCTCTTTTAGGCAGGTGTGACTGCTTTTGAAAGAACACATGTTCTTTTAGAAAAGTTTTGTTTTACGTCCCCCTTTAGGCTCGCATCGCAAAGCGGGACAGAAAGCTCGTGGACTTTGACAGTGCCAGACATCACTTTGCCTCCATACAGAAAAGCAAGAAGAAGGATGAGGCAAAAATTGCCAAGGTGTGTTCTGTGTTGAAGGATTTGTGTTTAAGTTTTAAAGTTTGTGTGAACAAGTTTAATGATTGTGTTTTTGCTCTCAGTTATTGGAAAAATTAGTGTAATGAATGTTGTGAAGCTGTGTATGTGTGTGTACTAACAAACAAACTAGTATTGCTTGTCTCTGTCTTTCTTTTCTTCTTTCTTTTTTTCTCAATCTGCATGTTTAGCCCTTAGCTTTAATGGAGAAAGCTGCTCCAGGCTGGGCTCAGGGAATAATTACCGCACATCAAATTGCTCAAACTAACCTCAACAGAAGTCAGGTGAGGCATCTCTCATTCAGCCATTACACTTTGCCTTAATGCTTTAACCACTGCCTGCTGACTCATACTTGGCATTGACTGAACTGACTTCAATAGCTATGCCTTGAAACTACCACTTGCAGTAGCTTCAATGACATTTACACACAAACAAGTTATTTTCAAGCTAATATTGGGGCAGTCCCAAATAATTTGAGGATCAAAATATTTGTTTGTTACATTGATATTTGGTTCTCTATTTGGAAGTTTACCAAGGTAATACCATAAGCATTCAAAAATGTCTATAAAATGCTATTTGGGGCAGCCCTGCTATTTATAAACGGGACATTAATCATATAAACATGTAATATGCCAAATTTTCAAATTAACCAATAGGTTTGGAATGCAGATTTTTGTTTCATTTTTTGTTTTTGTCTTTGCTGGCAATAATAGCCTTGATAGATTTTTTTTTTTTGAGGGGCAGAAATATTTGCCATGATTGTACCCATATACTGATTGTAAATCTTTTTTTACTCCACTTTTGGGTCTCAGGAACTACAAAATGTGGTACAAAAATGTGGCAGGAGGAAATAAACACCATTTTATATTGTTGAAGTCACTTTTCACAAGTTGTTTGATATCAAAAACAAATTTGACGCCCCATTGCTGTCTCTATGACCATCAGCACCTGCTTAATTCAGCTGTACTCCTCCAGTCACTCGTTGGGCTCCAGAAATTAAGTAAGCAGAATCGAAGGCACCAGCAGCTCCAGGCGTTGCATGAGCTCCGTGGCTGTTGCACTCAGTGCCCCTCCGATCCGGAGCTCCGTATAACATGCGACTAAACACACAGGCACCAGGTTCCCTAGACACTGTACTTCCTTCATGAGGGCCATCCCCCCTAATGCTTGCTTGTGCCCTTCCAGTCAGCTGCAAAGTTTGTTGGTTCCCAATGAGCCACCGTGTGGTTGCCCGTTCCCCTTCTGGCTTGCTACATCTGTTATCAGTTCAGTCATTTCTGTAACACTTGGGTGACGGTGAGATCTGGATGCGATGGAGTGCACCTTGGTGCACTTCATCCTACTCTTCTCTCATCTCTTTTTCTCTATTTCTCTTAGTCAGCTCAGTCCTCATTCTCCTCTCCTCTTCCTGTATCATCCTTTCCATATCCTTTAATTTCCTCTCCTTTCTTATTTGTTTTCTGTACTTCCTGTGACAATCCAACACACCATCATCATTACTATCTTCCCATTCTGTCTGCTCAGCTCTTCCTTCATCACCTCTCATTGTGACCATGCCGCTGACTCCCTCTCTCTCCTTGCTGTCTCTCCACTCTCTAGTACTACACTCCTCCACTCCTGTTGTAATTTATGAAGATCTGGATATACTGTCTCACTGCTCTGCTGCTTACTCTCTCTCTCTCTCCCTGAGCAGTAGGGCCCCTCCCTTTTGTGGAGGGTCGGTAGGATTGTGGGTGTTCTCTCAGCATCCTCTGAGATTCTCTTCTCTTCCAAGGCTGCTTCTTGTTCATCTTCTGATTCTGGATCCTTTTTGTCATCTGTTACAGTCACTTGTCCAGAAATATCAAACTTCCCTTCAATGACAGGATACTGTCCTACATAAGGTGGAGGGGTATCATACATCTTCAACTTCTTCTGTTTCTTCTTTTCTCTCTTTAATCTCCTGTCTTCCGTTAATAACTTTCCGAAGGTTCTCTTCTCCTCTCTTCTTAAACATTTTTAAGACTTCTAATTCAGCCTGTCGCTTTGCTTGTCGTTTACTGGATTTGTTATTTGGTTTGTGGTTCAGGATGAGAATTTCCAGGGCCTCACAAAGTGTTACATCATATATGCCTTCTGATGGCCATTTAGTGTTTAAACCCTTGGTACGCTTAGCCCACTTTTGATTTATCTTCAGAACTTTATCCTTTATCAAGGGGTTCCTTTCACACATCTTCTCTACTGGTGTTTTCACCTTACCCTGTCCCTCAAGGGTCTTCACTTTAGTTGTCTTATTCATCCTTATTCTTTGAGACTCTTTAACTCACTTATTATTATTATTATTATTATTAATAATGTTATTATTATTACTACAACTAATATTACTATTACAGTATATTTTAATTATTTATTTTTTAAACACTTAACCTAATTATTTAATCATTTACCAGTGATGTTTTTACTTTACAATTGATTCTCCTAAGATCAGCACCTCAGCGCAACACTTTCTGGACGCTCAGCCAATCTTTACCAGAGGAATTTCTGGGTGTTGGGCCAATTCCTTGTTCACTGCTTCATAAACTCCCATAGACCCCCACCCTTCTAATGTGTTTATGACAATGTTCCTCTCACTTTCTTCTTGCTCTAATTCTGCTCAATTGTTATAGAAAAGAATATACAAGAATCACTTTACACTCTTTTAAGGCCTTCAGTCAAAATTCATTCATCTCCCATATGCGCGCACACACACACACAGATACACGGCTTCACACACTCCTTCACACACCACCCTTAACGCCTCTCTCACTGACAACCACACACTCACCAGAACTGCAGTTACATACACACACACACACACACACACACACACAGTAGCTTCTTCTCAAAGTGATCACTCTCTCTCACACTACTTCATTCATACTTCATACTTGGCAGCTGCAACACACGTGTACACACAAATCTTACTTCTTTCAGTTCTCTATGAACAATCTTCTACAGACAACAATTAATCACTCAATATTCAATAAAAACTGTACAACGCAAACCACAAGTTTGGACGTAAACCTTGTCGTCCGGCCTACTGTGAGGAACACGTACCGCTGACCTCACAATGCGACTGCCACAGGTTTATCTTCAGACAGAGACACACATCAACTTCGCGTAGGAATACCGTCCTGCTTCATCCTCAAACAAACAGCAAAGTTCAGTACGATCTTTCAACTCCTTGTTCTCCTTGTGCCATATATCCTGCCGGCATACCAAACCCACCGTCACGCCCTCATGGGAATTTCAGAAGAAAGTCAGATTCGTCAACCCACTTTAGAGTCTGCATATTCACCAGACGCTACCGGCCATGGGTCGAACATTACCTGTCCGAGATCTCTCAGGCTTTTACAAGCGCTTCACGTGACCCGTAATATATTACAGGCTTTAAGAGCTGACTGCCCTAACAGGGTCAAGCCAACACTGGCGTGCACACTCAGATTCCACTATTTTACAGTTGGGCCACAGCTCCACCTCTTTGACTTCAGCAAAAAGTAAATTTTTAGAGTGGATTTCACCCTCTCACTCCACAGTTCCAATTTCTATGAATACTCATTTATCATTCTTTTGTAATAAACACAAACATTAAGTACAGTTCTTTATTGGAGAGGTGCACAGGTCTCCCAGTGGCCCAAGCCCCCCTCTGCTGGTCTGTAACACAGAACCTAAACTAAAAGGTAGCAAAATCTGAAATAATGCTTACCTTTAATGTTCTATGCCAGATCAGCAGTGGGCCCGAGGAGCAGCGCCGAACCAGGAGCCCGTGTGGCCTCTTTTCAATCCTGCCGACAACGCCAAATTATGTCGTGGAAAATTGAGGTCTGAGCCTAAGTCTGAAATTTTTTCTAAGTCAGAAACCAAACAAAGTCAAAAATCAAACAAAGTCAGAGAGATGCAGCACAACCAATTTACTGAAGAGTTTCAGCGGCGTGGTCCCGTGGGAGCAGCTCCAAATGCTCATCCCCACTCTGGACTTTAAATACATTTCAAACCCCTTTAACATTTGCATAAATCCATCCCATTATTAGTTTTCCACCAATAATATTCAATGCTGTCATGATTGAAACCTCAGTTCCCCCACCTTTGCCCCTTTCACACCATTAGGCTTAGGCCTTCTCACTGTTTACATTACACTGTTTTCTGGGGGCTCATGAGATGATGCAAGCAAGTAAGAATGTAACTAAGTGCAGGTTCAGCCACTTACTATCTCCTGGGGTCAGATTTAGGCTAACAAACTGTGACCTCAGTAATGTGAGGCACTGTGAGACAGGGACAAAAGTAAAGGGATTTCCACTAAACTTTCTGTTACCGTACAAGTGTGAAAACACCAGACTCTGATTACTCTCATCCACCTCCTCCGGAGACATCCCAATGGAGGTGTGAAAGGAACCATTGTAAGAGCTCACCAGAGCTTGTATAGCGTTTAAATATCTGTTAGTGTTAAAGGCTGTAAAGTATCTAAACATTCTTGTTTTCAGCGATTTGTTAAATCGTTCTACGACCGAGGCCTTTAACTCGCTGGCTGTTGTGAAATGTCGTATGCCGTGTTTTTTCAGAAAGTTCTGAAAGCGAGCATTTAAAAACTCCTTACCTTTGTCGCTTTGAAGAGTCACCGGTTTGCGGCCCGAGCTGAGAATGTTCTCAAAGGCCCGAGCTGAGAATGTTCTCAAAGGTCCTCGATTTCATTTCTGTTCCTCTCCGGTCTTGCTTTACTCACCGCTTTTATAAAGGCCCACTTTCCACCCAGGCTTCCTTGTAAACCAGGATCGTGGTACAGACTCTGGAGAGTCGTCTTACCCATCATGTGAAATAAACCCAGACTGAACAGTTTTGAGGTTTTTAAAGGATTTTATTGTTTTTTATATATATATTTTAAACATTTTTCTCTTTTTTTTTTGGTTCGTTAGTCTACTAATCTATTTAGAAAATTAGTGATGAATACGCGTTAAAGTAAATGCAAAACATATAGCGTTGAAGTAAATACAAATCATATAATGTTGAAGTAAATGTAAGATAAAATACAAAACATATAATGTTGAAGTAAATACAAATATATATATATATATATAGTGTAACAGTTATTTACAAAATAACAGTCTTATACTTCAAGTCACAAACCAATCTCTGAAAGGGGAGTGGGTACGCAGGTGTGGAAGGGGTTGTTCACCATCACCCACTTCAGAATTTTACAAAGAGTGTTAGTGAAATATTCTGAAACTTCAAACGGTTTGGACATCTTGCCAACGAACCGTAAAAGCATTACTTCAGGTGTGATGGGGTGATTGTGTTCGTCTTCCACATCTTTTTTGATCGTGGTTTCAAACATCTCAAACACATATTTCATGACTTTCCAAACCACCAGCTCTATGTTTTTCAAATCGAAAAACTCCTCACACAGATATCTGCTCATCACCTCGCAACACACTGAAATTTTACTTTTCCACTCTTTGAGAACATTGAGGAACATAACAGACTCGTTTTTCAAACAGGTGTGGTCTTTCTGCGACGGTTTGTCATTTTGACATCCGTAGCACTCTACACATTTCCAGTCAGTGTAACAATTTAAAAGAGTTTTTGCCCAGGTGTTTTCGACGGCTTTTATAAGCTCGAGCATTTTTTCATTCAAATTTTCCTGTTCGTTTTTTTTCTCTTCCATTTGCAAAGAGTCATTTTTCTTTTCTGAGTTTAGCAGAGTTTTACACACGACATCCGCCGCTTTTTTCTTCAGCCTTTCAGAAGGTATTTTGTTGCTGGGCCTGCACGTAAATCTTTTCAAAGCCAAGCAAGGGGTGCTGAAATTCTGGTCGAATTTTCAAACATCTCAAACACATATGTCATGACTTTCCAAACCACCCCCTCCTTGTTTTTCAAATTGAAAAACTCACCCAGCTCTTTGATGATCTCGGCGCAACACTCTTTTTACTTTTCCACTCTCCGAGGACTTTGATCAGCGCTTTCGGGACTCTAACATAACAGTCATGCACCCCCTCCTCCTCCTCCACTTGCTGTGTAAAGCTATCCGTGCATTCCTGTTTCGACCAAGAGATATAGGTCTGATGAGAGACCAAACATGCAGCCAGGGATCTATGACTAAACTTGAACATAACATCATAAAAGCACCTGCATGTGTGTAAATAACACATACACCGCATTCCAAATTATTATGCAAATTGTATTTAAGTGTCAAAGATTAAATATTTAATTTTTCAATTAAACACATAGATTATATTGTGTCTCAGGGCTCTTTGCATCACTGAAATCAATATTGGACACCTGTGATAATTAGTTTGGCAGGTGAGCCCAATTAAAGGAAAAACTGCTGAAGAAGGACGTTCCATATTATTAAGCAGACCACCATTTTCAAGCAATATGGGAAAGAAAAAAGGATCTCTCTGCTGCCAAAAAGTGTGAAATAGTTGAATGCCTTGGACAAGGTATCAAAACCATAGATATTTCACAAAAATGTAAGCGTGATCATCATACTGTTAAGAGATTTGTGGCCGAGTCAGAGCACACACAGGTTCGTGCAGATAAAGACACAATGAGGAACGTTTCTGCCAGACAAATACATGGGCTTAAGAATGCCAAAATGCCATTACTGCTAAAATGCCATTACAAAGCAGCAAACAGGTATTTGAAGCTGATGGTGCCTCTTGAGTCCCGCGATCGTCAAGGTGTAGGACCTCCAGAGGCTTGCAGTTATGCATAAACCTTCTATTCGGACACCCCTAACCAATGCTCACAAGCAGAAATGGCTGCAGTGGACCCAGAACTACATGAAGACTAATTTTCAAACAGTCTTGTTCACTGATGAGTGCCGTGCAACCCTGGATGGTCCAGATGGATGGAGTGGTGGATGGTTTTGTGGTGGAGTCCCTTTTGGGCTGGAATCATGGAGACCGAGCTGGTCAGCCTGTTTAGGGTCCTTTTAGGGTCTCTGAAAAGTATGTGGAGTTTCCAGCTGTCCATCATTGGCTGCTATCGACATAAAAGGAGAGAAATTCATGGTGTGGCAAAAAGATCTATGATGCTGGGAGGCAGTTCACATCCAAACAGCAGCTCTGGGAGGCTATTCTGACAAAGAAATTTAAGCAGAAACTCACCAAAAACTCAAGTTCAATGGATGCAAGAATTGTGAAGCCGCTATCAAATAAGGGGTACTATAAGGAGGCAGCGGTGGCCTAGTGGTTAGGGAGTTTGCTCCCCCCCATTGGTAGATTTTGGGTTCGATTCCCTCACCAGCAGGTTGCCCTGAGGTACCCTTGAGCAAGGTATCGTCCCCGTCACTGCTCCCCGGGTGCTTTCAATAGCTGCCAACTGCTGCATGGTGTTTGCAGGGGTTAAATGCAGAGGTCCAATTTTGTTGAGGTTCACTGTGTGCTGTGCTGTGACCTCGCAATGATAAGGGTGGTCACTTTCACTTTTTCACTGTTATTATATAACTTGACCTGTTAAGATGTTTTTGATTAAAATAGCTTTTGATTTAAGTAAATATGAAAAGTGAAAGTATGACCTCCTAATGCTGCAAAATCAACCAATGACCATTTCAGTTCTTTACAACCTGTAAAATGTTTTGAAACTCTGTTGTGCATACTAATTTGGGACAGTGCATTTTAAGTTTTTTATTTTTGAAAAACATACTGTTATCATTGGGAGATTTGTTCGGTAACATTTGAATTATACTCTAATGGTTGATGACTTTTTGATGAAAATTATGCTGACTGTCAATTACATTTATGAAAATCAGAGAGAAATATAATTTGCATAACAATTTGGAATGCTGTGTAGAATGACTGATGCTCTGCTCTCATTAACTCATTGGAACCTTTAAACCCTTCTCCAATGAAACACACCTGTCCCCCCCAAAAGGCACCACTCCTGGGGCGCTCAGCCTTACCTCCCTCGGAGCTGGACCTTTTGAGGGGAGGCCAAACAAAAACCCAAAACTTAAACAGCCCCCTTAATGGGGCACACGACTGGAGCTGAAACATAACCATGAGGACACCTCAGCCTAGCTGCGGCCACGTCCAGGGCTGCAAGTGGTTGGGAGGGGTAGCCCAGTTCCCTTCCTTGGTGGGCACTGAATCCACAGCTGAGGCCTCCAGGGCAGGCCTCAAATCCACTGCCCAAAGAACCCCTCCCTCCGAGGCATGCGCATAATCCTATACAGAAGCCCTGCTTTCGGGCCTGAGGTGTAGCTCCCTTCAACCAGTTACTCTGTCCACTGATTTGTGAGGAAAAACAGTAGGTAGGGTGTTTATGATCTCCGTGTGGAAAGAGTTTGGCTTGTGTTCCGTTGCATTTCTGGTCTGAACAAGCCTCTCTTCACACAGCTGCCAGTACCTCCACGGCAGTGTAGCTCTTTGCTCGGAACTCATTGCTTTTGGTCTTTGGCTGCTCTACTCCCTCTTTTGACTGTTGGAGCTTCTCCCCCAGAGAAATCAGACGAGCATATTTCTCAGAATTCTCAAATGGCTGCTCAGCCTCTGTGATCTCTGCTGCAAGCTCTTGCTGATCTCTTTCTTCCTGTAGTTCCTTCAGCTCTTACTGCAATGTCATCACTCGACTCTCCTTTTCTGCAAGACTGCCCTGCAGCTGCAGCTTTGAGCTCTGTGCCTCATTCACATTGCTTTTGTGTTTTCTTGTTGTTGTAGCGAGGGTGTTTTTCTCTTCCTTTTTCTGCTGCTCTGTTTCATTGGATTCAGGATGTGCACACTTTTCAGCTTCCTTCAGTTGCTTAAGCTCTGCCTCTTAAGACATTACCTGCTTCTACTTCTCCGTCGGACTGTTCATCAGCTGCTCCACTTTCAAGTTAACCCCCAGGGTTCCAGCTTGCACTGGGGTCTGCAGAATGAGTTGAGATTTCAAGATCTTCACTTCTGGGCACCAGGATTTCAGTTCTGCTTCCAAACCACTGACATGCTCCTACTGTTATGTGAGCTTACTGGCCTTTTCCGTTCTTCCGTATTGGCCACTTTAGTCTCCAGCTTCTGCCCGGCTGAAATCTCTACTCCATTTGTTGCATTCAGTGCAGCTTGGTTTTCCTGTTTCTCTGTTTTCTTTAACCATTCCTTTTGGACAACAATCGCAGCTTAAAGCTTCTTCCTCAGGACCGCTTTCTCTTTCATTAGTTTGCTGACATCTTTTTGAAGCTCACTGTTGTCTTCAGCCAGAGCTTTTCCACTTTCATGTTTTCGATTTCACTCTGACAGAGAGACGAGAGTCCTTTAGTCTCCTCTAGTTTAGAAAGCAGATTGTTGAACTTTTCCTCACGTTTCATCCTTTCGTTTGAAGCCAATGTGACCACCTGTGTCATTGAGGCTTCTCTCTCTTTCAGCTGCTGGTTGAGCCTTGTCAACAAATCTTTCTGTTGATTGATCTGAATGTTCATGCAGCTGATCTGTTCATCTCTCTGTCGAATGTCAGTGAGAAGTGCGCTGTGTTTCACATTGGCCTGTCTGAGCTTTTCTGACCCAGTAATTAGTTTTTCTTGGGTACTGTTAATGCTTTCGGTTAACCAAATAATCTGTTCAACCTGGTTTTTACTCTCACTTTTATACTCTAGGCACCCAGCTTGTTTTTCCTCTAGTTCCCTACCAAGTTTATCTAATTCCTCTCGAAGGGAACACACCTCAGACTGGCTGCCTTACTGCAATTCTTTAATTGTTACTTGAAGGGAAACCATCTCATCTTCCAAAGTCACTACTTTACCTGACAGAACAGACTATCTTTTGTTTTTTCTTCCCATTTCTTACATTTTGCTTCCATTTCATGTACAGCTTGCCTCAAATCAACATTCTCCATTTCTTTGGCCAGAACTGTGGCTAAAATATCCTCTAATTTGCCTCTACTCACTAAAGCATTCAATAAAGAATTCTTTCTCCTTAAGCTTCTCTGAACGTTGTTGAATGGCCAGTGTAGCATCCATTAATATTTCTTTCAAGTCATCTAGTTTCAGTGCATGAATTTTAATATCTTTGGTGGCCAGTTCATTCTCCATTCCTTAGAGCTGCTCAGCGAGAACATTTTTGGCCTGCATCTCTTCATGCAAAATCGACAGCCACTCTTTTTTTCAGACTGCTGAAGAGTTCAATTCTCTGAACTCCGGATCTCAGTCCGCTCATTATTTCATCTTTCAATCTAACCTGGAGCTGCAATGTCTCTGCCTTCTTCTTGGACTCTTTATTCGAAGGAGTCTCCGTTTTAGCTTCCTTACTTTTACAGTACTTGCTTTTACACTTTTAAGTACTGCTGTCCTCGATGCAGTCACAGTAACCCTGGAAGAGTGGTTAGTTGTACTTGGCTTGTGAACTGGCATAGCCGCCCCACCTTCTGTGATGCCGGCAGAAGTTATCACCAAAGTCCTGCTTTCCGCGATGCTTGTGGGACTGGCGAGGGAGCTGGCTTCGCAGCCACGCCCTTCGGAGCTAATGTGGAAGCTAGCATTGAACACTCGCATTCCGGTGGGGTGGGGTTAACCGGAGCAACCACCGCCACAGCTTGTAGCCGGTGAGCTGTGTCAGAGGGGAAGCAGGCAAAGCCACGTACTCTTGATCACGGAACCACCCCATAGCCGTCTCTATGGCCATCAGCGCCTGCTTAATTTGGCCGTACTCCTCCAGTTGCTCATTGGGCTCCAGAGAAGAAATGAGCAGAATCAAAGGCACCAGCAGCCCTAGGCGTTGCGTGAGCTCTGTGTTCAGTCATTTCCGTAACACTTGGGTGACGGTGAGGTCTAGATGTAAACGCGCAGCCAGGGATCTGTGACTTAACTTTATTGAACATAACATAAAAGCACCTGCACATGTGTAAATAACACAAAGAATGATTGACGCTCTGCTCTGACTCATTTGGACCTTTAACCCTTCTCCAATGAGATGTCTCAGGACTACTTTCAATTTCATTTCATTTTGACCTGAAATAGTTAGTCAGAATTTGAATTCACATTTAAATTACATTTTGCTTATTTTATTTGCATTGAAATAATTCTTATTTCACCTTGCAATGGTAATATTTGACAGAACCAAAGTATTGTATATTCATTAAACAAAATAAATGCAATATAGGTTACAATTGCTTTCAAATTCAAGATGAAATCAAATGTACTTGTTTTGGTTATTATTTAAATGTACATTGCTTGTGTCAGTATTGTATCTGCAGAACAGCAAAGACATGGTTTAGATAATGAAAAAAATAAAAAAATAAAAGCTGAAAGTTTAAGTGTATTGCCCAATTTTTGTTGCCTTTTTAACTTGTTGTTTAAAATTAGATTATTTGTGAAGGCATAAGCATATACAGTTTCCAAACGCCAAACGCTAGACAAATCTTTCCTATAAACACATCTCCAAAACACCAAGCTTTTATTTAATGATTGATTAAGGCTTGTCAGTGTAATTGTTAAAACAGCTGCCCACAACAAATCTGCACAACTTTAAAGATGCAGTTTTAAACTTAAAATGAGAAAATATCTAAACATTTCATGGCAGATCCACTACATCTGAGAAAAGTGTATAGTTGTATACATTCTTTTATTTGATTTGTGTATGCATTAATAGGCTGAGGAAGAGTTGGGGAGAGCACAAAAGGTGTTTGAAGAAATAAATTATGATCTCCAGGAGGAGCTTCCAAGTCTGTGGAACAGGTACAGACTGCTTCATGTATTGCAACTCTGTCATCCTTTGATATAAGTAACAAATTATAATGTTGTGTGCATTTTCCTCTTTCTCATGTTCTTTCTCTTTCTTTTAGTCGTATTGGTTTCTATTTGACCACTTTTCAGAGTGTGGCAGGAATGGAGGAGAAGTTCCACAGAGAGCTGTCCAAAGTGAGAATTCTGCATTTTCTGGATGTTTTTCTCATCCATAACAACTGAACAAAGAATTTCAATACATCAACTTTGTTTCTTTTAAAGTAAGCATTTTTATCTCCCCAGTTAAACCAGAATTTTTTTGACATTATGACAAAACTGGAGGAACAGCGAGAGGCCAAGTGAGTACTCTCAATTTTTGTCAGCTGTGTAGTTCACCAGTCTGTTGTATCTTTCTATCAAACCATACTGGGAGCTCCAATATCCCCTATAATCCTACTCGAAACTCTACTCCCCCTAGAAAGCCTATCAAGACTACTGTGAAAAGGTAAATATATCAGGACTGTGGTGCAAAATGTACAACAAAAGTACATGTCAAGCAATGCTAACTGTAACTTTTTTCAGTTCTAAGTTTTTCACTCAAATCTATTCCATAACTGTTAAGTGGTCTATAGTGGGTATTTGTGAAACTTCTATCAGAAGGGGTGTGTGAGCCTTACCTTTTGATATTTGCATGGCTTCTCATAACAACTCTCTGCAGCCGCCTAGTGGTGACATTCAGACTTGTGCAACTATCTGGCAGTAACAGTTTCGTAGACCTGGATTTAAGCCTAAACCTAGACTAAGTTGGCAAAGCAATTCAGACCAAGAATAGTTTTAGTCCATGACAAGGACATTACCACTATGTGTTTTTGTTGTAATTTTACCTTTTTGTTCCTGCAGTGAAGCAGCCGCTAATCACAATGACACAGCAGAGTCAGACACGACTACATCTAAGGTGAGAAAGTGAGAAGGAGAGAGAGAGGGAGGGAGGGCATATATATGCTGTTTGTTTCATGGCCAGCTGTGTATCTGTGCTTTGTGTGATAACTGAAGAAGTCACTATTTCAATGTACTCAGAAGGCACACAGTTTGTTTTCCTCTCCAAGTGCAATTACTAACCCAAGGCAGATCTTGTTTTCACTTTTAACAATATACTGAATGTTGCTGTAATTTTGTGGCATCTAACTAACCGTATTATGTTTATTTCTTTGCTTGCCTTATTATCTGCTTGTATATATTCTGTGTGGCTGTGTGTGTGTGTGGTAGCTGAGACCAGGGCTAGTGGACCTTGAGCCCACTAGACCATCTGCTAAAGAGGTGAAACAGGACATCTTTAACTGTTCTGGGGATACAATGGTGACTGACATTAATGTTAAAACACCATCTCAGGTCAGAAGCCAAATTATCCCTTACCGCATCTGAAAGCCCCCTTTCTAACTTTATGCGAATCTCACTGCTCTTCAAATTTTTCCCTAATCTTGCTTCTTTGTGTCACCTCATGTACACCACTCAGTTAGCAACTGTTAATTCTGTTCACTGTAGCTGTGCATTCACCAAAAGCAGTAGATTCTGACCATGCATTTCAGTAGTTAATATTTCCAGAACATTTATCACCTTCACCCTACAAACCAGAATTCTAAAAAAACACGCATATTATCCGAATAAGCAGAAGCCTCCCCAGTAAACCGATCCCAGGTGCTGTGTTTTTCCTATATGTGCATATGGCAGTTCGATGTGTCAGCAGTGAACAATCTGATGGATTTGGACCTGGATGCTATGCAGGTGATCAGTGCTCCCACAAACCCCCAGGTGGGTGTTACAGGTGAACATGTAACACATACAGTACTGTGCAAAAGTTTTAGGCAGGTGTGGAAAAAATGCTGTAAACAAAGAATGCTTTAAAAAATGGAAGTGTTAATCATTTATTTTCATCAATCATTAAAATGCAGTGAATGAACAAAAGAGAAATCTAAATCAGATCAATATTTTGTGTGACCACCCTTTGCCTTCAAAACAGCATCAATTCTTCTAGGTACACTTGCACACAGTTTTTGAAGGAACTCGGCTGGTAGGTTGTTCCAAACATGTGTTTCAACCTATGTGTGACATTGATGATCATTAGCACCTGTTTGGTAAAATTGGTTGATCATACAACTGACTATAATCCTACAAAATCCCTGACTTAATATGCTAAAGGTAGTAACACCAAATATTGATTTTTCTTTTTCTTTTGTTTGATCACCTTACATTTTGTAAATTGATAATAAACAATATGATAAAATAAACAATAATGATTTATATTTCTGAAAGCATTCTTTGTTTACAGCATTTTTTCACACCTGCCTAAACCTTTTGCACAGGTTTACTGTAGGTCAGAAGGAAAAAGTCACATTTCAGAAAACAGAAGATGCAATGATACTTACTCCCCATGGTCATCTTGGGTCGCCAAGCTACAGAGTGACAGGAAAATCAAGTGTGTTTTATAACTTGGAAAAATTAAAGCCCAGTCCACTTTAATACCCTGATGGAGGCCAAGTGTAGACACACAATCTCCAGTGGAGTAACATAGGATTCATTTGTCCAGTAATTCTAGAGAATAGTAATAAGAATTTGCAGGCAAGACCTTAAAAATAGGGCCATACTTGCTTTTGGTTAAAAGTCATTATATTTACTGTTATTCCACCCTTTGTTCAGTAGTCCATTCAGTAGTCCATGCTTATTTAACCTGGCTCCACCTATTCAAGCTTCAGTTTACTCCAGTCAACTAAAAGCAGGGTGTCTGTGTTGATGAAATGATCCCAACGCATACAAGAACCCCGCTCCCTGCATACAAAGAAAATGACCCTCTATTCAATGCCTTAGACCAGCTAGCATTCTCTTTTTCTGGTTTATTTAAGATGTGTATAATCTAATGAGCTATTTAGGTGTTGCTTTTGTATCCTCCTTTGACAATGGTGGCATACCTATTCTAGTATTTTTCATTTGTCGCTGTGTCATTTGTCGCTTTTTCATTTGTCATTGCTTCCTTGTTTCCCCTTGCCTCATGGAAGGGAATCACATGGGATTCTTGGGAGGTAAGAACTCTGGGGTTTTGCATGAGCAGGGCTTTCTTTATGAAACCTGTTCTGGGAGGAATTTCCATCACAAATTCCACATGTGACTTTTAACCAACCTTTGCAATATTTACCAAGGCTTTACATTTTTTCTAGCTAGTGTATTGCTTTCACAGTTATTGTAAGCTTTATCATTTTTGTTGTTGCATGTCACAAATCCATGGTTATTACAGAGATAAACACAACTATCAATAGAAGTTTCAGCAAAACACAAAGGAATCTATATTACATTTAATAGTAGAATAGTAGAGTAGAAAAGGTTTTGCAGACCATAAAATGTTCATTGTTAAACACAAATTTAGACATTTTAGCACTTTTTTTCTTTTTGCAAAGGACATTGTGTAACCTGTATGATGAGAGTGGTTTGTGGTATGCCTGGGCAACTTGGCAATGTAATCAGATATTGAAGATTCAGTATCTTCAGATGCTTCTATTCCATGTGTAATAGGTGATCATTTTCTGGAACAAATGTCTGCCAGATTCTTTACAGTGCCCCAACTCCCTTCAAAGCTGCAAAACAAATGGTCTCTTCCCAGTTCATCACCTGCTTCAGCCAGAACAGACCCCAGCTGCAGAAAAGCAGTGGTACTCCGATGAAGGAACAACTGCAAAGGCAGAGTTTTATGAGTCATTGTGGTGGCAGAAATGCCTAAAAGAGTGCAAAACTGAACACCGAAGTTCCAGATGAGAAGACTATTTCTCTCCATACAGAAAAATACAAGCAATTCACTCAGGGGGACAACCCTGGTGGAGGGATGCCAGTGTCCCAGGGTGTTCAGAGGTGTTTATTTTAAAACCATAGCTTTGTCCTTTTTTTAGTATGGCTGCAGTAGCAAGATTTGCCAGAGTCACAGTACAGCTCTCTTTAAATTCATAGTCTGCATACTGTGAGTTCACAAAACTAATTTCACTGTCTCTGTTTTCTGGGATGTACATTGAACAGCTTATTTATTTCCTGATAGGTCTCTAAGCTAAATCCATTGATTACTGTGAGGGTTTCCTGACCTCCAGACCAGATAGTCCACAGTCTGAGTTGACTGTCTTCTTGATCGAAACTATCATAATCAGACTCTCCTCCTCGCCTGAACTCTAGATCAGCTACGTTATACTTGATCGCCTGCATGAGCTGCTGCCACAAACCAAGACTAATAGAAGCTTCAATGAGTCACTGACTACTACTATTGGCTAATAACCATTTATTATATATATACAACCTCTTTTATACTAACTCTGAAACCTAATTAACTTCTAAAATCCACTTTGTTTATCTGGTGTTGACCAGATTGGTTTCACCTTTTGAGCCTTGGTTCCTCCCAAGATTTCTTCCTCCACTCTTAGGGAATTTTCCTTGCCTCTGTTGCCTTTGTCACATTAGGGGCTTGAAACCAGATTTTGTTAAGCTGCTTTGTGACTTGACTGAATTGACTTGACTGACTTTGTCCTGGACAAGCCTGTTTCATCACAGCATTTGGACAGTTTTAGTCTCAGGCTAGCATTTTCTTGCTCGATAACCCCTTCACTGGCAGGGTGATATGAGCAATATTAACATAAATCAATGCCCAGAAGTTCTTCCTACTGTTTAATTACAGTTTTTATATTTTTGTGAGAGCCACGAGTTTAGCTACTTGGATTGAGAAAAATGTGAACCAGAGGACAGAATACCATGCGCAATGAGCACTGTATACTCAACATGGTTCCTCCTGGATTGGTCCCTGGAGGCTACAAAGAGCTTCTACAAAGAAGCACCAAAGAGCACCAAATCAGGGTTAATCAGATGATAGATCAGGCTGTAGATTACAAGCTTTATTGAGAATATACACACACCTATAATCCTTACCATCACCTGAAAGAGGGCACATAAAAGTGGCTTGATTATGAAAATTGCATTGCTTGATATTTATATTTAGCATGTCCATTGAAACAGTACAGCGCTGTGACAGGATCAAATTTTACAGAAAAATAAGACACTATAAGACTTAAGTTTGTCACTGTGTTTCTATAGAAAGACGGAAGTCATGCACCCATGTTTGTCAACCGTGAAAGGTCTGGTAGGGTTAGGAAGACTGAAAGTAGGCATGATTTGTAAAGCCAGTTTCTAATCAGTAAATGCTCTTTCAGACTCAGGAGTCCAGTTGATCCTGTCAACGGAAATTAGGTTCTTGCCATGCAGATAAGGGTGCTTCCAAAAGAGAATAGTTTGGAATGAATGTCCTGTAATAGGAACACATGCCTAAGAATGACAGCCTCTGTGTTTTAGTGTTTTAGCATTAGGCTTAGGAATGTTTTGGATAGCCATTACATATGGAAATGTTTTCCCTTATTCAGAGATGATGGCCAACAATGTTACTGTGTTTCAGAATTGGGCTTTGTTGTGTGTGTGTGTGTGTATGTGTGTGTTTGTGTGTATGTATGTATGCATGTGTGTTTGTTTGTGCGTGTTGTGATGTTTAATTTAGCTGTGCTTTAAAATGTACCAGATTGTAATCATCTTTGTGGTGTCTCTGTCTTTCAGACTGACACAGTTGTTACTACCCAATTGGTAAGTACACTTACCATATACAGTATCTCTCAAAAGTGAGTACACCCCTCACATATTTGTAAATATTTTTGTATATCTTTTCATGGGACAACACTGAAGATATGACACTTTGATACAATGTAAAGTAGTCAGTGTACAGCTTGTATAACAGTGTAAATTTGCTGTTCCTTCAAAAAACTCAATGCACAGACATAAGTGGAAAATGTCCACATTGTGCCCAAAGTGTCAATATTTGGTGTGGCCACCATTATTTTCCAGCACTGCCTTAACTCTCTTGGGCATGGAGTTCACTAGAGCTTCACAGGTTGCCACTGGAATCCTCTTCCACTCCTCCATGATGACATCACAGAGCTGGTGGATGGTAGAGACCTTGCACTCCACCACATTCCATTTGAGGATTCCCCACAGATGCTCAATAGGGTTTAGGTCCCAAAACATGCTTAGCCAGTCCAGCACCTTCACCCTCAGTTTCTTTAGCAAGGTAGTGGTTGTCTTGGAGGTGTGTTTGGGGTCATTATCATGTTGGAATACTGACCTACAGCCAAGTTTCCAAAGGGAGAGGATCATGCTCTGCTAACAGTACATGTTTCCCCTCAATTCATGGTTCCCTCAATGAACTATAGTTCCCCAGTGCTGGCAGCACTCATTCAGCCCCAAACCATGACACTCACACCACCATGCTTGACTGTAGGCAAGACACACTTGTATTTGTACTCCTCACCTGGTTGCCACCACACTTGACACCATCTGAACCAAATAAGATCATCTTGGTCTCATCAGACCACAGGACATGGTTCCAGTAATCCATGTCCTTAGTCTGCTTGTCTTCACCAAACTGTTTGCGGGCTTTCTTGTGCATCATCTTTAGAAGAGATTTCCTTCTGGGACAACAGCCATACAGACCAATTTGATGCAGTGTGCGGCATATGGTCTAAGCACAGGCTGACACTCCACCTCTTCAGCCTCTGCAGCAATGCTGGCAGCACTTGTACGTCTGTTTTCAAAAGACAACCTCTGGATATGACGCTGAGCATGAGCACTCAACTTCTTTGGTGGACCATGGTGAGGCCTGTTCTGAGTGGAACCTGTCCTGTTAAACCGCTGTATAGTATTGTCCACTGCGCTGCAGCTCAGTTTTAGGGTGTTGGCAATCTCCTTATAGCCTAGGCCATCTTTATATTCTTTTTTTCAATAGTTCTTTTTTTCAGATCCTCAGAGAGTTCTATGCCATGAGGTGCCATGTTGAACTTCCAGTGACCAGTATAAGAGAGTGTGAGAGTGATTCTTTTAAAAAGTTAATTCTTTTAAAGTGACAACCCTTGTCCTGCGATGGGCTGGCGACCTGTCCAGGGTGTGTCCCCATCCTTCGCCCTGTGGGATGGACTCCAGCACCCCCTGATTAGGACAAGTGGCCCAGAAAATGACTGACTGACTGACCCTTGTCATTGTGAAACGCAGCACAGCACAACAAAATTCAACCTCTGCGTTTCACCGATACACACACGTGCAGACGGGGGCAGCTATTGAAAGCGCCCAGGGAGTAGTGATGGGGACGGTACCTTACTCAAGGGTACCTCAGGGCAACCTGCTGGTGCAAGAATCGAACCAACAATCTTCCGATCCGGGGCAACTCCCTAACCACTAGGCCACTGCTGCCCCTGTAATAACACCAAATTTAACATATCTGCTCCTCATTCACACCTGAGACCTTGTAACACTAACGAGTCACATGACACTGGGTAGGGAAAATGGCTAATTGAGCAGAATGTGGACATTTTTCTCTTATGGGTGTACTCACTTTTATTGCCAGTGGTTTAGAAATTAATGGCTGTGTGTTGAGTTATTTTGAGGGGACAGCAAATTTACACTGTTATACAAGCTGTACACTGACTACTTTACATTGTATCAAAGTGTCATATCTTCAGTGTTGTCCCATGAAAAGATATAATAAAATATTTACAAAAATATGAGGGGTGAGATACTGTACATATAAAATTACTGTTATTATTAAAATTACAATATACATATAAAATTACATGTACATGTAAAATTATAAGATGTTAGAAAAGTGCTCATGCCTAATAGGGGCTCAAGGGGTGCCTACTGTATTCTGCTGTACACACTACTATCATACAATGGCTGTAGAATCCCAAAACTCAAATGACAATACTATTAAAGTAGTTCTTGCTCCAAAGGAGAAGCTATGGTAATTCTACAATCAATTTACACTGATGATTAAAAATGATTCGGTAAAAATTACATTTATACAATTTTCCATGGTGCTGATCAGCCAAAACATGTCAGGAGTGCATATTTTCTTCTATATTTCATTGCTGAAGTCAGTATAACAAGTTTGTTGGTAACCAGGTCTCTAGAGGTTCCACAAATCTGCACCTCTTCATTAAAATGGCACAGTTGTGGATGTGGTTTAGGATACAATATGATGTAATATGGGTTTAAAAAAAATTAACAAATTTCACTGTGTACCCTAACACTGTGGACTCACTGTGAACACTGTGGACTCAAGTGCTCCTCTAATAACAATTTTTGTAACTGTCATAAGCACAGAGTAATCTGATGCAAGAAAGGTTTTACTTATGATTAACAGACTACTTTTTACTTTTTGATTAACAGTCCATTTACATAGCTCATGAGCAATGTTCTAAAACACACTAAGGATTAATAAAAAAAAAGTGATACCATTTTCTGTGTACATTTACTATGTGTGATTTTTGCACTTGTTTTCAAAATGAGTTATCTTCTTAGAGTGCTGCTACAATGGTGACTAATGGTTCATTGGATGCTGAGATTCCATCAGGAGTTCTTTATAAGGTCAGACTCATTGTTGATTTGGCCATGGTAGAGGGATATTAGGGGCCTGCGGTAAAATTTAAATTTATGTTAATACTTAATCTGTGTCTGTGTGTGTGTGATGGCAGGTGAAAGCAATGCATGACTATGCAGCCACAGACAGTGATGAGCTGGACCTCAAAACTGGTGATATTGTGCTTGTGTTGCCATTTGACAACCCTGATGAACAGGTAAGTAACTGTTCAAGCCATAAGATGTTAAGAAATGCATAAACTTAAATCATGGTAGCACATACCCCATGAACACTGTTCTCTCTTATGCAAAGCTCTCATATGTATGTTTTTATGTGTGTGTGTGTTTGTTACTGGGTGTAGGATGAAGGCTGGTTACTTGGTGTGAAGGAGTCACGCTGGCTTCAGAATAAGGACCTTACTGTTAAAGGAGTATTCCCTGAAAATTTCACCCAGAGATTGTGAAAAAGGCATTCAAGTAACTTCTCAACTTCTTATCCTATTTTTCTCAGTGTTTGCCCCACCTTTCCATTTCTTCATCTCTATTCTACGTTCATATGTGTGAAGTTGCAGAACAGTTTTACTACAAAAACTTTGTGGTAGGGTATCTTTTGGGAAATTAAGTACACATCCCATTCTTCAGTTATCTCTGAATATGCCATCAGGGCAGCACATTGGAGTGGTTGCTGGAACAATAAAGCTGTAGTGGTACTTTTGAACCTTTTTATATATAGCTTGTGTGTGCATAGTTTTAAGGTTTAACACAGTGCCATGAGATTCTTATTGTTGAATGATGATATGTATCACTGCCGAAATATATAATTATTGATTTGGTTAGAACTTGAAACACCCTTATAAATCGTAGTTGTTTGTTCAGCTTGTTTGTGTAAAGGATTTTCCTCTCACTCCCTCTTGAACGTTTTGGAACATCTTTGACATTTTTTTTTTCAAACTTGAGCCTCCAACACATTGCAGCTGATGTACTCCCAAATGTCACAAACAACCTCAATGATTGCTACATACTGTCCCTAAGGTTTTACTGTGTTTAAGTTATTTTATAATTGTTTTCAGTTCAGAAAATAACCACTAAAAACAATCTGTTAGGACAAACCCATTTCGATTACACTGTATTAATGACTGATTTTTTAAACATGTACTGCAACATATTTTTTTATGTTTTTTGTCATGTTGCATGATATAGTTTTTTGTAGAATTGCACATATTATGCCTCTGGAAAAGGCTGTTAGGGATGCAGTCTCATCAAATATTTTCTTTTCTGTAATGTGTTTGTCTCATTCCTGATCTTTTCAGAAGCACAGAGAAGTTGAAGTTTACCTGTTATGGATTCTCTGTCTTTGCTTTGCTTTTATTCTTTTTTCCCCATCAAACACAAAAAGTCCAAACCTATTACTGAATTAAATGATGAGTGTGTCTGAAATCTGATCTGATATGATCTAATCTATATCTGATCTAAGACTGATCCTTGCCTGTATTGTGCCCTATGACATTTTCAGTGCTCATTTCCATCTTCTATCAAATTAAGAGTGAAGGCTTTTACTCTCTCTCTCTCTCTCTCTCTCTCTCTCTCTCTCTCTCCCACTTTCTTCTTCTCTCAGACATGTTTACAGAGCTGTGATTATTACATCTGCATAGTTACATACTTTATATTTTTGTACCTACTTTGATACTGGTTTTATCAGACTGTTAAAGTGAACAACAAGACAGGCACTTGTTTTCTAACCAGTTATACAGTACTGTGGCCACCTAAGAAAACTAAAAAAACAATTTATCTGAGCATTATGTGTGACATTATTTTTTACAAAAATATTTAAAACGATTGAAATAACAAATCATGGAACAGTTTTAACAGATTCAATTACATTGTCCCCTCAGTCCCCTCAGCCAAACCAGTGGAAATGGCTAAGCTAAAAGACTGACACGCAACACTATTTTACCATTTACTGAATTAATGCCTATTAATATTTCTAATATTACTGTTTTTTTTATAACTAATGCTTACTGCCAGATGAACATTAAAGTGTCAAATGTAATCAGTACTTTATATTATGTATTTAAATTCATTGAGATACTTGAGTGTGTAAACAAAAGCAGAGTTATAAGGTAAGTTGAAATAACCAGTGTAAACTTCTGTTCTGTACAATGGACATTTAATGAATATATAAAGGTATCAAAATGTATAGTATAACACACAAATAAGTGAGTCTTGCAAAGACATTGAGTGTATTTAAGCTTAGATTGAACAGGTTTGTCACTTCTATCATAGTTAAGAAATTTAACACCATTGCTCACCAATCTGCATGATTTAAATAAGCTTAGTGATTTAAATAAGAGGTTACTTTTGCTGCAGGTTAGAGGTCAGGTTTGGAATTTTAAATCAGCTAGCAAAACAAAATCAAGCTGTATATACAAGAATCACTTCTTTAGCTTTACATGAGCAAAGTATTTCACTTGATGGAGAATGTGAGACAACTTACTGTGACTCTGTAAATGCAGTCTGTCTCGATCTCACAGGCTGAGAAGCATTTCAGTATTAAATGTTGAAGGTCAGAAGGTGAATCCAGCTGTGATCTGTTGCATTTATTTTCCAGGAAAGCATATATATATAAGCATATATATAGTTATGTTCTTTTTTTTCTTAAATTTCTTTTTTTTTTATTTCTAATATGTAAATTGATACTTCTGGGTAAGTTCGAATCTAATTGAATTGAACTTTACCACAACATTAAAAAGTAACTTTTCAAATATTTTTTTCTGTGAGTGAAATGTCCAAAATGTTAAATAAAGTTATATTATTATTAAAGTTATATTATTCTGACACTTCCAGCTCTGCCTCCTGTCTCTTCATCAGCGCCACCGTGTCCAAACCGTACAGCATAGCTGGTCTCACTACTGTCCTGTGCAAGCTTTTTCTCTCGCTGGTACCTGTCTGTCACAAATCACTCCAGCCACTCTTCTCCACTCAATCCAACCAGCCTGCATTCTCTTCTTCACCTCTCTTCCATACTCCCCATTACTCTGAACTGTTGAAGTATTTAAATCCCTTTACCTTTGTCACCTCTACTCCCTGCATCCTAAACACTCCACTTTTTTCCCTTTCATTTAAACTCATGTACTCCATTGTTGTCCTACTCACTTTCATTCCTCTCCTCTCTAGAGCATATCTCAATCTCTCCAGGTTCTCCTGAAGCTGCTCCCTACTCTCACTACACTCTCACTTCTATTAACTTAGCTTCCACTACTCTTTCCAATAACTTTATGCTGGGTAATCAACTTCATGATGGATTGTAGGTTGATTTTATTCATTTATTTCTGTTATTTTCTCCATGGCCCTTTCACCCCCGTTACCCTAAATCCCTTCCCTAGGTAGTATTCACGTCCCTGTCACCTTTAACCTATATATAATTAACTGCATCTCTATTTTTCTATGTTCTCTTCTGAGTAACGCTTTCTTTGCACATCAAAAACACCCAAACAAGGTCATAGTCTTAGATTAGGTGTCTCCAACGGAGGCCTTGGAGCTCCCGGAGACAGATAAAATGGCACACTCTGAACTGTGCAAGTTGGAGGGAGAAAGGATTCCACACAGAGAGGAACACTGACCAGTCTTTTGAACATCTTGTAAGAACTTTGTTACTTTTCTGTTAATAAACTTCGCTATAGCTTAAAAAACTCTTCGCCTCATCACTGACCTCAGTTCTCAATTGGAGAATCCAACATTCATCACCCTTATTCTTGAAAATCAGAACCAGTACACTTCTCCACTTCCCAGGCAACCTCTCACTTTCCAAGATTGTGTTAAACAATCTGCTCAGAAAATCAACTGCCATCTCTCCTAAGGACCTCTATGCTTCCATTAGTATGTCATCTAGACCAATAGCCATTCCATTCTTCATCTCCTTCTGTATTGCTTATTTGCTGCACTTCCTGGTTCACTATCCTCACATCATCTAATCTTCTTACTCTGTCACTCTCTTCATTCATCAGCTGCTCAAAGTACTCCATCCATCTACTCAGCACGCTCTCTTCACTACTAGTACGTTTTCATTTCAATCCTTAATTGCCCTGATCTGCTGCACATCTTTACCAGCTCTGTCTCTCTGTCTAGCTAATTGGTGTAGGTCCTTTTCTCCCTCCTCACTATCCAATGTCTTGTACAATTAACCATACACCTTTTCTTTAGCCTTTGCCACCGCATTCTTCACCCTGCGCTTAATCTCTTTGTACTCCTGTCTACTTTCTTCATCTCTCTGACCATCTCATTTCTTCTTCACCCACCTCTTCTTGTATACACTCCTGGACTTCTGGGTTCCACCACCAGGTTTTCATATCTTTCTTCCTTCCAGATGTCACACCTAGTACCTTTATAGCTGTCTCCCTTACCATTTATGCAGTAGTTTCCCAGCTTCTGATAAATCTTCACTAGCTCCCAGTGCACATGTTAACTTCTGCCTGAATTCCTTTGTACAGACTTCCTTCTTCAGCTTCCACCATTAGGGGGCAGCAGTGGCCTAGTGGTTAGGGAGTTGCCCCAGCATCAGAAGATTTTGGGTTAGATTCCCTCACCAGAAGGTTGCCATGAGGTACCCTTGAGCAAGGTACCATCACTGCTCCCCGGGTGCTTTCAATAGCTGCCCACTGCTGCACGGTGTTTGCATGGGTTAAATGCAGAGGTCTAATTTTGTTGTGGTTTGCTGTGCTGTGACCTTGCAATGACAAGGGTTTTCACTTTTCACCATTTGATCCTTAACTCTGCCCTCAATTTAGAATAGAATAGAATAATCCTTTATTATCACACAAATGGGAAATTCGGGTGTTACAGGGCTCTTTATATATTCTCTCTTTCTTTCTGTTCTTTCTTGTTAAAGACAAATATAAAAAATATATAAAAATATATACAGATATCCATATACAGAGCTATAATATATATATATATATATATATATTTACATGGCAATTAACAAGAAAGAAAGAATGAGAAGAATATGAAAACGGACACACTGCACTCCTCCCTCTTCTTAAAATATTATTTTTACTACAGCCATTTCCATCCTTTTTGCAAAATCTACAACAATTTAGCCTTCTGCATTCTTCTCCATGACACCATACCTACCTCCTCATCACCTCTGTTCTCTGTCAATTAAAGTTCGCACCAATCACCACTCCTCTCTCCTGGGTACACTCTCTATCACTTCATCTAACTCACTCCAGAATTCTTCTTTCCCCTTGTAGCGATCGCAGCACTATTGTGCAGTGTCACACCCTCCAACTCACATATAACTTGTGGTGCATAAGCACTAACAACATTCATTATTAAGCCTTCAACTCCCAGATTCAGACTCATTGCCCTATCTAACACACTCTCTTCACCTCCAAAACACTTTTGACATACTCTTCTTTCAGAATAACAGCCACTCCAATCCTCCTTCCACCATAGTAAAACAATTTTAACCCACCTTGAATACACCTGGCCTTACTACCCTTCCATCTAGTGTCTTGCACAAAACATCAACCTTCCTTCTCTCCACCATATCAGCTAATTCTCTACCTTTATCATTCATGCTGGCAACATCCAAAGTTCCTACCCTAATATCCTTTCTCCTCCTTCCTCCGGGCATGCCTTCCTCCTCTTCTTCTTCTTCTCCTTTCGTCAAAAGTAGCCCAATTTCCACCAGCCCCCTGTAGGCTATTAGCACAGGCTGTTAGCAACTTGTTGTTAACCCGGGCCTCAAACAATCCTGTATGAAAATCTCTTTTGTTGTCCGCATATTGATTTGGCAAAAGTTTTACACCAGACTGAATGTAATCTTTTTTATGCAGTCTTTGAACAACCTATGGGCATGGGATCTATGTCATGTTTCACTGCCTCTTGAGATTAATTTCACAGACAGATGTCCTCATACTAGCAAAGTTCAAAAGAAACCATCATTTATTAATTCACATAATTAATTCAATTCATTCCCACAATCTTCCAATCCTGTGGCCAACTCCCTAACTACTAAGCCACTGCTGCCCTGAGGATTGGTGCCCTGATGAGGAGGTTATGGGTAGGCATGGTGTCAAGGAGAGGAATGCTGAAGGTCAGATGGTTGTAGATTTTGCAAAAAGGATGGAAATGGCTGTAGTTGATACTTATTTAGTTGATGCTTGTGGGGCAGTGGTGGCCTAGTGGTGGCCTAACCTAGAGTTTGGCCACAGGATCGGAAGATTGGGGGTTAAAACCCCTTACCAGTAGGTTGCCCTGAGGTACCCTTGGGCAAGGTACCGTCCCCCTACCAGGTGCTTTCATAGGTGCACGGTGTTTGTGTGCATGGGTTAAATGCAGAGGTCCAATTTCATTGTGGTTTGCTATACTGTGACCTTGCAATGACAAGGGTTGTCACTTTCTTTTTTTTATTTTAAGAAGAGGGAGGAGCACAGAATGTATAAGAGTGGAGGAAGATGCTCACGGGTGGATTATATGCTTTGCAGGAGGGTCAGTCTGAAAGAGATTAGAGACTGCGAAGTAGTGATAGGGGAGAGTGTAGCTAAACAGCATAGGATGGTGGTCTGTAGGATGACCTTGGAGGTCAAAAAGAGGAGGAAAGTTAGGGCAGAGTCGAGGATCAAGTGGTGGAAGCTGAAGGAGGAGGACTGAAAGGTGGAATTCAGGCAGGAGTTAACACGGGCACTGGGAGGTGTTGAACACCTACCGGATTGCTGGGAAACTACTGCAGAAGTGAACAGCAGTATGGTTTTATGCCGAGAAAGAGCACTACAGATGCAATGTTTGCTTTGAAGGTGTTGATGGAGAAGTACAAAGAAGGTCTGAAGGAGCTGCATTGTGCCTTTGTGGACTTGGAGAATGCATATGACTATGCATGTGTCTAGAGAGGAGTTGTGGTTTTGTATAAGGAAGTCTGGTGTTACAAATTCTGAACTACTCTCACATACTTCTCTGTATGATGGCAGTGTAACAGTGGTGAGATCTGCAGTGGGAGTGACGGATGCATTTAAGGTAGATGTTGGATTACATCAAGGATCAGCACTGAGTCCATTCTTGTTTGCAATAGTAATGGACAGGTTGACGGATGAGGTTTAGATGGGAGTCTCCGTGGACGATGATGTTTGCTGATGATATTGTGATCTGCAGTGAGAGTAGGGAGCAGCTTGAGGAGAACCTGGAGAAATGGAGATATGCTCTAGAGAGGAGAGGAATGAAAGTGAGTAGGGCAAAGACAGAATACATGAGTGTGAATGAAAAGGAGGAAAATGGAGTGGTTTGGATGCAGCGAGTGGAGGTAACAAAGGTGGAGGAGTTTAAATATTTAGGATCAACAGTTCAGTGTAACGATGAGTGTGGAAGAGAGGTGAAGAAGAGCGTGCAGGCAGGTTGGAATGGGTGGAGAAGAGTGGCTGGAGTGATTTGTGACAGACGCGTAACAGCTAGAGTAAAAGGGAAGGTTTACAGGACAGTAGTGAGACCAGCTATGTTGTATGGGTTGGAGACAGTGGCACTGACAAAAAGGCAGGAGGCGGAGCTGGAGGTGTCAGAGTTTAAGATGCTGAGATTTTCGTTGGGTGTGACAAGGATGGACAGGATTAGAAATGTGTATATTAGAGGGACAGCTCAGGTTAGACGTGGAGACAAAGTTTCAGAAGCAGGGTTGCCTTGGTTTGGACATGTCCAGAGGAGAGATGAGGAATATATCTAAGCCCATCTCCCACCTTCCATCCTCACCATCTTTTACAGAGGAACCATCGAGAGCATTCTGAGCGGCTGCATTACTGCCTAGTACAGGAACTGCAATGTCTTAGACCGCAAGTCCCTACAACGGGTATGAGAATAGCTGAGAAGATCATCGGGGTCTCTCTGCCCTCTGTACAGGACATTTTCACCACACTCTGCATCCGCAAAGCAACCAGCATTGTGGATGATCCCTCTCACCTGTCCCACACTCTCTTCTCCCTCCTGCCATCCGGGAAAAGGTTCCGCAGCATACAGGCCTCTGCTTCCAGGATGGGAAATAGTTTCTTCCCCCTGGCCATCAGACTCTTAAACCGCTAATGTCTCCTCATTCCGTCGTCTCATTCCATCATTATGTATTTATTTATTTCTTGTTGCACTCTGCACTTTAACAATAACGCTGCTCCGCCACACGGTTACACTGCCAGTCAACCTGGGCTGCTTTGTTCTATAACACTGCGGCCTTCTTACGGATGAATGTACTGTCCGCTGTGCTGTCTGTTGTTGTTTGTCTTTTCTGCACTTGTTGCCTTGTTTTGCGTATTATGTTGTGTCTTCTGTTGTCTTGTGTCTTGTGTGTAGCACCAGGGTCCTGGAGGAACGTTATTTCGTTTCACTATGTACTGTGTATATGGCTGAAATGACAATAAAATCTGACTTGACTTGACTTGACTTGATATTGATGTTGAAAATAGAGCTGCCAGGAAAGAGGAGAAGAGGAAGACCAAAGAGGAGATTTATGGATGTGGTGAGAGAGGACATGCAGATGGTTGGTTTGAAGCAGGAAGATGCAGAGGACCGGAAGAAATGGAGACAGTTGATCCGCTGTGGCGACCCCTAAATGGGAGCAGCCGAAAGAAAAAGAAGAAGAAGATCAAAATACATTATCACATCATTACTCCTTATCTATCCTTATAGTCATAGAAAGTGCTCAAGGTTTTCACCCCTTTCACTATGTAAATCTTGCTTAATGACATTGAAATTAAATGCTAATTACATTAGGCATTTTGAGTCAAGTAAAAATAAAATCAGGAAAGGGGAAGTCCAAAGATACAGTCATGTGGAAAAATTAGGACACCCTATGAAAGCCTGTGTGTTTTTATAACATTCTTGGATGTATGGATATTTGATCTCAATTTTAACGATACTGGGAGATAAAACTAATACTGTGCCTTGCAAAAGTATTCATTTTTCATGTTTTGTTGCCTCACAACCTGGAACTAAACTGGATTGTTTGAGAGTTTGCACTATTTAATTTACAGAACATGTTTACAGTTTTGAAGATGTGTTTTTTTTTTATAGGACAAAATAGGACAAAATAACACAAAACTTCAGTTTGCATAACTATTCACCTAAAAGTTAGTACTTTGTAGAGCCACCTTTTGCAGCAATTACAGCTGCAAGTCACTTTGGAAATGCCTCTATGAGCTTGCCAGATCTTGCAACTGGGATTTTTGCCCATTCCTCAAGGCAAACCTGCTCCAGCTCCTTCATATTGGATGGTTTTCGCTTGTGAACAGCAATCTTCAAGTCTGACCACAGATTCTCAATTGGACTTTGACTAGGCCATTCCAACAGATTTAAATGTTTCCCCTTAAACCACTTGAATGTTGCTTAACAGTATGCTTCGGGTCATTGTCCTGCTGGAAGGTGAACCTCCATCCCAGTCTCACAGGCAGACTGACACAGGTTTCACTGAAGAATATCCCTGTATTAAGCACCATCCATCATTCCCTCGACTCGGACCAGTTTCCCAGTCCCTGCTGCTGCAAAACATCCCCACAGCATTTCAGTTTCACTGTGGCGATGGTGTTCTTGGGGTGATGGGATGTATTGGGTTTGAGATTGAAAAGTTACAGTATCTCACTATTTTCACTTAGGGGTGTACTCACTTTTGTTGCCAGTGGTTTACACCTTAATGGCTGCGCTTTGAGTTATTTTGAAGAAACAGCAAATTTACACTGTTATACAAGCTGTACACTGACTACTTTACATTGTATCAAAGTGTCATATCTTCAGTGTTGTCCCATGAAAAGATATAATAAATATAAATATATAAATATATTTATTTATAATAAATATATATTTACAAAAATGTGAGGGGTGTACTCACTTTTGAGAGATACTGTATATGGTAAGTGTACTTACCAATTGGGTAGTAACAACTGTGTCAGTCTGAAAGGCAGAGACACCACAAAGATGATTACAATCTGGTACATTTTAAAGCACAGCTAAATTAAACTTCACAACCCGCACAAACAAACACACACACATACATACATACATACATACATACATACACACAAACACACAATAATAAAATAATAATAATAAAAAATATAATAAAATATTTACAAAAATGTGAGCAGTGTACTCACTTTTGTGAGAAACTGTAAATCTGACCGGAGTGCCTTCCTCCATACATTTGGGGAGTTGCCCACATGTCTTTTGGCAACCTCTAAATGTGCCGTCTTTTTTTTAACCTTAAATAATGGCCACTCTTCTAAAAGCCCAACTCTTTGGAGTGTATGGCTTCTTGTGGTCCTTTGGACAGATACTCAGGTCTCTGCTGTGGAACTCTGTAACTCCTTCAGGGTTACTCTTGGTCCCTGTGCTGCCTCTCTAATTGATGCCCTCCTTGCAGGTCTGTGAGTTTTGGTGGGTGGCCCTCTCTTGGCAGGTTTGTTGTGGTACCATGTTCTTTTCATTTGAAGATGATGGATTTGATGGTGCTCTTCGGGATATTTTTTTACCTAACCCAACCCTGACTTGTACTTCTCAACAACTTTGTCCATGACTTGTTTGGAGAGCTCCTTGGTTTTCATTGTGTGATGCCTCTTGCTTAGTGGTGCTGCAGCCTCTGGGGCCTTTCAGAAAAGGTGGGTTTATACTGACAGATCATGTGACACTTAGATTGCACACAGGTGGACTTCATGAAAGTGTAAGTGACTATTCTTGTCATTGCAAGGTCACAGCACAGCACACAATGAACCACAACAAAATTGGACCTCTGTGATTTGAGCCATTAGCTAATTTTGCCATGCGGCAAGGGGCAGCTATGAAAGCACCCAGGGTGAAGCAGTGGGATGGTACCTTGCTCAAGGGTACCTCAGGGCAACCTACTGGTAAGGGGTTTGAACCCACAATCTTCCGATTCTGTGGCCAACTCCCTAACCACTGGGCCAATGCTGCACACATTCATTTCACTATGGTTGCACCAGGACTTTTAAGGGGCTTCATGGAATTAAATTACAGGTTGGAACGTAACAAAATAGGTAAAAAGCCAAGGGGGTGAATACTTTTGCAAGGCACTGTATAACTAACAATTAAAACTGAAGAAAAGACTTTTCAAAATCTTCTGTATTCTACAAAAATGTGATTTCTGGTGAGGAATAAATTAGGACACCCCCACTTTTATTGTCAATTAGAATGGCTCAAATCACACACAGGTGTAGCACATCAGATGCACATGATTAGAACATAATTTCTCAGCATTTTGAAGATTTTATTTGATCCTATGGATCACGAGGTCTCCCACTGAATTGTTCCAGGGTGACTGTCCCTGTAATTAGGACATGGAAGTCACTCTGGATAAGAGCGTCTGCTAAATACTGTAAATGTAAATGTAAGGAGGTTTTCCATATTTAAATCTCAGACATTTAGTCTGGTGTGCTCCTGACTGTTGAGGTGAGAGTGAACACCATGGTGAGATTTAAGGCATTCAGAAAGAAGATTGTAGCAGCTTATAAGTCTGGTAAGGGATTTAAAAAGATCTCAAAAGCATTTGCAATCAGTAATTCAGTAAAAGCCTTTTCCCTGATTACCATCTATAGGCCACCAGGACCCTACTCACAGTTCCTAAAGGAGTTCAGCGATTTTCATGCAAGTCTGGCAGTTTATAAAAATTAAGTTATAATTGTTGGTGACTTTAATATTCATGCAGAGAAAGAACAAGACTTACTGAAATTAGCCTTTATATCCATCCTTAATACTAAGGATGGATAGTTTGGTTTTATCCAAAATGTAATGGGGCCTACTCATTGTCAAAATCATACTTTCAACTTAATCTTTACACTAGGTGTCCAAGTTTACATTTACGGCATTTAGCAGACGCTCTTATCCAGAGCGACTTATATGTCCTAACAGGGACAGTCCCCCTGGAGCAACTCAGGGTTAAGGGTCTTGCTCCAGTGGTGGTAGTGCTGGAGCTGAGATTCGAACCGGGGACCTCTTGATCCAGAGGCAAGTACCCTACCACTTTCTGTGGGTTGACTCTCAGTAGAGATCTTCTCACCTCGGCCATGGTCAGACAGATAATCTGGTCGTTAGGAGGAGGGATGGTCTTCCTCAATTCCGTGTTGTTTGCCACATAAAGTGGTTCATCTGGGAGTCACTGTCACAGGCAGGTGGAGATGTCATGTAGTAGGTGAGGGCCTGAATGCCCTGCCACATGCGCCGCGTGTCACCGGTATTTTTGAAGTGGCCATGGATTCTCTGTGCGTGAGCTCGCTTTGCTGCTCTGATGGCCTGAGACAGGTGCGCCCTTGCTGTTCTTAGGGCAGCCTCGTCCCCTGACTTGAAGGCCTTGTCCCGGGTCCTCAGGAGTCTGCACACCTCCGCAGTCATCCATGGCTTCTGACTGGGTCGTGTGATGATGGACTTGGAGACAGTAACATCCTCAATGCACTTGCTGATGTAGCCAGTCACTGAAGCTGTGTACTCCTCCAGGTTGATGGAGTCACTGTAGGTTGCAGCCTCCCTAAACATGTCCCAGTCGGTGTGTTCAAAGCAGTCCTGAAGAGCAGAGATGGCTCCTGTGGGCCAGGTCTTTACCTGCTTCAGGGTGGGCTTCACACGCCTGACGATGGGTCTGTACGCTGGGATCAGCAGAACAGAGATGTGGTCCGAGTGTCCGAGGTGGGGGCGGGGCTCTGCTCTGTACGCGCCAGCCATGTTTGTGTAAACACAGTCCAGCATGTTTTCTCCCCTCGTTGCAAAGTCCACATGTTGATGAAATTTAGACTCGAGATTTGCATGGTTGAAATCTCCGGCTATTATATACAATCCGTCTGGGTGAGAGTTTTGGAGCTCGCTGATCGCTCCATAAAGTTCAGCCAGCGCGCTGTTAGCATTAGCGCTGTTAGCACTAGCGCTGGGTGGAGAACTCCCTGGGCAGATATAAAGGTCTGCATCTGACTGTAAGTACTTCCAGCAGTGTTGAACAGTGTGTAGAGACCAGCACAGCGTTTTTACAGCATTGTGTGTTTACGTAAACACACAGCCCCCCTCCGCGAGTCTTGCCGGACAGAGCGGTGTTCCTGTCCACGCGAAACGCAGAGGGTCCGGCCAGTTGGATGGCGGTGTCCAGAACACTGTCGCTGAGCCATGTCTCCATAAAACGAAAACACAGCAGTCTCTGTATTCACACTGGGTGGTCATCTGAAGTTGTATACAGTCCAATTTGTTATCCAGGGAGCGGACATTGGCGAGGAGCATGGACGGGATAGCCGGTCGGCTAGCGCTAGCCTTTAGCTGAGCCCGGACCCCAGCTTGCCGCGTTTCTGTCTCCTCTTGAACTGCTTCTGATGTCCTCTCAGTCGGCCAGGTACAACAGGCGATCTCGGGGACTGAAGGCCTGGTCTTCGCAGCACGCCGAGCTCCCATAGCATTGTTTGGAGAGTTGCTGGCTTTATCCTGGCTGATTCCTGAGCTCCAGCAGTGTTTGGCGGTTATATGTTAAAGCATCCGCAGTTGTGATGCTCATGTGCACGTCTTCTGATGAAGGTAGTCGGATGAAAGACTTTTAACAGACTTTAGCATCAAAGTTTGGACCTTGGAGCGGCCGCTGTGTGTTACCGCACCGCCATCTTGGATTCACCTCGTTCCATTGTAGATGATGTAAGGACAGTGAAGCAGGAAGTGCAGCAAATAAGCAAGATGGAAGTAAGGGCAGCGATGAAGAAAACAAAGAATGGAAACGCTGTTAGAACGCATGACATACCAGTGGAAGCATGAAGGTGTTAAGGGGAGATGTTTGAGTTTCTGACCAGATTATTTAACACAAACTTGGAAAGTGAGACGATGTACTGGTACTGATTTTCAAGAATAAGGGTGATGCACAGAGCTGTGGTAGCTATAGAGGGATAAAGTTGATCAGCCACAGCATGAAGTTATGGGAAAGAGTAGTGGAAGCTAGGTTAAGAAAAGAGGTGAGGATAAGTGAACAGCAGTATGGTTTTATGCCAAGAAAGAGCAATACAGATGCAATGTTTGCTCTATGGATGTCGATGAAGAAGTGCAGAGAAGGTAAGAAGGAGTTGCATTGTGCCTTTGTGGACTTTGAGAAAGCATATGACAGGTTGCCTTGAGAGAAGTTGTGGTTTTGTATGAGGAAGTCAGGTGAAATATGTGAAAGTAGTTCATGATATGTATGATGGCAGTGTAACAGTGGTGAGATCTGTAGTGGGAGTGAATTTAAGCTAGAGGTTGGATTACATCAAGAATCAGCACTGAGTCCATTTCTGTTTGCAATAGTAATGGACAGGTTGATGGACGAGGTTAGACAGGAGTCTCCATGGAAGATGATATTTGCTGATGATATTGTGATCTGCAGTGAGAGTAGGGAGCAGCTTGAGGAGAACCTGGAGAGATGGAGATATGCTCTAGGGAGGAGAGGAATGAAAGTGAGTTGGTCAAAGACAGAATACATGAGTGTGAATGAAAGCGAGGAAAGTGGAGTGGTTAGGATGCAGGGGGTAGAGGTAACAAAGGTGGAGGAGTTTAAATTCTTGGGATCAACAGTTCAGTTTAATGGTGTGATTGGAAGAGAGGTGATGAAGAGAGTGCAGGCAGGTTGGAATGAGTAGAGAAGGGTGGCTGGAGTGATTTATGACAGAGTAGAGTAAAAGGGAACAGCAAGACAGCAGTATCCTGTAAGCTAGAGTAAAAGGGTAGCCTTACAGGAAAGTAGTGAGACCAGCTATGTTGTATGGGTTGAAGACAGTGGCACTGACAAAAAGACAGGAGGCGGAGCTGGAGGTGTCAAGGTTAAATATGCTGAGATTTTCATTGGGTGTGATGAGGATGGACAGGATTAGAAATTAGTATATTAGAGGGACAGCTCAGGTTAGACTTCTTGGAGACAAGGTCAGTGAAGCAAGGTTGCGTTTGTTTGGACATGTCCAGAGGAGAGATGAGGATTATTTTGGAAGGAGGATGTTGAAGATGGAGCTGCCAGAGGAGAAGAGGAAGACCAAAGAAAGGTTTATGGACATGGTGAGAGAGAATATGCAGGTGGTTGGTTTGAAGCAGGAAGATGCAGAGGACTTCAAGAAATGGAGATGGTTGATCCACTGTGGTGACCCCTAAACAGGAGCAGCTGAAAGAAATAAATTATCAGAGGGTGCTTGAGGATCATGTGAGACCATTTTAAAGAACATTAAAGCTGGAATTGTGGAAGTGGAACCTGCAACACAGCAATGACCCAAAACATACCAGTAAATTCTACCAAGGACTGTCTGAAAACTAAGAAATGGAGAGTTCTGGAGTGGCTGAGTCAAAGCCCAGATCCTAATCCCATTGAGATGCTGTGGGATGAACTGAAACAGGCTGTACATGCAAGAAACCCCTCAAACATTTCACAGCTTCATGAGTGGGGCAAACTTCAAATATCAGAGACTGGTAGATGGCTACAAGAAGCATCTCACTGCGGTTGTTTCAGCCAAAGGGGGTAACACTAGCTATTAGGGGGTAGGGTGTCCTAACATTTTCCTCAGTTAGAATACACATTTTTGTTGATATCTTTTGTTTAATGAATAAATCAAGGTTAATTTATGTTGTTTACCTGCAATTAAATCACTTTCTTTTTCCGAGATAAATAAACACAAGATTGGACATAGATATGTGAACATTTCTTAATAAACAACTGAATATTTTTTTTTTTTTTTTTTCACATGACTGTAGGTATAATAAAAAGGTATCATAGGAAGCTTATGAAGACCCCTCTTACAGACGTAGAAGGTACCATATATAAATAACTGGAATGACCCAAACCATACTGCAAAACAAAGTACAGCCACTTCCTACAGTGGCTGAAAGCCCAGAAAGCTACATTTGTTTGATAGGACATTTCAGAGCCCTGTTCCAAAATTATGGACCTGACCTGAAGAGTTCAATACATTTACAAAAAATATAAAGGGCAAACATTCCACTCTTTAGTGTAATTGAGGTATTGCATTCATACATACTCGATTGATCTACTTTGTTCTTGATTTCTGTGAAGCTGTTTATTGATAATATCCATGATGTTATAAGGCAGACAATGTTAAACAGACAATGATTTAAAAAGACATCAGAATGGTCTATGAAAATTATATATATATATATTTTTTGTAATACTTTTTCTGTCCACCAGATGGTAAAAATTACTTTAAAAATGATGACTTTGTCACTACTCAGTATGTGACTATATTATCATAATATAATAATCACCACACACACTTACATAAAGCTGGTTTTTACTGTCGATGTGAAACCTGAAACCTTAGCATCAAGGTTAATTCAATTCAAGAGACTAAACAGACATGACAACACAACAAAGATTCTGCATTGAGGGTGTTGGGTTGAATTAGAATGAAGGGTTGGACAGCGGAGCAGGGAATTTTATGCTTCAGGCAAGAGACATGCAACAGAACCCTTGTGATAACAATGGATAACAACTGCATCGAAAATGAATAGCTCAGCTTGAAACAGGCACTAACACTAAACACATAAGCATCCTATCACTTTTTTATGTTGTAATATTCATTAAAATTACCTAAAATAATGACAGTCATTTTAGCTTTACATACACATTTATTCTGGCATTCTGAAGTTAAATATTGTGTGGGGGAAAATAATTTGGGGGGGCTGAGATTTGAGTGTTTATTCGGTACAGTGCAAACTTGTTTAACTGGCTCACCTTTAAATCAAGCAGGCAACAGAACAGTTTACACAATGAGCCTAACCTCGTTGTTACCATCAACAAAGCTTGTTTCCATGGCATCATCTGAACCTATATATACCAATACAATCATCAAAGAAACCAAAACACAAGGTCTCGTCTTCATACTCCTGACTGCAGCCAGAAGAAATAACTAAAATGGTAAGATATTTGAACTTCTCAAACATTTGACCACATTTAAGCTTTAAAATACATTATAAGGTATATCTTTAGTCGCCCTTATATGTGGCATAAAATGTGTTTGTAGAACTGGAAATATGAAAGCATCAAGAAAAGAAAATCAGTAACTCATTATGTGCTACTATATATAAAAGCAGAAAAATACTTAAAATTTTAATACTTTAATACTTTAAATACTTGAAAATACATTAAATCTCCAAATGTATCCAAACACTATCAG
The DNA here is from genome assembly GCA_017165825.1 of Hepsetus odoe. Classification (NCBI taxonomy): domain Eukaryota; kingdom Metazoa; phylum Chordata; class Actinopteri; order Characiformes; family Hepsetidae; genus Hepsetus; species Hepsetus odoe. Next base: position 10,293,226 of record CM029366.1, read on the forward strand.
CATTAATTAATTAATCTACTTTATTTTGCACTCTTTACAGAATCTGCTTGTATAATCTCAACAGGAAAGCACCTTTCAACAAAATAAGAGACTATGCAGTGCTCAGCACTGCATATGAATAAATGTTCGCATCACTGAGCTGTGGAGCAAAGGAAAAGAAATGAAGGCCCACCACAAAAAAGCTATAATTAACATTTTGTAAAGATAAAAAGAAAAAAGAAAAAAGAAAAAAAAAAGGGGGGGGGGGGGGCAGCAGTGGACTAGTGGTTAGGGAGTTGGCCCAAATATCAGAAGATCATGGTTTCAAATCCCAGACCAGTAGGTTGCCCTCAGGTAGCCTTGAGCAATGTGCCATCCCTATCACTGCTCCTTGGCTGCTTCAATAACTGCCCCCTGCTTCTGCTAATGGTCACGTGTTTGTGTGTGTGGGTTAAATGCATAGATGAAATTTTGTTGTGTATAACTATATGTTGGAACATTGCTTTTAGGATTTAGGATTTAGGATTTCATTCCCAGAGGCATAAGGGTTAATACTGCAGCAAAAGCCTTATAAATACCTATTATTTCAAAGATAATTGAGTATGAACTCTATACTTACATGTGTAGAGTTCATACTATAATCCAGCTCAGAGCTGTTATGATGAAATTTTATCTACAGGTATATAGGTATTTTTGCAGTAAATTTAGGTTTACATGTGTTCTTGCAAAAATAATAAATATTAAGACTAGATTATGTTTGTGGCAATGCTCTTCTGTTTTCCACAGCGTGAGTGCATCTCAGTCCATGTTGGCCAGGCAGGGGTGCAGATGGGCAATGCATGTTGGGAATTGTATTGCCTGGAGCATGGCATCCAGCCTGATGGCCAGATGCCTAGTGACAAAACCATAGGTGGAGGAGACGATTCTTTCAACACTTTCTTCAGTGAGACAGGAGCTGGCAAGCATGTTCCCAGAGCTGTATTTGTAGACCTGGAGCCCACTGTCATTGGTACATTTGTAAAACAGACCTTAAAACCATAAAACTATAATACTGAGGTTGGTTTACATGGCATTCCTAATATCTTTTTTTAGATGAAGTTCGCACAGGTACCTATCGCCAGCTGTTCCATCCAGAGCAGTTAATCACAGGGAAAGAAGATGCTGCCAATAATTATGCCCGTGGCCACTACACCATTGGCAAGGAAATCATTGACCTGGTTCTGGACAGGACCCGCAAACTGGTGAGTAACTGCACCTAATAAAGCACTTATGGCATTTGCAAATATTAAACACATCATAAAGGAAAACTGGTAATTGAACAGTACTGTATTTGGAGTGCATCTCATCAGTTTGGCTTCCTTGTAGTTAACATATAGCAGAGAATGTTAGTCTAAAAGACATCAACCTCTTTCTTAACCTTTCAGGCTGACCAGTGCACTGGTCTTCAGGGGTTCCTCATTTTCCACAGTTTTGGTGGTGGCACAGGCTCCGGCTTCACCTCCCTCCTGATGGAGCGCCTATCAGTGGATTATGGAAAGAAATCCAAGTGGAGTTTGCTGTGTACCCAGCCCCTCAGGTCTCCACAGCTGTAGTTGAGCCTTACAACTCCATCTTAACCACTCACAACCCTGAACACTCAGACTGTGCCTTCATGGTGGACAACGAAGCAATCTATGACATCTGTCGTAGGAACCTTGATATTGAGCGTCCAACCTACACCAACCTTAACAGGCTCATTGGTCAGATCGTCTCCTCCATTACAGCTTCCTTGCGGTTTGATGGAGCCCTGAATGTAGATCTGACAGAATTCCAAACCAACTTGGTTCCCTACCCTCGGATTCACTTCCCTCTGGCTACTTATGCCCCTGTAATATCTGCAGAAAAGGCATATCATGAACAGCTTTCTGTTGCCGAAATCACTAATGCTTGCTTTGAACCGTAGCCAATCAGATGGTTAAATGATCCTCGCCATGGCAAGCATACGGCTCGTTGTCTCCCCACCGTGGTGATGTTGTGCCCAAAGATGTAAATTCTGCTATTACTACCATCAAGACCAAGCGTACCATCCAGTTTGTGGACTGGTGTCCTACTGGCTTCAAAGTGGGCATTAACTATCAACCCCCCACTGTTGTTCCTGGAGGGGAGACCTGCCAGGTGCAGAGAGCTGTGTGCATGTTGAGTAACACCACAGCCATTGCTGAGGCCTGGGCTCGTCTGGACCACAAGTTTGACCTGATGTATGCCAAAAGAGCCTTTGTGCACTGGTATGTGGGGGAGGGCATGGAGGAGGGAGAGTTCTCAGAAGCGAGAGAAGACATGGCTGCCCTAGAGAAGGATTATGAAGAGGTGGGCGCAGACAGCATTGGAGCAGAAGAGGAAGAGGAGGGAGAAGAGTATGCACACAAATCCAAAATTTTATTTCATTTAAACAAAGAAATCAAGTGTATTTCATGCATTAAATCCTTTACACAAATTACATTGTCATGTCATTAAATTATATTTTTAGATGCACCAGTGGTTGAATGGTTAAGGCACTGGCCTCCTAAGCCAGGTATTGTGGGTTCAAGTCCCATCTGGTGGTTTAACAGCACAACCCAGAGTCGTATGGATTGAAACCATCCTCTGCTAAGAGCTTGGGCAGTGGTGGCCTAGTGGTTAGGGAGTTGCCCCTGCATCAGAAGATTGTGGGTTTGAGTCTCTCACCAGTAGGTTATGCTGAGGTACCCTTGAGCAAGGTACTGTCCCTGTCACTGCTCCCTGGGTGCTTTCAATAGCTGCCCACTGCTGCAATGGGTTAAATTCTGAGGTCCAATTCTTGTTGTGGTTCACTGTGTGCTGTGCTGTGGCCAGACCTTAAATGACGGTGGCTGTCACTTTCTAATTTATAAACATCTTTTGTTTGTAATGGACTAAATTATGTATTTCTCTGAATAATATGTACGGTATGAGTTAGAGTTGGTGATTCCTAGCTCTATTCATGACCAGATTATAATTTTCAGTCTCATAAATTATCTTTCTACTTTTTTTTTTTTCTCCAAGATGGCGCCACGTGAGAGGCTGCCAGTTACAGGAGCCTCCTGACCACTTTCTGTTCTTTAACTTATTTAATCTATTTTCCTTTACTTTACATATATCTTTCTATATTCTTTCTTGTCTCTTCTTTGATAAAGAGCCCTATAACACCTAAATTTCCCATTTGTGGATAATAAAAGATTACTTTTTATTCCAACATCCAAATTTCCCATTCCTGGGATAATAAAAGATTACTCTATTCTATTCTATTACTCTATGTATTGGTAGAATTTCTTAAAAGCTTGCCAGGCCTCCCCTCTGAAACAAAGTACTGTGGGAGACAATGAATGGACATTAAATGAATGGTATCTCCATTTCCCAAGATGAAAACTGAAACTCCAGTAGTATGAATAGCATTGTGTTTTATAAATTAATTTAAGATTTAAAACATTTTTTTGTAAAAACACAGTTCTAAAGCAGAATTAGCGTATTTTGTCTTTGAAACTAAATCAATACATCAACAACTTTAACATCTGTAAGTAAACGGGTGGTGGTCTAGTGGTAGGATAATCACTTATGGAACAAGAGGTCTCAAGGTTCAAATCTCACCTCTGACACCACCACTGGGTTCCTAAGCAAAATCCATAATCTCAAATTGCTCCATAGGGCCTGTCCCTGCAATCAGGATTTTAAATCACTCTGGATAAGAGTGTTCAACATGCTTTAAATACACCTTTCTTGAATCTCAAAGGTGCTTTCAAATGAAGGACAGACCTTAAGTGCTGAGACATTTACAGTGAATAGTACACTTGAGAGAACATTATTCCCATACAAAGAATGCAAATTTAGAGTGACAACAGACAAGTAAAATCAAAAGCTCCATGGAGACAGGAACAACTATGTGTTTTGCCTGACCAGCAGAAAAATCATAGTTCTCCAGAAAAGTTTAATTATTTCAATCAAGGCCTTCAAGCAGTGGCCTATTGGTTAGGGAGTTGACCACAGGATCAGAAGATTGTGGGTTCAAACCCCTACCAGTAGGTGAGTTGCCCTGAGGTAACCTTGAGCACGCACCATCACTGTCTTTTTGCTTTCATAGCTGCTGCATGGGGAGGTCCAATTTTGTTGTAGGTCGCTGTGCTGTGACCTCGCAATGACATGAATAGTCACTTTCACTATTGCTCCCAACAATAGATATGCAAGAAAGGATTAGCCCGATTGTATTCATTTGTAGCCAATCCTTTTCTCTTTTCTATTAAATGTTTACTTATTTGTTTGTGTTTATATATAAAATTTGTTTGTTCATGCCTATAAATAAGCTACTGCTAAAATACATTGTATAAACATTGGAAGGGGATATATTCACAACTAGTATGGGGCAGCGGTTCGATTCCCTCACCAGTTGGTTGCCCTGAGGTACCCTTGAGCAAAGTACCATCCCTGTCACTGCTCCCGGTGATTTCACTAGCTGCCCCCTGCTGCATGTGTGTGTAGTGGGTGGGTTCAACAGAAGTTGAATTTCGTTTTGTTGTACTGTGCTGGTTTCACAATGACAAGGGTAGTCACTTTCACTTTTAGCATCACAAAACAAAGGTTTTTCATTTCCCTTTTTTAGTTCCTTTATTTCCCCCCTTCTCTGCCCTTTGTACTATATAGTGTCTCATTTCAATTAGGTGCACATAGATAATTGGCAGTTGTAACATTAAAAACATGTAGTGTTGTCCTGTGTATCACTGCTTTTACAAGATGAGTCCACACATGGGTAGTCCAATCATGTAGGTCCACAGGTATTTTATCAAGCTAAGTTCAGCGTGTGGACATAGCAGTCGTATTTTTTCAAACAGTGTACACTGTTTTCTAGTATATGTTCAGATATATGTGTGTTAGTATGTGATAAAAATGATAACTTGTAACGTCTAACATGGTTTTAGCTAAACAGTCTCTCTATCTCTATTTTCCATTCAAAAGTCCTGCCTACTGGTTTTTAAACACTAGAAAGATGACGACGAGCTACTCAACGCCCCGCCCCACTTGGGTGACGAACCTCTGGTATGCTATAAAAACTCAGCCTACCCGCTATCGGCCATACAGACCTTGTTTTTCTGCAACTGTTGTAAGAGGTCTACAGGGAAATCTACGACAATGGTAAGTTCTGCTTGTTCTCATGCCAATATTATAGTATAGTATATAGCGTATAGAGACAGTGTATGTGTTGTTCTGTTGAGAGCGGTGTTAAAAGTCCTACGCTTAGTGAAGCATGTCTCCGGAAGAGCATGGTGTAATAATGTATTCTCTGAATGTTTAATCAGTCTAGTAGATATTTTACACTTAACCTATCCGTGGTTTTCCCTAAAAGTCGTGTTCGCTTACATGCATTTTTGCGATTGACGGTTTTGATACTAAAAGCATTTTCAGTATCGGTTGCAGTCTTGGTTTTTTTTTTTTTTTTTCCCTCCATTTCTCGTGTGTCGCTAAAGAAAGTTGGGCGGTAAAGGCGGATGGGGCGGGGTTCCGCTTTTCGCTCTTCGCTCCCTGCACCCCTTCCTTTTGCTTCTGGAACGGCAGTGTACTGTTCCTCAATATAACTTAAAGAAATTAATTTTAGCCGAGTTTTAGTTTAGGTCGACACACTTTTGCATTTAAGCCTCAATTGTTTACTTTCCACATATTTGGTTACACATTTATTTCACGATGAGCCCCCAGGCGGTAGTAACTCAAGCCTCATTTTAGCCATCTCCTGACTAGCCGTGGAAAGCACGTCATTTTAGAATGAAGAACATTTGTTCGCCCAGTTGTTGTGCAGTTTAAGCAAACAAACTTCACTCGGCAGTTATGTTTAAGCTTGTATTTATGTCTAGACTTCGAGTCGTACTCACACTAGGTTAAGTGTTCACCGAATGCTCACCACCAGATGGTTCACCGACTTGACTCTTAATTGCGGTAATTGAAGATTATTGATCATTCTTTATTTCCTGAATTTTGAGGTCACTCTAAGGCAGCTCGATAACTATGATTAGAATGTTTGGACATGCAGTCATATGGCGAGAATACTGTCTCATCCCTTTACAACATTCAGTCTCCTCAGCAGATATGCTCTTAGTTTAATCATGCCTCGTGTTTGACAATTGTCTCTACGCCCAAGACTTCATACTAATTATGTTTAGTTAAGCCTTTCAATCCATGGGTATATAACCTGATATTTATTAGATTAGAATTGTTGCCAACTGGATTTTTACTTTTTTTTTTTTTGATCAAAACATTAACATTGGTGGTGGTCTAGTGGTAGGGTACTTGCCTATGGTCCTATGGCTGAAGAGGTCCCAGGTTTGAATCACACCTCAAGCACTACCATCACTGGCTCCCTCGAGTAAACCCCTTAACCTCGGAGTTCCTCTAGGGACTTTCCCTGTAATTGGGATACATGCAGTCGCTCTGGATAAGAGTTCAAGCAATGCCATAAATGTAACCTACCCAAAAAGAAAATGATTTAGAAACCCTGATGCTGAACACATGCTCTTTTGTCTTTTACCAGCGTGAGTGTATTTCAATGCATGTCGGTCAAGCTGGAGCCCAGATGGGCAATGCTTGCTGGGAGTTGTATTGTCTGGAGCATGGCATCCAGCCTGATGGTCAGATGCCCAGTGACAAAACCATAGGTGGAGGGGATGATTCTTCAACACTTCTTCACAAGACAGAGCTACAAGCATGTACCCCGAGCTGTCTTTGTAGATCTGGAACCTACAGTTATAGGTAATGTTTCTGTTTTAAGCAATTACAAAAATTAAGTAGCTTATTTTGCAGTTAAAAAAATAAATCCAGGCGTTTAGATTTTAGAATTGATTGACCTAGCAGTACTTTATAAAGCAGACTTTACAAATGTATATTTGTATCATTAGATATCTTGGATAACACAACAATATTTTGAACTCTTCAAACATTGACATTGTTTGATCTTTACTGCAGGCATGTATGTTTACACCTGATTTGTGGTTTTTCTATTTTCTCTCAAGATGAAGTGCTCACAGGTACCTACCATCAGCTTTTTCATCCTGAGCAGTTAATCACAGGGAAAGAAGATGCTGCCAACAACTATGCCCGGGGTCACTACACCATTGGTAAAGAGATTATTGACCTGGTACTGGACCGAACCCGCAAACTGCTAAGCAAGTTGACTGTGCTAGGACGGTGTTTACATTTGCAGGCAGATCAAAACACATCATTGTCAAAGCTGTTGTAAAGTGCCTATGTCAGCACAGTATCTACAGCACATTTGCTCAAATAAGCTATTCAGTATTTACGTAGGTGAAAATGAAGTCATTAAAGGCATGTGATTGTCAGCAGTCACTGTGATGGGTTAACATGCTCACATTTCTGAATTTTCAGGTGGGTTTCTCAGTTGTTGAAAGACTTGGGTTGCTGTTTGTAACTTAAATTACTGCATTACGGTTCAGCTTTCAAATGTCATCCTTGTCAGATTATTTAACTGTGATTTTAATTTGGTTGTTGACTGTTCAGAGAACCCTGAATTGGACTGAAGTAACAAATTTTTATTTATTGTGCTTAGGCTGACCAGTGTACTGGGCTTCAAGGATTCCTCATTTTCCACAGTTTTGGTGGTGGCACAGGTTCTGGCTTCACCTCCCTCCTGATGGAGCGCCTATCAGTGGATTATGGAAAGAAATCCAAGCTGGAGTTTGCTGTGTACCCAGCCCCTCAGGTCTCCACAGCTGTAGTTGAGCCTTACAACTCCATCTTAACCACTCACACAACCCTGGAACACTCAGACTGTGCCTTCATGGTGGACAACGAAGCAATCTATGACATCTGTCGTAGGAACCTTGATATTGAGCGTCCAACCTACACCAACCTTAACAGGCTCATTGGTCAGATCGTCTCCTCCATTACAGCTTCCTTGCGGTTTGATGGAGCCCTGAATGTAGATCTGACAGAATTCCAAACCAACTTGGTTCCCTACCCTCGGATTCACTTCCCTCTGGCTACTTATGCCCCTGTAATATCTGCAGAAAAGGCATATCATGAACAGCTTTCTGTTGCTGACATCACTAATGCTTGCTTTGAACCAGCCAATCAGATGGTTAAATGTGATCCTCGCCATGGCAAGTACATGGCCTGCTGTCTCCTCTACCGTGGTGATGTTGTGCCCAAAGATGTAAATTCTGCTATTGCTACCATCAAGACCAAGCGTACCATCCAGTTTGTGGACTGGTGTCCTACTGGCTTCAAAGTGGGCATTAACTATCAACCCCCCACTGTTGTTCCTGGAGGAGACCTGGCCAAGGTACAAAGGGCAGTCTGCATGCTGAGCAACACCACAGCAATTGCTGAGGCATGGGCCCGCCTGGACCACAAGTTTGACCTGATGTATGCCAAGAGAGCCTTTGTCCATTGGTATGTTGGAGAGGGTATGGAGGAAGGAGAGTTCTCAGAAGCGAGAGAAGATATGGCTGCCCTTGAGAAGGATTATGAAGAGGTGGGCGCAGATAGTGTTGGAGATGAGGATGAAGAAGGAGAAGAGTACTGAGAGGAAATGGCCCAGCTAATGTATTGCTGCAACAAATTTCAGATAATCCAAAAGCAAGATTAAAACATGATCATTCCAGCATTTCTATAGTATAACTGTTTTAAACATTTCAATCTTGTTTGGCTTTTTTTTTTTTTTATTGTGGCCATAGTTACTGGCTTTGATGTTAAATATTAACCATGTTACCCTAAATACCACATTCATCCACATCAACACAAGAATAATAAATGCAGAGTATGACAAGAGAAATTTGTGGTAATTTGACTGTTTCTGAAGCTTTCGAGGAGGGACTCTTGGCTACCATTCTAGTTACCTGCGTTGGTTATTTAGTGTTAAGTCAGGAGTTAAAAGTTTAATACAAAATGTATGAAATGACTAGCCTGAAAGTGTTACGATGTGCATTGTTGCAGTGCATTGTTACTTTTCCAATTTCATTTAAGAATATTGGTTGCCTTTTAGTGGGAGTATTCTTATATGAAATTGGAAAAGTGTATTTTGAACAGGGACAGGAAAACAAGCAGCACAACAAATCAAAGTATTTAAAAAGGGTGATAATGGTAGGATCCTTGCCTTTTGAACAAGTAGCAGGTTCATATCCCACCTCCTAGTACTACTACCATTGGCTTCCTGAGCAAAACTTTTAAAACCAAAATTGTTCTAGAGGGCTGTCCTGTTATTAGTTATTGCAAGTCACTGGATAAGAAGAGCGCCATATTCAACAAGCTGGTACATGAGTATGTGGAGAGAAACCATTTCCTATTGCTCCTCATGTACTTAATCAGGCTTTATACACACCAGCTAACCTTTTCCAGGGCACTTAAACACTATAGTTGGAACATCTGGTTACGAACGTTTCTGAACGTGATCGGGTTACGATCAGAAACGTTCGCCAAATTTTCGCATCTGTTCACGACCACAACTTCTGGTACCGCAAGTAGAATGGATTTGCCAAGAATGCAAGGGAGACTTCCGGTTGAAATTTCTCTTTAGTGTATCAAAATAAAAGTCTATTTTGCTCAATTGATTCTAACGTAGTGCATTTACATGAAGGAATAAAAATATTGCCATCAAATGACATCAACGTATTTATTGATAAAACTATTAAAAGTTCCACACTTTAACTAGTTCTAATAAATGATAAAAGAAACATTTCAATATATTCTGTTAACTCTACCTTAATAGAAACAAGTTTCAGATATATCAAATAAGCGACATTGAAAAGTTTGCTGGGTGTGTAAACGTTTGCTTTCTTGTTTACACACAGACACCAAAAGGTGATGAGTCAGTTTGATTTCATATTTGGGAAACGGGTGTAACAAGAAACAGTTTTGTTTTTTCCAGAACATACATAATGTGAATACAGAAAGTATTGTTGACCAGTAAACAAAAAGTGCCATCTCTCCAGGTTTGGGAAAGTACAAAAAAAACTAACAAAAGCCAAAATCGCTCACCCCAGTACGCTGCATAACTTTGCAAACAAAAGAAACAAAAATGACAGGGATATCTCCCTGACTAACTCAAAACCAGGAGAAAACCTTTACAACAAATATGGCACTAGCTTTTCCAGCTTGGTCCAAAGGAAACAATGAAACAAATGACAAAGCTGTGTACAGTGAAGTTTACGCACTTTATTTAACAATCACTTAACGCTTAGGTGTGTCTCTACCCACACACACAAAGTATCATATCGAAAGTATCGTATTTTGATTGATCATCTTCTGCTCTCCTTGGTCTTACCCATGTGCCGACAGCTTTAGTGGAACTGGACCGGAAGTATGTTGTGAAAGCTGTAATTTACAGTCAGCTGTACAGGTATTTATCTCTGTTGAATAACGGTTTTGTAAAACCACTTCTTCACTGACATCACAGGCCAAAAGGCAACAGTCTGCATTAGAAATTAACGACAATATCAAAGGAATATTTAGCAACATTATCATTTAGGTACCATTCGTTGTTTGAATTTATTGTATAAATTAAAGTTTTCTGTCTGAAAACACAATTAAGCAGCTCTTATTGTATATACATATAAATGTTACAAAATTTGCAGAGTGTTTGTGAAAATAAACTTGCAATCACATTTCTGATAGACCTTGCTGAAATCTTATACTACTGAAAAGTATTGTTGATTGATCCAGATGTTTGCAATACAGCAAATGCATTGCACAAGTGCTTTGATGATATACTTGTAGCTTGTTTAACTCTATGACTACACAACTGAACAGCTTTAAACAATAAAACAAACAATATGGGACTGACACCTTCATTGCTTTCTTTAAGCTCTAATTCTGGTAATTCAGACCTTATGTTAGAAGAACTTGATGATTCCTGTTTATGTTATTATGACTGCTCTGTTATTTAAGTTACTTGTTTTTTGTAACTGGGTTACTTTTTCATACAGTGCACCACTTGTTTGTTCTTCTATGGACAATAGTTCTCTTAATACTTAATATTTTTGCAAAGTATTATCTCTTAATAGAGCGATATTAACTCTAATTCTGCAATTGCCATCTATAAATAACAAAGACCAATGATGTCCATATCTAGAAGAATCCCTTCTATGACAGGAAATGGATTTTAAACTATAAGTTCCCCCATCGTCTTCACACATAAATAATGAAAACATCTGAACTACTTTTCCAACATGAACATGAAGGTCCATGGCATTTATCACAGCTCCCAAAGTTGTCATCACATTCCATCTTATTTTTAAAGCGCTCACACACAGAAGTAGATTTTTTTCCCACATTAACAAAAAATATAGTATTTAAATCTAGCTCCTCAATATTTATGCAATTACAATTGATACAGTTAAGCCTGTATTACTGTTACTTCTGTTTTAAAATGCAGTGCTTTAATCCACAACATAAAAGAGAACTAAAGGGTCGTTCTGTTTTCCAAAATGCAGGGTTGACACCGAAGAGCAGAACACATTTTATATCTGTAGAACTCATCCTGGATGTGATGTTGCAAATTGCAACAAACTAGCTAAACGAGCCTGTATAGATGAATTTTGTTATTTATGTTACACTGCAAGTTAGAAATACTTTTTTCTACATTTACATTTATGGCATTTAGCAGACGCTCTTATCCAGAGCGACTTCCAACCGTGCTTTGTTTCCACATTAGATCATCATCATCATCTAACTATTTCTAACTATTGGAATATGTAGAAAACATTGGACAACTGAACTGAACCTAAATATTTTCAAATTTACAAATTTAGTTTTGGTACTTTTTTTTTCATTTTAATCTGTTTGCTGTGGCTCCTCTAATGACATTTATCGTTTCAGTGCTTTTCGTTTCAGTACTTCTTGCTCTGTACAAATCATGAAATTTACTCATATACATTCGACAACTCTAATTTTTTCTTCACCCAAAAATCAACGTTTTGTATTTTTAAATGTTACCTCACAAATTGCTGTGGTTTCATTTTCATTGCATTACTTTATAGGAAGCAGAAAATCTTGACAAGAGTTGACCATAAAGAAAGTTTTACCATAAAGGAATAACAGGGAGAAAGTGGTTAAATAATTTATCCAGCAGTGTTGGACCAAAAAGGAGATGTGGTGGCCTAAGGAGTTGACCCCAGTTGCATTTTGCATGTCATTCCAAAGTTTATGCATACGTGTATTCTCAAAGTATTTGCCCTTCTGTAAAACATATTGCTTTGAAAGGTACAGCTTGTACTATTTGAATAAAGCCTTTAATATGTATACTATTAACATCTTTTTGCTCTAGGTTTTCTTTTAGACTCTGTAGAGACTTAACCTCATCCAAATCAAGTACATTTTTCATTTTGTGCTCAGATTTAATTTTTCTCAGAACAGCTGTGCTGGTTCCAATTCCTGTTCTGATTTGAGATGACAAAGAATCAGGATCTATATTTCCTAATGCATTATTATATATGTGGTATGGTTTCATATTTTCCTATTTCTTTCCTCACATTCTTAAATTAAAGTCACGAGCCTTCAGAAGTAATCACTGGAATGTATTATCTCTCCACTCTGATTGTAAACATTAAACATTAAACATTCTTGTGTTGTGTCTTGTCTTGTGTGTAGCACCAGGGTCCTGGAGGAACGTTATTTCGTTTCACTGTGTACTGTGTATATGGCTGAAATGACAATAAAATCCTACTTGACTTGACTTGACTTGAAACTTGTTTCATTTTCTAAGTTAATACAGAAAGAGATCGGGCATGATTTATAAGCACAGTATCCGTGTATTCTTGAAACAGGAGTATTTCTAGGTCTTAATTTAGCTTGACTTAAAATGTGATTTTTGAAAACATTTACACACTAAGGATTTGACCTTTTTATTTTTTCAACAAATATTTTTTGCCAAGAGTACTTTACCAGCTCGTTTGCCATTTATTGCTGCCCACGCTTCATGGGTAAGTGTAAAATCTGACTTTTTTGGAGCAGAAATTTTTAATTCTCCATAAGAAGCATTTTATTTTTAAAGAATACACTTCAAAGTATCATCAGAGATAAATGTATTCTCTTCCATCTTTGGTTCAGCGACAGCTGTAGTTTAAAGAAAATCCTCCTGAACCTTGTAGTTTAAGTATTCAGATGCACCAAAATTTTCCAGTTGAGTTGCACAGCTATTGCTAGAAGATTGTCTCTTTTCCATTTCAAAATCATGTGCAGTACTGATTAACTGTCCATTCCACAGATTCCACTGTCCATATACACTGTGTCCGTTTCAGGGTCTGTGGGTTTGACATCTTAGAATGTGAAAGTGACGTGATACCTGATGATGTTAGAACAGTACGTGTGTTTGTGTCACAGCCTTCTCCATTTTGTTGCTGAGAGATCTTTTTGCTATTTTTTATTTTACTCTGCACTAATGCATCCGTTACACCTTTATATACATTATAATTGCCTTTGTTTTTAGTCTCACTTTTTACAACAAATCCTTTTGTTAAAGTTATGATCTTAAATTTGCATAATTCACCAGAACAAATATAACCTACATTTTCTAAATCTATATTTTGTCCATTAGAAATGCCTATGCAATCAAAATGATAGCTTGTGATGTTTGCAATCAGTGGTATCATTGGCTTTTTTTTTTATTGGGAGATTTACAAACGTTTAGCTGAAAGTGCCCCAGAAGAATGTTATGTTGTTATGTAGTCTCTTAGCAACAGTCCTTCTGGATCTGTTTATCGGAGTTTGGCTCAGTGGAAATTTTTGGAAGTTCAGATCTAGAGCACGTCTCATTTTGTAGCTTGAGTGCATAAATTGCTACTTTGTGTTTCAGCTATGTTGTGAATATCATTTCTATTTTCATTCCATATTTGACAAAGTGACTTTACACTACATTTTGCTGCTTCTGGGCGACTGCATGGCCGACATATTGCAACATTTATCCAAAACCCATAATCGATCTCCTTATTTAGACAAATAAAGAGACAAACAGCTATTCATCCTTTTGGTGTCTGTGTTTAAAACCTAGCAAACTTGTCAATGACGCTTATTTGATATATCTGACACGTTTGTATTAAAGTAGAGCTAGTAGAATGTACCTGAGTAGGTTTGATGCTGACACAATCCTTTACTGATATTTAATGCATATGCATTTGACTAATATTTCAGGCCTAATTATTGCCTTTTGGTGTCTGTGTTTAAAACCCAGCAAACTTTTCAATGACACTTATTTGATATATCGACACCTGTTTCTATTAAGGTAGAGTTAGTAGAATATATTGAAATAGCTTTGTTTCTTTTATAGATTTTTTAGAACTAGGTAAAGTTTGGAAAATGTATATAAACCAGAAATTAAATATATTTTCTTCCTGTTTTATTAATACATAATAATAATTTATAATTAATAATTAATTAATACATATATTAATCAATAAACTTATTTATTACCAATTACATTGACGTCATTGTAATATATCATGGTAACATTTATTATTCCTGCATGTAAATGCACTAAAATGTAAATATCAATTGAGCAAACTGGACGTTTATTTTGATATACTAAAGAGAAACATCGCTTCTGATGTTATTGACATTTTAGGTCAATAACATTTTCCAGTTGCCCTGACATACCTTTGAACAAGGTTCCTCTTCATTGCTCCCTGGGTGCTTTAAATAACCAATTTGTACAGCTTTACTGAGAGTACATGTCAAGTATGTTCTAATAGTTGAAAGAAAAAAAAAAACCAACTAGAATCTTTTTCATTAGTTCTCTTTCAATGAATGAACTCTGACCACAACTCTGAATTATTTTCCAAATTCAGAAAAACACAAACGTGCAGTAAATCCTTTATTAAAAAACAAGTGCTTTACACAGTTACCTTCACAGATATTTCACAAATCATAATGATCAGGCCTCACATTCTTTATAACATGAACCGGCAATAACTAATGGCTTATTTTTAGCATGAATTCATAATCAATTTTGTTGCTGAAAAAACTGGGACAGCACAATTTTGAAAGACCCAAGTTATAACAGTTATAGACAGTAAAAACCGTGGCTTGATAGTTAATTATCTCAGACTTACTATACATATTTTCACATGTTTGGCTTGGCTTGACTGACGCTTTGGTACTTCCAGTACGTCACTGCACTGCTCACATTGCCAGTGCACTCTCCTTTCAGGGATTTGAATTTTAATCATGACCTATTAGCAGATAAGAGATATGTATTTTTAATGACATTGCTTGGAATTTCAATTGATCTTGTTTAGCTCACAGTCTTTATAGTCTTTAAACTCTTTAAACACTTTAAACAGATGTTTGAGCACTGGCCTACCACTCACTTAATGGCTTGTTCCCTCTCATGCCTGATCACCCTCACATTCTTTGGCAGAACCTCTTAGTCGCTTTCCTCATCAGACCAGCCAAAGGGGTCCATGGTGATGGCCATATTGAGTTTGCGGCCCTTGCGCATGCTGCAGGACTTCGAGGAGTTCTGCTTAGCTTGCATGTTTACCTGCATGCCTGACTGGCGTATAGGCCCACTCCCTGGTACATCCACATCCAGATCAAAAATACCCCCAAAGCCACGCATGATTGCCTGGAGGCTGGCTCCTTCCAGATCACCGTTACTGCAAGAGGAGGAGATGAGGCAGCTCACCTCCGTGCTGTTGCTCTCCTCAGAGCGCGATTCATAGAAAGACTCAGCACTCAGAGTGGCAGCCATAGGAGAGACTGTGGAGAAGAACTGCGTGAAAGCGAAAAAGCATGTTTAAATATAAATAAATATTTTATATTATATATCAGAATAGCTTTGACAGATACAGTAAATGCAGATAATTTCTCATCATCAGGATTCAGGCGCCCCCCAGTGGTTCTGAGTATATTTACAGGTCTGTTTTGGAAACTTCATTCACTCTTGGATTCAATTTTCATAGCAGTTCAACCAAAAATGAATACCTCATGTTCAAATGTACACACACACACACACACACACACACACACACACACACACACACAATATAGTGACCATATACTGACAATACATGTTTTGTGGGCAATTGAATCCTGATGAATTATCTGCATTTACTGTATCTCAGTATCTTGCCATTATTTCACAGCTATTCTGATGTTTGAGATATATATGCTGTAAACAAAGACTGCTTTCAGAAATATAATGATTGCATTTTGTAAATTGATAAAAATAAACAAAGAGAGCAAACAAAAGAAAAATCTATATCAAATCAATGTTTGGTGTTACTACCTTTTGCCTTCAAACCAGCATCAATTCTTATAGGTACGCTTGGACAAAGTCAGGGATTTTGTAGGATTATAGTCAGGTGTATGATCAACTAATTTTACTAAACAGGTGCTAACAATCATCAATGTCACAGGTAGGTTGAAACACAGTCATTAATTGAAACAGAAACAGCTGTGTAGGAGGCTTAAAACTGGGTGAGGAACAGTCAAACTCTGCTAATCCAGTATAACTACCTTGTGTCTTGTTGTCTGTGCTCAATCTTGCCATGACATGAAACTGTCTTCCACAACCTCACCATGGTAGCAATGTCTCTCCCAGACAAAGATTTCAATGCAGACTGGGGTTTCAAGATGTGCTGTTCAAGCTCTTTTGAAGAAGCACAAAGAAATGGGCAACGCTGAGGATTGCCGACGCAGTGGTCGGCCAAGGAAATGTAGTGCAGCAGATGAAAGGCACATCAAGCTTATTACCCTTTGAAATCGGAAGATGTCCAGCAGTGCCATCAGCTCAGAACTGGCAGAAACCAGTGGGACCCAGGTACTGTCCGGAGATGTCTGGCCAGAAGTGGTCTTCATGGAAGAGTTGCAGCCATACCTCCAACATGAGTCGCTTGGCCTTGTTTCCAAGTATGCACAAAAACATAGGATCTGGGGTGCAGAAAAATGGCAGCAGGTGCTCTGGACTGGTCAAAATTTTAAATATTTGGCTGTAGCAGAAGGCAGTTTGTTCGTCGAAGGGCTGGAGAGAGGTACAATGGGTGTCTGCAGGCAACAGTGAAGCATGGTGGAGGTTCCTTGAATGTTTGGAGCTGCATTTCTGCAAATGGAGTTGGAGATTTGGTCAGGATTAATGGCGTTCTCAATGCTGAGAAATACAGGCATTCATCATGCAATACCATCAGGGTATTGCATGATGGATAAATGTGGATAAATTTGGGATTGGCCCCAAACTTGTTCTTCATGCTGAAGATAGTTCTTAATGACTTTGGCTGTATGTTTGGGGTCGTTGTCCTGCAGCAGAATAAGAAGTCCTGGAAGTGATGGTATGGCCCCCACATCTCAACATCGAGTGTGACACAACATGTTGGAGAACTAACCACAGATCTCCTCACATCCTTCTAAGGGCTTTGGTCTAGTGGTAGGGTGCTTGCCTATGGACCTATAGCTCAAGAGGTCCCAGGTTCGAATCCCACCTCTAACACTACCACCACTGGGTCCCTGAGCAAGACCCTTAACCCTAAATTGCTCCTAACCCTAGGAATGTCCCTGTAATTAGGACTTGGAAGTCGCTCTGGATAAGAACGCTTTTATCCAGAGTGACTTCCAAGTCCTAATTACAGGGACAGTTAAATCATTTAGTTTTCATGATGCTAAATGCCGTAAATGTTTAAAAAATGTTTGGAACAACCTACCAGCTGAGTTCCTTGTGCAAGTGTACCTAGAAGAATTGATGCTGTTTTGAAGGCAAAGTGTGGTCACACCTAATATTGATTTGATTTAGATTTCTCTTTTGTTCATTCACTGCATTTTGTTGATTGATAAAATGATTAACACTTCTGTTTTTGAAAGCATTCTTTGTTTACAGCATTTTTTCCACACCTGCCTAAAACGCACAGTACTGTAACATCTGTAACAAACAGAGAGATTTGAAACAAACAAAATCAGGATTCTAGGAACCTAAAATTTTGTTTGTTTCAAATCTCTTTCTGGACATGCTACTTAGTTTGACCAGTCAGATCAGATCAGATCAAATCTATGTTGCTTGTTTTGCTTTTTGATGGATTTTAATGTTTATGCTGTAGTTGTAATGGCCTTTCTGAAGGCATGATTATTTTGCAATTCTTAAAGTCAGTGGTTCTCAAATAGGGGGGTAGGTGCATGGACATATTGCAGGGGGGGCCCCAACAATATAAAAAAAAAAAAAGTAAATGAAAATAATCTTAAAGGAAGGCCCTGCTATCTTAGTATTTAATCCTTGCACTCTGCACTGCTTTACACAGTGTTAGTTATAATGACCCAGACCTAGACTCACTATGGCTGTCACATGGCATCATCCACCAAATGTGAGTATGGCATAATCTACGAAGCTCATATACATTACTACATCTGCTTTGAAATCAGATGAATGTTCTCTGTTGCTATTGTGAACAACATATGTTGTTCTGTCTGCACTTGTCTAGTCTCTTGTCCTTTGGCGTGTTCTGTGTCATGTTAAATGTTGTCTCATGTGTAGCACCATTGTTCTGGAGGAACCTTGTTTCTTTGCCCCACAATGTGAACAAAGCTTAAATTATGAAACTCTTACAGGAGTGCATATTCTGGATCTCTCTATGAGTCTGTTCTCCCACTCTCTCAGCCGTCTCTCTCTTTCCTCCAGCTCTTGTTCCTTGCATGTCAGCTCCCTCTCCAGCCTCTTCAGCCGCTCCAGAGTTGCATCGATCTCACATCTTAAAGAAAAAAGAGGAGAAAAGCAAGAAATAAACAATGTGCTGTAAATAATGTCACAAACAAATGGTATGTATTAACAAACTTATAAACACTCAGAAACATTGCTAAGGTAAAGTGCAATTCCCACTTTTCATTACTGCATTAAAATAGCAGTGCTTTAACCAAAGCCTTAACTCTCCACACCAGCAAGGGGCGTTCTTCGCCATGCTATAAAATGTCATGGTTGCTCAGACACAAAGCCTTTATTGCAGCTATTTATAAACAGGTATGTGAAGCAGAAACCCCCTCCTCATGTGTTTTGCCCTGAAGCCTTGCCTGCTTCTGCCAAGCTCACTCTCCACACACACTCTCCAATCTTCCCTGCTGTTGTTGGAATAAGGTTCTATGTCACTCTCCTGACAGGCACACTTAGAATTTCTCATCCTCTGTCTGCTTTGGTGTCTCTGACTCATTTACTTTCTGGTAGTCCTATTCTTCTCTAATAGATATTTTTTAGAGGAGCACTCGATGTCGTCTCTTGCCTTTTTTCCCCTCTCATTACATCTGTTGTGTGTCTTCTGTGTGTGTTCTGTATGTCTTTTTTTTTTGTCCAAAAGACAAGTGTATGAATAGGTTTGTGCACAAAGTGTGTGTTCAAGCAGTACCTCCACTCTGCCTTGTTGTGTAAGAAAGAATTGCACTGGTCAGGAAGCTTACTGTCATTACACATAGACTCTAGTGTAACCAGGATCTGTTTGAACACAGGTCTTTCCTGAGAACAGGAGAAGAATTTTTATTGGAACATTCCTTTAAATTCATTACTCAAATAAGAAGTCAACACAGTGATGTTTAGTTATATTTTATAATGAAAACTAAATGATCATTTGAATTGAACAAAACTCTGTTTCTCATTCATATAAACAAATATAACCTGTTTAACCTGATTCTGTCTTTTGACATTTAAGGTAATAGCATGCTAGCGATGAAGGGATGAGGCTAAAAAGAGGACAGTAAAAAAACTCTACCCTAATTCCCTGGTCCCAGAGGCCCTCCTGCTTTGCACATTTCCAAGGTATTATTACTTATCTGAGCCAATTAATAAATTCAGCCTTTCCCAGGTAGATGTACATGCATTAGAGCAGGAAACACAAATATGTGCGGAGAATGATGGGATTTGGAATGAAAGCTTGGAACCACAGCAATAAAGGCTACAAGCCTCCTTGTATTAAAAAAAGCTGTATTTCAGTTAGGTATTTATAAAAATTGTCATTTTCTTCTTAGTTTTACCTGAGAAAAACATATTAAACCACACTTACCTTAGGTCCTGCCAACCAGCATAATCTCATTAAATCTGCAAAGCTGGCAGGGCAACTGGTTGGAATGGTTGGCCTCTAAAACAGCCATTAACACACATAAGCAAAAATCAATTATTATAATTTGGTCATTGATACATAAAACTGTAAATCATTTTAGCTTAGGTTCAGTTTCAGTTAGTTTATACAACTAGTGAAAAATCCCCTAGGACTATGTTGGTAACATGATGATAAATGGTTCTGCTGCAAGTTTAGGAGAACCCCAGAATAAAATGTTATATTTGTATTAACAGTGTATTTAATGTAAGTGTTGCTTAGACTGATAAACATGATAAATGTCATGCCCAGCAGAAAGTTCTGGTTTGGAAACCATGGAAAATTGGACCCTTTGGGAAAGTTAATCAAAAAGCAATCTTTTCTCCTCTATCTTTTCTCATCTATTCAGTCCCTCTTATTTCAGATCTTTCATGCTCTTCTTCATCTATCTCTCACTCTTATGAACTGAGTTGTTAAACTAAGCACATGTCAGGTTTATTCTCTTTAGTACAAAAACTATGGTTTGATTTGACAGTAAAGGCCTACAGCAGGCAAACCAGCTCAAAATCAGAACATACACACTATACTATACTCACTAAGTCGCTCACTCACTCACTGAGCTCTGAGATCAACCAGCTATAAATACCCAGCAAAACATGCCCAGGAATCCTTCAACCTCCTGTTTATATCACCAGGGAGGGGATTGGAGGGCAAAATATCATGAACTGAGCAGTTAAAAGTGCAAAAATTATATATTTTATAAATATATATATTATATATATATTAATTAAAATGCTGCTAAAAAGTTAAATTAATTTTGTAGTCCAGCTATCCAGAATTGTGGAATACATAATGATTTACCTCATTTTTTTCCACAACCAGCCAGGCCACCTGCAGGCCCTCAAATCCTTTAAAGGGTACCTCTCTGGTCAGCATTTCCCATAAAACCTGTAAGACAAATGTGGGTCAACACAAAATCAATCAGCTTAAAACAGAAAAACGTTGGGGTCCAAAAGATTAGGACCACAAAATGCCATATTTCGACTACAGAATTAAAATACTCTTCATTATCTTCATTATCATAATGAAGCCATGTACTAATCTGTCTCTCCAGCCATGTACTAATCTGACTCTGCTCAAGTGTTAATAGTTTCTACTTTATATGAAACATTTGGCACATATCCATAATAAATATGATCCTATTTTTTCATAAGTATTACAGCATTTCAAGTGCATTATTACCTCCTCAATCATTAGTAATTGGGCACCATTGTTTTTTTTTTTATTTCTTCCAGCTTCTTACATGCAAAAAAAAAGTAGTCGGCAGAGTAGATCATCTACCACCATTTCCTTCTGTCCTCTGCATCCTCCTACCTTACCCTGACCACCTATATGTCCTCTCTCACCACATACATAAGCCTCCTGTTTGACCTTGCTCTTTTCCTCTTGTCAGGCAGCTCCACCCTTAATATCCTTCTCCCAATATAATCCTTGTCTTTCCTCTGTACACATCCAAACCAACGCAATCTTGTTTTTCTAACTTACCTTTATCACCTCCCTGCATCCTAACCATTCTACTTTCTTCCATTTTATTCACACTCATGTATACTGTCTTTCTCCTACTCACTTTCATTCCTCTTCTCTCTAGATGATATAGATCACAATATCATTAACATCATAGTCTATATTTCATCAGACCCAGTATTCCTTCCATCTACTCTTCCAACACTCTCTGCTCACTTGTGAGTATGTATCCATTTCCATATATTATCACCTTAATCTGCTGCACATCTTTCCTATCTCTGTCCTTCTGTCTAGCCAATCTATCTAGATCCTTTTCTACCTCCTTTTTGTCCAACCTTTCATACAATTGACCATATATCTTATCTTTTAGCCTTCGCCATGACTTTCTTTGCCCTGTGTTTCATCTCCTCATACTTCTTTCTACTTTCTTCATCTCTCTGAATCTTCTTGCCTCTTCTGAACTTCTGGGTTCCACCATCAGGTTTCCTTATCCTCCTTCTGCTGTCTACATATCACACCAAGTACAAGTAGTTATCTCCCTTACCACTTTTGCTGTAGTTGACCAGCAATCCGGTAACTTCACTACCCCCAGTGTATGGCTTATCTCCTGCCTAAATTCCACCTTGCAGTCTCCCTTCTTGCTTTCAATGCTTTAGCCATTTGATCCCTGACCCTGCCTTCACCCTGCTCTTCTTCTTGAAGTCCAAGGTCATCCTATAGACCACCATGTTATGCTGACACCATCCAATGCTGATGTAACAGGTACTGGGACAATTTTTTTTTTAAATATTGTAATATTTTATTTTTACCACATTGCACACCCCACACTTCAGCACTCACCACACCAAATGAGTATGTGTCACAGGTTTCAGATACAGGCAGACTCTGGATCACTTCTGGGGCCATCCATGGGAATGTCCCCACCAAAGACATATGGGTGGTGTGTGAGAGGAATTTTGATGCCCCAAAATCACAAATCTGACAGAAACAGTATAGAGGGTATATATTTGCAAAGGGATGTGAGAATTACACAAAACTAAATTAACATAATGCTGAGGAATGGAAACAGAAAACCGAAAATAATATATACCTTCAGTACATTGTTGCCGGCTAACACCACTGTGGGGAGGGGGGGGAGGGGGGGGGAGCAACAAAGTTAGAAATGCAAGTAAGTCATTATATTTTTCACTGCTACACAAACACATTCACAGAAATACATATAGAAGTAAAAACAGTGTTTAAAAAAAAAAAACATGTTTCTATGAGCACAGTTTTATCCTACAGTGCCCCACACATAAATACATTCTTTTCCCTGGTCAAAATGTTTGTTTCATTTTCTACGTGAAAAGAATATCATATACAGGGAAAATGTTTTTGCATTTGACAATTTCTATTTATTTACATATTTAACATTTAAATATTTTTTTTGTAGTGGTATGTATTCTCAATTTAAAACTCAATAAAACAAGTAGTTTGATCAGAGGTGTATAAACTTTAGAAATGCAAGTAAGTCATTATATTTTTCACTGCCACACAAACACATTCACAGAAATACATATAGAAGTAAAAACAGTGTTTTAAAAAACATGTTTCGAGCAGTTTATCCTACAGTGCCCCACACATAAATACATTCTTTTCCCTGGTCAAAATGTTTGTTTCATTTTCTAAGTGAAAAGAATATCATAGAAATTGTCAAATGCAAAAACATTTTCCCTGTATTATTTATTTACATATTTAACATTTAAATATTTTTTTTGTAGTGGTATGTATTCCCAATTTAAAACTCAATAAAACAAGTAGTTTGATCAGAGGTGTAATAAACTTTTGCATGCCAATGCACATCCTTGACATGAATTTCAACAATGTGTTTTGGACCAAATCAATTTTTTTATGAATTTTGATGTGGTGTAAGCAGTGACCATTCCTGCAAAATCTCTGATGTAATATTCAGACACAGGTCAAAATGTAAAAAATAGTGACATCTAATGTAGTATTGTCAAAAAATGTATAAGAAGAAGAAAACAGAAAAAGGGATAACACTTGCAGACAAACTGAGCTTAACTGATAAAGAACAGCTGATTCATGCATTCTTTTTCATATGACATTTTAATAGTTAAGTATTTACACTATTTAAGATCAAAAGGTCTTACTAAAAAGGAACTTGGGGTTCCTTTTATAAAAGTTTAATTGCAAGCTACATATTACATAAATCTTAAAAAAAAAAAAAAAAAAAGCAGCAACTTACCATTCCGTGATTTTAAATCCCTGTGTATGACTTTTACTGGAGCTTCTGCATGTAAATAATGCATTCCTAAGAAGAAAAGACAACAATTATAAAATTAAATTACATAAAATTTTTATATATCATCTTTTTCTTTCGGCTGCTCCCGTTTAGGGGTTGCCACATCAATCGTATCCATTTCTTATATATACACACACACACACACATTATTTATATATATATATATATATATATATATATATATATAGAATGTGTTCACACACCTACCTTTAGCGATGTCCATTGCCCACATCAAAACTTGGCCAATGTTCATCTCTTCGCTGTCTGGACTAGACAAATATTCATATAGCGACCCTCCACTGGCATATTCTTATGAACACAGAGTGGATAGGTATGGATAGGTAATTATTAACAGTGTTTAAATATATTACACATTATACTATATTTTACCAATATAAGTTCTATATATATATATATATATATAAATAAAATATATTTATAAAATAATATATATAAAATAAATTCTGCTTTCACATTCCCCATTTATAATGCACATCAAACTGCTTTGACTGTCAGTCAAAGAAAGAAGATATTGCTTTGGACAAGGATTGTCACCTGGGGGGTGATGACATATGCCCATACACACAGCATAACCTGGCTAATTTACTTCCTATGAGTATAGCTATAAGCTATATAGCTATAAGTACTGATCAACCAAGTAATAAAGATCCAAGTTTAACTCTCAATTCCACTGCCAGGTGGAAAAGGATAACCAAAAATATCTTGCTATTCTAATTAGATTGTTTTTACAAACAAGAAAAAACCTGACATGGTGTTGGATGTTTTATTAGATAATTAGTAACATGCTATTATATTAACAATGTTGTTGCTAGTTGACCCAAATCAATTAGTCAAAGCTTAAGCACTGCAATTTATTTTATAATAATCAATAATGGTAGGAAACATTTAAAGTTTGAGCTGCTCTCAAAATGAAGAAAAAATGTATTTGCTATAAGTGTAAATCTATTTTGGTGTTTAATCAGATGGGAATGTATGACAGCTCTGTAACTGTAACTAGATTAAAAAGGAGAACGTACAGGTTGAAGTGTATTCTCATATGATGTAAATGAAGGGTTTGCTTAATATGGCTAGGTGTTTCTGTGGAACACTTGCTCCAAATATGAATGCTTTGTAGCACAGATTAATCAAATTATTGATTATATTAGGCTATTTTTTTAAATCTGATTCACACTCCCAGAGATAATGTAGCACCACATGTAGTGTGGGATCTTTATTGGAAAAGTCATTCATATAGTTTCAAGTAAGAGAGAGGACTAGGCCACATCAGAACCATAATCCACCACCAAGTTATCACCAGTCACTTAAGCAGTTGTCATGTTTCAATGCTATTGATTATATTATACTTACACAGTATGAAACCTTCAACATAGTAAATAGAACTCCCACAATGATGAAAGCATGAAAGAGAGCAGTGTTGGAAAAATGATCATTTATGCATATATGCATATATATATATATATATATATATATATATATATATATATATATATATATATATAATATCTCTACTTTTGTTTTAGTACTAAATCTGTGATCTACCTGTTGCCGAACATCAGATAATATATATCTAATATAAAATATAATAATAATAAAAATATAATAATATATAAAATATAACTGTTTTTGTGTTTAAAATACATGCAAAAAGCTCAAAAATGCAGAAATTTCATGTGGGAAATCTTACACACTCACGCTTAGGTTACCTGTGACTATGCCATAGTTTGGTTCCTCAAGAATCACTCCATAAAACTGAATGATGTTTTTGTGGCTCAGAACACTGAGAATCTCAGCCTAAACATGAGACAAAAGAAATTTTTATTTAAAAGGGCAAGAGAAACAGGCAAGCACTTGACCCAGTTCACAATAAACCTCAAATGAGCTTTTCCAAATTTTGCACAAAAAACCTTGGCAAATATAATGAAATTATAGCAGTGACCAGAAAAACTGAATTATAGAGCCCAACAGGAACAGTTTATTCAGTGTCTTGGTAAATAGGATTTACTGAAACCTTTGTACCTATTTGACTATTACACACATCTGAAAACCTTGTTGAGAGGGACACCGACAGAGAGTGATGGAAAATTAGAACTGCTTTAGAAAACATCTCATACTAGCAAAGTTATATAGTAAATTGTTTTACCATGATGTGGATGGAAGGAGAAATGGGATAGGTGAAAGAAGAGCATGTCAAAAGTGTTTTGGAGGTGAGAGTGCCAGACAGGGTGATAAGTTTATAATGAATGTTGTTGGTGGTTATGCCCCACATATTGGTTGTAAGATGGAGGAGAAAGAAAAATTCTGGGGTTAGTTAGTGAAGCGATGAGAGTGTATCCAGAAGAGAGAGTGGTGATTGGTGCAGACTTTAATGGAGATGTTGGTAAAGGGAAAAGATGCAATGAGGATAAATCTGATGGTGTCAAGGAGAGGAATCCAGCTCAGATTGTTCTAGATTTTGCTGTAGAAAGGGTGGAAATGGCTGTAGCAAATATTCATTCAAGAGTGGAGGAAGATGCACACAAATGGGTTATATCCTTTGCAGGAGGGTCAATCTGAATTAGATTAGAGACTGCAAAGTATTGACGTAGCTAAAGGATGGTGTTCTGTAGGATGACCTTGGAGGTCAAGAAGAATAGGAAAGTGAGGGCAGAGTCAAATTAGAAGCTGAATAAGGAAGACAGCAAGGTGGAATTCAAGCATGAGTTGAGGTAGTTAACAGTTACCAGACTGTTGGGCAACTACTAGAAAAATGTGGCAAGGGAGACAGATAGAATGGTAGTTGGTATGACATCTGGAAAGAAGAAGGAGACCTGGAAAGAAGAAGAAGCAAACCTGGTGATGGGACCTAGATGTTCCCATCACCAGGTGTGGTGATGCCTCTTCACCTTAGAAGAGGCTAGGGAAGAAGAAATGGGATGGTCAGATATGCAGAAAGTAGATAGGAGCTCCAGGAATGAAGCACAGGGTGAAGAAAGCAGTGGCAAAAGCTAAAGATAAGCTATATGATAAATATATGATGAATTGTATGAGAGGTCGGACAGTAAGGAGGGACAAAATGGACCTATCCTGCTTAGCTAGACAGAGAAAGAGCTGGGAAAGATGTGCAGCAGGTTAGCGCGATGAAGAGAAATGGAAAGAGAAGAGGTAAAAGAAGAGTAGATATGGAAGAAAGAAACAAAAGCCAAAGTAAAAAATAATAGGTTTTTTTGATACATGGGATGTATATTTATAAGGAAAACAGTGTCATGTTAACCCTTAATAAGGACCAGTTTAATTAAAAAGAATTAAAACTTCACATTGTTGTCAAACAAAACTAAACACTGCAATAGATGTGAACAGGTACATATGTATGTTCAACCTCTTTTTCGATCTTCAGCAGCTTTTTGACTGCCACCTCCTTGTCCTGTGAGATCCAGTGTGCTCGATAGACACTCCCAAAACTCCCACCTCCACAGTTTTCATAAAAGTGGATGTCATCAAAACATATTTGCACAAAGCTAGCACTGAGGGACGACATCTCATACTGACATGTGCACACACAAAATACCACAATCTGCAGAAGAGGGAAAGAAAAAAATTAAGCCAAGAAAACATTAAAATATTACCATGAGAGCTGTGAGATTTGGTGCTTTTTGGTGCAAAATAACCCAGAAGAACATCTAAAGAACTACAGGCCTCACCTACCTCAGTTCAGGTCAGTGTTCATGACTCAACCATAAGAAAGAAACTTGGAAAAAAATGGCATCTAATGACAGAGTTCCAAGGCAAAAACCAATAACATAAAGGCTTGTCTCACTTTTGCCAAAATGCATCTTGCTGGTCCCCAAGACTTTTGGGAACATATTCTGTGGACTGATGACTGGCGTAAAAGTCACAGCATTTCATAAAAAGAACATCATACCAACAGTCAAACATGGAGGTGGTAGTGTGATGGTCTGAGGCTGCTTTGCTGCTTCAGGACCTGAACAACTTGCTGTGATTGATGGAACCACGAATTCTGCTTTCTACCAAAAAATCCTGAAGGAGAATGTCCGGCAATCAGTTTGTGACCTCAAGCTGAAGTGCACTTGGGTTCTGCAGCAGGACAAGGATCCAAAACACACCAGCAACTCCACCTCTGAATGGTTTTAAAAAACAAAATGATTGGCCTTTTGTTTATTGTATATTGTGGCCTGTCTGGACTTGAATCCAAATGAGATGCTGTGGCATGACCTTAAAAAGGCAGTTCACGCTTGGAAACCCTTCAATGTAGCTTAATTAAAACAATTCTGCAAAGGAGAGTGGGCCAAAATTCCTCCACAGCAATGTAAAAGACTCATTACCAGTTACCGCAAATGCCTGATTGCAGTTGTTGCTTGCGCAAAAAGTTATTAGGTTAAGTGGGTAATTACATTGTCATATAGGGCCATGTAGGCTTGGATAGTTTTTTTTTTCCCTTAATAGAGAAAATGATCACGTATAAACTGCATTTTGTGTTTACTTTGTTTACTTGTGTAAACCATGTGGTTGTGTTGCACATTACAATACTTGCTAGGACAAAGCATTACTTGAATATTACACTTTAATTATAATTCAGTATCTACCCTGAAGTCCAGTTATAACCTGGTCTAATTCTGACAATATCTAAAAACAAACACAAAAAACAAACAAAAAAATGTTTCCATTAATCAAGTTCATTTCAAAGGGAAACCCAGCAAGGAAACTCGCCCCACCTAATGACCCTTTAACATGGACCACATTCTCAGCAACTGACACAAAAAAATGCCCAAGAGAAGAGCTGTATTGAAAGTTCATTAAGACCCATTTTTCTTACAAGATGTTTAGAGAAGTTAATTAAACGACCTGTTTACGGACTGCATGATGAAGGGATAGAATAAAGAATTAATTTCCATACCTGTTCGTCGTGTTTTAGGTACTGTCCCGTAGTAAAGCTTCGCCTCTTGCTATGGACACTCCGTCATGAAATAAAGCGGAGCCTCGAATTCTCGGGTTACCGCACTTCCATAACAGGACAGGCGACCAGGACACGGTGCGCCATATTTGGCTAAAGCCAACAGCGACGCCCCGTGGATACAGATGGAACTGCGTCAGTGGTTGGCCAGTGAGGGCCTGCAGATATCTTAGAAATTGTACAACCATCATCTATCGACATTTTCCTAGGTGTGATCATTCATATAATGAGGCGTTTTAGCAGAGAAACACAATTCGTGAAAAACCGTGTATATTTGAAGCATGAGCAGTTACTTTAAACAGCCCTAGCCAATCACTGCAATCAGACAGAAAATGCTGAGCAATGGGCTACATTTATTTAGACTATACAGGGTAAACAGAGACATATTCCAACAAGATCTACAGCTTCTAAGAGATACTGTCTCTTAGGAAGGCATTCTGAGGTTCATAAACTAAATTAACATGATTTCAACCAAAAATATACAAATATGTCTGAGTATACAAAAAGACATCAAAATTGCTACAGGCTATGGCAAGAGGTAAGTCACCAGCACAGAAATATACCAGCAATGAAAATAGTCCTTAATACTGATATAACCCACTGAAAGGGCTTTAAATTATTTTAACCCAAGATCTAGCAACGTGTTCCATATCATTAATATGATTTCATAATTGCACAAAAAAGTTTCATTAATTCACTGATCAAGGTTAAAGGAAAAGAAGAAAAAAATCTAATTTACATTAATCAACACCAATGTCAGGTGTAGACAATCAGCCCAACATGGTTGGAGCATAAAATTAGTTTTTTTTCCAATGCACCTACACTAAGTGAAAGTGACTAATTGTCATTGTAAAGACACAGCATAGCACACAGTCAACCACAATGAAATGCATTTTCTCCATTTATCTTATAGCTGCTCACTGCTACACTGTGGCTATATATCTGGTGCCAGGGGAGCAGTATTAGGGAGCCATAGTCTTCTGATTTTGAGGGCTAGTCCCTAACCACTAAAATTGCTGCCCCAAAAGGAGAATGCTTCTCTGCCTTTAACTCAAGTAGACTTTTCACCAGACGGCAGCCATACATCTGACACACTTGGGGGTGAGTATCACAGGGCTTAATTCTTAACCACCAGGGCACAACTGCTTTAATAATGCATATTTGTATGTCTATAATAATAAAAACAAACAAACAAAAAAAAAAACCTTAATGGCTACTGACGTCTAGTTTTTGTAGGAAGTGTTACCCCATAGCTCTTGTTTCCTAACTAATGAAGCAAAATGTGTTTGCTGTTCGGCATGTTTTAGGTGATCAACTGTACTGTCTGCACAATTATTAGTCAAGTGAGTATTTTGACTAGATCATAATTTTTATATACATATTCCAGCTCCAAGCTTTAAGTTTTTAAGCACATCAGGTGATGTGTATTTGTGTAATTAGGGAGGGCGTGGCCCAAGGAGATCAACACCCTATATCAAGGTGTGCTTAAAAAAGGCGGCTTCTCTTCCTCAGGAAAAATTGCCCAAAAAAAAGAGACATAACTGTATCTGAAAAGTCAAAAATTGTAAAAAAGGCAAAGACATTGCTGAGAAATTGGGGAAATCTGAAATATTTTTGTACATTTTGAGTTGTTTATTATTCTTACTTTAAAAAATGAAAAACAAGCGAGATGGGGAAATTTTCATCTTCCATTTAGTTGCGTAATAATTATGCAAACAAATAATTGCCTAATAATTGTGCACAAATGTATTCCCCTGAGAATGTTCACACTCACATTTCCTTAATAAAACATTCAGGTTTCAGGGTTATTAACCTTTCAGATTGACGGATAGCACTGTTTTATTTCATATTACAATTAATCCTCAAAATACTTATTTGCCTAATAATTGTGCATACATTGTACATTTAGGCTAGGTTTATATAAATTGGATTTTTCACTAAACTATTTCTTTACTTTAGGAAAACAGCATTTAGAGACTTTCAAAAAACTCATTTCATGAATAATAAATAAAGTGTTCAAAAGGCCATATAGATGGAAGGCTAACTATTGAAAATAGCATTCCACTGAGGAACCAGGTCTACTAGAGGAATGACATAACTGCCTAAGTATGGGCAGTTTCAGATTATCATATACACACAGCAGTGAATCAAATGAAATGGAAACACACTCTCACACACACACACACACACAGTGTAAATGTAAACTTGTACAAACGATACATTACATACACAGATTAAATAGTTTAGTTGGCAGTGGTAGCACACACTAAGTATTCAACAAATTTTCTCGACCCTGTGCAGGCTGTAGGCAGAGGGTGAATAGGAATTCATTTTCTCTGTTACCTGTACTCAACAAATGTTTCATGCATTTTTTACTTGGCTAGGTGTTTTAAAGTGTTAATGTTTTTACTTCTGCTTAACAATATGAGCAATCAACTATTTCTTTATTTGCAACTGATTATTTAGTAATTTAGGATTAGTAATTTCCTTATTCATTCTGTACTGTCAAACTGCTTTACTCTTACTCAGCCCACTTATGAGATTTACTAAATTATAGACAAAGGCATCAAAAAGTGGAATAGGAAATTAGCGCCTCCGGTTCTGATAAATGTTGCATATACTTTCATGTCACTTGTATTCAGGTTAAAAGTGGCATAAGTGCATTACCTTTAATTTGTGGAACTATATTAATGAAATAACAATACTTTAACCTGCGTAATGGTAAGGATATATTACCCACTTCTGTTAAGGGATACATTTTTGATACATTTATTTATATGAGCATGAGAGGAAGGGAATGCAAGCAAGTGGATTGCTTGAAGTGAGAAGAGAAAGAGACCACTAGGAGCTTTTTGGTTCTTAGGCCCGTCTCGGCTCCAGTTTGAAGGAAAGTTGAGATAGGCTCCTCTGGTTGTCAATCACAGACAGCTGACGCACATAGTTCCGTACTTCCTGGGGATTTTTACTGGCTGGAGATGCCTCAACATCTGATAGAAAAAAAAAAAAAAAGCAAATAAAAATCAGGTCATTCTTCAACTGGCAAGCAGGTCCAATTTAAGTACATTTCAATTTAGCCAGTTTAGATACAAATCACCTTAAACTGCAAATAACAGACAGACTTTTCAAACTAGATAAAGTGGCATTCTGAATTGAATGTAATGTTGCTCAGGTTTGTAACCATCCATCCATCCATTTTCTTCCGCTTATCCGAGGTCGGGTCGCGGGGGCAGCAGCTCCAGCAGGGATGCCCAGACTTCCCTCTCTCCGGCCACTTCTTCCAGCTCCTCCGGGCGGATCCCGAGGCGTTCCCAGGCCAGCTGAGAGACATAGTCTCTCCAGCGTGTCCTGGGTCTTCCCCGGGGTCTCTTTCCGGTGGGACGTGCCCGGAACACCTCACCAGGGAGGCGTCCAGAGGGCATCCTAATCAGATGCCCGAGCCACCTCATCTGACTCCTCTCGATGCGGAGGAGCAGCGGCTCTACTTTGAGCCCCTCCCGGATGACTGAGTTTCTCACCCTATCTCTAAGGGAGAGTCCAGACACCCTGCGGAGGAAACTCATTTCGGCCGCTTGTATTCGCGATCTCGTTCTTTCGGTCACTACCCACAGCTCGTGACCATAGGTGAGGGGGGGAATGTAGATCGACTGCTAAATTGAGAGCTTTGCCTTCTGGCTCAGCTCCTTCTTCACCATGACGGACCGATGCAGAGCCCGCATTACTGCAGAAGCTGCCCCGATCCGCCTGTCGATCTCCTGCTCCATTTTACCCTCACTCGTGAACAAGATCCCAAGATACTTAAATTCCTCCACTTGGGGCAAGGTCTCACTCCCAATCCTGAGAGGGCATTCCACCCTTTTCTGACTGAGGACCATGGCCTCAGATTCAGAGGTGCTGATTCTCATCCCAGCCGCTTCGCACTCGGCTGCGAACCGATCCAGAGAGAACTGAAGGTCACGGCATGATGAGGCCAACAGGACAACGTCATCTGCAAAAAGCAGTGACCCAATCCTTGACCTTGGCAACCTCAGCCCCAGAAATGGAAGAGTCCACCTCTATGTCCCCAGGCTCTGCTTCCTCCTCGGAAGGCATGTTGGTGGAATTAAGGAGGTCTTCGAAGTACTCCCCCCACCGACCCACAATGTCCCGAGTCAAGGTCAGCAGCGCACCATCCCCACTATACACTGTGTTGACCGTGCACTGCTTTCCCCTCCTGAGACGCCGGATGGTGGACCAGAATTTCCTCGAAGCCGTCTGGAAGTCCTTCTCCATGGCCTCTCCAAACTCCTCCCATGCCCGAGTTTTTGCCTCAGCAACCACCAGAGCCGCATTCCGCTTGGCCTGTCGGTACCTATCAGCTGCCTCCGGAGCCCCACTGGCCAAAAAGGCCCGGTAGGACTCCTTCTTCAGCTTGATGGCATCCCTCACCGCTGGTGTCCACCAACGGGTTCTAGGGTTGCCACCGCGACAGGCACCGACCACCTCCCGGCCAGCTGCCTTGACAATGAGTCTGAATGGACTATGTTCCGCGCCTCCAATGTCCCCCACCTCCCCCGGGACGTGGTTAAAGCTTTGACGGAGGTGGGAGTTGAAGCTTGTCCTGACAGGGGACTCTGCCAGACGTTCCCAGCAGACCCTCACGATGCGTTTGGGCCTACTAGGCCTGACCGGCATCCTCCCCCACCAACGAAGCCAACTCACCACCAGGTGATGGTCAGTTGACAGCTCCGCCCCTCTCTTCACCCGAGTGTCCAAGACATGGGGCCGCAAGTCCGACGACACGACCACAAAATCGATCACCGAACTGCGGCCTAGGGTGTCCTGGTGCCAGATGCACATGTGGACATCCTTATGCCTGAACATGGTATTCGTTATGGACAATCCGTGACGAGCACAAAAGTCAGAAAACAGAACACCGCTCTGGTTCAGATCGGGGGGGCCATTCCTCCCAATTACGCCCTTCCAGGTGTCACTGTCATTACCCACATGAGCACTGAAGTCCCCCAGCAGAACGATGGAGTCACCAGGAGGGACGCTCTCTAGCGCCCCCTCCAGAGACCGCAGAAAGGGTGGGTAGTCCAGAATGCTGTTTGGCGCATAAGCGCAGACAACACTAAGGACCCGTCCCCCGACCCGAAGGCGGAGGGCCGCCACCCTCTCATCTGCCGGGGTAAACCCCAATGTACTGGCCCCAAGCCTTGGGGCAATAAGTATGCCCACACCTGCTCGCCGCCTCTCACCGGTGGCACCTCCAGAATGGAAAAGAGTCCAGCCCCTCTCAAGGAGACTGGTTCCAGAGTCCAAGCTCTGCGTCGAGGTGAGTCCAACTATATCTAGCCGGAACTTCTCAACCTCGCGCACTAGCTCAGGCTCCTTCCCCACCAGAGAGGTGACATTCCATGTCCCTAGAGCCAGCTTCTGCAGCCGAGGGTCGGACCGCCAAGGCCCCGTTTTTGGCCACCGCCAAGCTCACAGTGCACCCGACCTCTTTGGCCCCTCCCACAGGTGGTGAACCCATGGGAAGGGGGACCCACGTTGCCTCTTCGGGCTGTGCCCGGCCGGGCCCCATGGGTAAAGGCCCGACCACCAGGCGCTCGCCATCGGGCCCCACCTCCAGGCCTGGCTCCAGAGGGAGGCCCCGGTGACCCACGTCTGGGCGAGGGAAAACATTTGTAACCAGTAGCAGTTAATTTATTTATTAATAACAAGACTGGGTGTGCTGGTGTATATATATATATATATTTATTATCAACTTACTGAATGGTTGGCTCCTGCAGTGTCTCACTGCCCTGATTGTATTAGCAATCAAGCGCTGAGAAAAACAAAGAACATATTACATAGCAAAAGCCACGGTGAAAATGATAGGATCAGTTATACTGGCATTTTATAGTAAGGGTGGGATACTCCAGTTCTAGAGGGCTCGATTCTTACAGTGTATGGTGATCCAAAGCTGATCTTTATCTAAGAACTTCTCCAGGTACCAAATCAGTTAATATATTTGAGCAATGAAATCATGAAACTATACTTGACGTCAGAATTTAGATACCTACTCCTGGTTTATTGCTGGTATGGTTGAAGAATTACTGTTTACATGGAGTTGTTCCAAACACACTGTATTGCAATACAATACTGAGAATTCAAGAGTGATAATTCTCCTATGTCTTTTTAGGCATGCTATGCAGCTATCAGCTACCTGACAGCAGTTTGACCCCCCCACTGTAACAATGTCCCTATTAAAATATCTATACACTAATTCCCCACTATATTGTGATTCACATTTTGCATCTGTCCTGGCAATTTGCGGATTTTCAAAAGGAACATAAATTTTTTTTTTTACTGATTTCCCTGATATACTGCAGCATTCGCAAAACCTACAGTGAATTGTTGTTATGGATCTTAATGACAAAATAAGGTCATTTATTAATAAAAATAGAATTTATTAATTATAACAGAGCAGTTTCTTCATTCAATTGTTTTTGTTGCTACAGAACCAACTGTTGTTTACGCCAACTGTAGTGGTTTTGAAACACAGTCTGTAGCAGGTGATTAATTGCAGGAAAGTATATACTAAGAAAAGCGTCGGCCGGGCTTGAATACCATACAGTACAATGGTTGCTATACTTCTACAAATTATATACAAAATTCCCCTCACGACAGTGTGTGTGTATATATATATATATATATATATATATATATATATATATATATATATATATATATATATATATATATATACGTTTT
>CM029366.1:10353723-10396487 GCA_017165825.1 Hepsetus odoe
TATATATATATATATATATAAAAAATAGTAAAAATAAATAATAAAACTTATTATTAAGTGTGCATATGTATTCACCCCCTTTGCCATGAAGCCACCAAAAAAGTGCTACCAATTACATTCAGAAGTCACATACTTTGTGAAATGAAGTCTACCGGTGTGCAATCTAAGTGTCACATGATCTGTCAGTATAAACACACCCTTTCTGAATGGCCCCAGAGGCTGCAACATCACGAAGCAAGAGGTATCACACCATGAAGATCAAAGAGCTCTCCAAACAAGTCAGGGACAAAGTTGTTGAGAAGTACAAGTCATGGTTGGGTTTTAAAAAATATCCAAATCTTTGATGATCCTCCGGAGCATCTAAGTTACTAAGTCATTGCCAGGTCACGCTGTGCCCTATACTGCCTGGCACAGAGGTCTGAGAGAGGAGCTCCTCTATATGCATCTCACAGCTGCATCTCTGTGTTTATATGTCCACATCTAGAGCATCGATGTCTAGTGAGTAGGTACCTCTTATGGTCAATATCGCTAGACCCAGACAAGGTAACCTCTTACCCTTATCCTACCCGTTTGCAGAGATCACCAATTCAGTCATAAACTATCATGAGATACATCTAGAACCAGTGCTCCAGAAAAACACTAGGCATAATTAAGTAAAATTCATTATCAGTATATAACATTTTCAAGTTTGTATTAGTAAAGTGTACATACACAACTCAAACCATATAAAGTATGCATTTCCATAAATAAATTGTATGTTATATCAAACAAATTCAAACTCCCATACATAAAAAAAAAAAAAATTCTATTGTTGTGCAAGTTGCTCCTAAATAGCATCAATATACTGGCCAAACAAGACTTACCCAATAAAGGTGTTAGGACTGGAGTCTCAAAATAGGAAATCATGTGTCTGTCACTTCCGAAACATAGCCAACATGCAAGCATCATATAGTCCAAACTCAGAAAAGTCCTCCCTCTAAGAGAAACTCTGCACACAACACCTACTCATACGTCAAGACTCCTCTTCCACAAACTCCTGCCTGTATGTGTGTGTGTGTTTATGTGCATGTATGTGTATGTGTGTGATGTGATGTGAGACTGAACTTCAGCATTGCCAGGAGATTGCTGTAAGCCAATCAGCAAACTGAATGCCCCATTGAGAAAACTCAATGCCCCGTTCACACAAGAGCACTACTGTTAGGGAGGAAGAGTCAGAGTAAGAGAAAGGGAAATTTAAAAAAAGTCTGCTAAAAGGCTCTTGAGACCTAGAGGTCTCATTATTTATTTAGAATGGAAAATTATATTTATACTAAACAGATAGCTGCTTGAGTTTGTATGTATGTGCTCATCTATCACAAATCATTTACCTAATTATGATGTGTACAATTGCCTCTTAGGTGATATGCCCTGATAGACTATTACAGAAGGTTTCTTTTTCGCATACAGAAAGACTTCTTGTAGGTCAACACCCTAAACATCTTTTTAAATAAAAAAATATTTTAACACAATATGTGCATTTTGTTTCCATACCAAGTAATACAGGGTAGAATGAGTCTTCCATCCAGCTTCTTGATTTTACGGTAAAGTAAAGGTAATTTAAAAAAAAAACAAAAAAAAAAAAACAGAATACTGCTTTCATCTCATAACATTAGATTAGCTTATTAAAAATAATAATGTAAACTATAAATTTAAGTAATTTCAGGATCACAATTGCTGTACTTTGTGCTCATTTCAACACAATTCTTTCAGAGCCTTTCAGCATATCACCACACACCATCAGGGGGTTTGTGTGTGTGTGGGTGTGCGTGTATGATAGAATGCTTCACAGTGTTTGTGTGTGTGTATAGATGGATGTAAAAAGCACATATGGTCATCTCTTAAAAGGAGGGCAGGAGGTAACACTGTTTACACATGCAGCATTAAAAACAGATGCCTTATTGGTCATCTCTGTCTGCCAAGCAAACAAGACCCTTGTAATGTAGATTATTTTTATCCCTTACACACACACACACACACACACACACACACACACACACACACACACACACACTTTCCGTTAAGAGATTGAGTGTCTAAAGAGCTCTAACAAAGATTTTTAAAGGAAGATTTCAGTATTTATTAAAGAACATAATTGATTATAGCAGTCTAGGCTATTTTTGCTTATAAGAACCTAATACCAAACCAGTAAAGTGTGCAGCTATAAACTATAAATGAAGCAATTCCAGTACTTCTTCAGTGATGGGAACTATATCACTTTAACTGTTTTTTTTTGATAATGTTTAAGTGCCAACAATACAGTGTATCCTTTGTCAACTTCTGACAACAATCCAGTGAATTTCATGCAGATACCATGACCTATTAAATGGGGAGGGTTACATCAGGAGGGGCATCTGGTGTAAAACTATTTACAAATCAATATGCAGACAATAATACAAATTTCCATACCAGATCAGGCGAGGCCCAGGTTAACAACAACAACAACAACAACAACAACAACAACAACAACAACAGCCACCAGTACCATTAACCAACAGGGTGTGGGTGGAAATTGGGCAACTGTTGACCAAAGGAGAAGATGAACAAAAGGAGGAAGGCATGTCCAGAAGCAAAGGGAAAGAAGAAAAGATAGTGAAAGAAAGTAGAAGTGAGGGAAGGAACTTTGAATGTTGGTAGTAAAGTGAGAGAGCTAAGGGACATGATGGAGAGAAGGTTAGGTAGGTATTTTGTGTGTGCAAGAGACTAGATGGAAGAGTAGTAAGGCAAGGTGATTCAGACCATGATGTGGATGGGATGAGAAATGGTATAGGTATTAGCCTGAGGAAAAAAAATGTCAAAAGTGTTTGTAAAGAAAAGACTGATGAGTATGGAGTGAGCTGAATGATGTGATGGAGAGAGTATACAAGGGACATGTTGGTGCAAGGAACAGAGGTGAAAGTTATGGTGTCAAGGAGAGAAATGCAGAAGGTCAGTTGGTAGTAGATTTTGCTAAAAGGAGGGAAATGCCTGTAGTGAATACTTATTTTAACAAGAGGGAGGAGCACAGGGTGACAAGAGTGAGGGAAGATGCACACAAGTGGATTAGATCATTTGCAGGAGGGTCAGTCTGAAGAAAGCTGGAGACTGCAAAATAAATAATCTGAGAGATGAAGAAAATAGGAGTACAAGAAGAGGAAGTACAGGGACAAAAAGAGGACAAAGGCTAAAGATAAACCATATGGGATTATGAGCAGTTGGACACAAGATGGCCTATACCGACAGGCTAGACAGAGGGATAGAACTGGGAAAGATGTTTAGCAGGGGGGTTAAAAAGAGGATAATAATGGAAATGGACACACAAGCATGCAAAGCATGTTGGGCAGATGGAATGAATACTTGTTGGGCTGATAAATGAAGAGAATGACAGAGAGAGAAGATTGAATGTTGTGAGGATACCTAACCAGGAAGTGGTTCATGGTGGATTAGCAAGGTGAAAGTATGGGCAGCAATGAAGAGGATGAAGAAAAAGAAAGGCTGAGATGATGTACCGGTGGAAGAATGGAGGTCTTTAGGAGAGATGGCAGTAGTCTCTAGCCAGAGTGTTTATCAAAATCTTGAAAAGTGAGAGGATTCAAGAATAAGGGTGATGCACAGTGCTGCAGGAACTACAGAGAGATAAAATTGATCAGACACTGCACGGAGTTAGGGGAAAGAGTAGTGGAAGCTAGGTAATAAGGTGAGCAGCACCTTGGTTTCATGCAGAGAAAGAGCACAACAGATGCACTGTTTGCTCTGAGGGTGTTGTTGGAGCTGTATTAAGACGTTCAGAAGGACTTGCATTTGTGCACCTAGAGAAAGTATATGACAGGGTGCTTAGAGAGGAGTATGCTCTATAGAGGAGAGGAATAAAAGTAGGGTCAAGACAGAAAACATAAGTGTAAATGACAGGGAAAACAGTGGAATGGTTAGGATGTATGGAGTATAGGTGGTGAAGGTGGAGGAGTTGAAATACTTAAGGTCAACATTCCAGACAATGGGGGAGGGCAGAAGAGAGGTGAAGGAGAGTGTAGGTAGGTTGGAATGGGTGGAGAAGTGCAGCAGGAATGAGCTGTGACAAATTAGTACTGGCAAGACTAAAAGGGACGCTTTATGGGTTGGTGGTCAGACCAACTGTGTTTTATGGGTTTGAGATGGTGGCACTGATGAAAATATGGGCAGTGGAGCTGTGGGTAGGCCATGTTCTTTTTACTATTTCCATTAACATGATACATAGTCACTATCATTTAAATTAAAAGAAATCTCACTAATGTGCCAAGCCATCATACTGTAAAAGTGTTTTTACATTTTTATATAATATTGTAAAATTCCATCAGCAGCATACCTGATTAAACTTAATGAAGAATTGATTTTCCAAACAAATTATATTCTAAGGATTCTCAGAGAAGAAATAAAACTAAAAATACATTATTCTATGTTGCATATTATAATTTAATAACTTGTTTTACTGAGTAGGTTTACTTCCCAAATAAAGAGCTTTTTAAATCCTTTTTATTTCTCAGATTCACTTACACACACATTCCATAACAGAGAATCACACAACACACACACACACACACACACCTCCCACAGGGTCTTGAACTCTCTCTGTTCAATGCGCAGCAGTTCACTGTTCTCTCGGCTGACAATGGTGGCATGCCGTGGAGTGTTATCCAAGACAGACTCTCCAAATGCAGTCCCAATTCCCAATGTACAGATAGTTACTGCATCCTAGTAAAAAAGAAAGCCAGAGAGAGAAAGAGAGAGAGAGAGTGTGCTGAGGCAGTGTGAGAGACTTAAATTATTAAATTATTCCAATTATTTCTCATGTTGTGTTTAAAGAAGGGAATTGATTTTGACATGAGTTTTCCATCGCATACTGGATAGTAACTGAAGGTGCATAATTTAAAATAAAACTACTCAAATCACAAAACCAGAAACACAGAAGAAATCCATTTATCTCCAAATCTCCATGAAAAATTAATATTCATGACATTCTAGCATTCAGTACCTTAAGCTGCAAAATAGACAAAGTCTGTGGTGTCTTCTGTTGATTACATGTCTAGTTGTAATAAGATGGAGTTGGCCTTAACCTCTGCTAATATACACTGTTCTACACTACACTTTGAAAAAACATCAGATCTCAATTGGGGGGGGGGGGGATTCATGCTTGATATCTATACTGATATAGAACGGGTCATGTTTTAGAAACAAAAGGAGGCCACAACATTTGATGAAAATTATCAACCTACAAAGGGCTTAATTCGAAGTCACCAAGAAATTTAAACTGAAAAACTGATGCAGCAGGCTAGTCCAAATGTTATTTCAGCAACTCAAAATGGTATTAAGTAGTTTGTATGGCCCCCACTTGCTTTGGGGCAAGCTCCTTATGAGATGACGGATGGTGTCCTGGGGTATCTCCTCCCAGATCCTGACCAGGGCAACACGGAGCTCCTAGGCAGTCTGAGGTGCAACCTGGCGGCATCGGATGGACCTAAACATGATGTCCCAGAGACGTTCTATTGGATTTAGGTCAGGCAAGCATGGAGGCCAGTCAATGGTATCAATTCCTTCATCCTCCAGGCATTGTTCCATTGGGAACCCAGGACCCACTGCACCAGTAAAGGGCCTGACAATGGATCTAAGTATTCCATCCCGATACCTAATGGCAGTCAGGGTGCCATCGTTTATTCTGTACAGGTCTGTGCGTCCCTCCATGGATATGCCTCCCCAGACCAACACTGACCCACCACCAAACCAGCAATTTTGCAGACAGCATAACGTTCACCGCAGCTTCTCCAGACCCTTTCACGTCTGTCTGAACCTGCTCTCATCTGTGAAAAGCACAGGGCGCTAGTGCCAGTCCTGCCAATTCTGATGTTCTCTGGCAAATGCCAAACGAGTGCCACAGCACCAGGTAGTAAGCACAGGGCCCACTAGAGGGCGATGGACCCTCAGGCCAGCTTAATGAAGTCTGTTTCTAATGGTATGGTCAGAGACATTCACAACAGTGGCCCGCTGGAGGTCATTTTGTAGGGCTCTGGCAGTACTCATCCTGTTCCTCCTTGGACAAAGGAGCAGATACTGGTCCTGCTGATGGGTTAAGGACCACAGACGGCCATGTCCAGCTCTCCTAGAGTAACTGCCTCTCTCCTCCATGCTCTTGAGAATGTGCTGGGAGACACCGCAAACCTTCCGGGAAGGGCACATATTGATGTGCCATCCTGGTGGAGTTGGACTGCCTGTGCAACCTCTGTAGGTTGCAGGTCAAATGCAAAACTACTGAAAAGCAGTCAAAAATAAATGAAGAGGGGAACAAATGTCTGTGGCTTCCACCTGCAAAACCACTCCTATTTTTGGGGTTGACTCATTAAAATTAACAGCA
Source organism: Hepsetus odoe (assembly GCA_017165825.1). Taxonomy (NCBI): domain Eukaryota; kingdom Metazoa; phylum Chordata; class Actinopteri; order Characiformes; family Hepsetidae; genus Hepsetus; species Hepsetus odoe. The sequence goes on from CM029366.1 coordinate 10,360,121, forward strand.
GGTGCACTAAAGGGGCAACAATTACACCAAAACAGCTGACACTGATTAACAACCCCCTCTGCTACTTAACTGACCAAATAAATATCCAAGAGGTTAACTCATTTGATACTACACTCTCTTTAAGCAGTATATTTACTGTTCTCCTCATGTGTGAGACTTGATTATGAATAAGCATTAATTCTGGATTCAGTGCTAATATCAAATAAACACTTTCCCCACATATTTTCACGCAGTGTTTTAGACACTGAATTTTTAAAAATCCCCAAATTCTTAACCATTAGGTACTGTATACCTAGCTGTGACAGATAGCTGTGAAGTGATGAGACATTTCACAATGAGAAAGGCAATTGTCGTTAGGGAACACCATTATTATGTATTTGGTCTATAACAAGGTTAAGGTAGGTGGCATGTGGTAAAGTGGACCTTCTTTTCCCCAGGTAAGCGACCCACATAATGTAAAACAAAGCGTGATTCATCAGACCAAGTTACCTTCTTCCATTTCTCTATGGTCCAGTTATTTACATTTACAGCATTTAGCAGATGCTCTTATCCAGAGTGACTTGCACAGTCCCCCTGGAGCAACCTGGGTTCCTGAACAAAACCCTTATCCCAATGCTGGTAATGCTGGAGGTGGTATAGGAACCTGTAACCTCTTGGTATGTAGACAAGCATCCTACCACTAGACCGCCACCACCAATGCTCACATGTGCAATGTAGGTCCATTTGGCAGACAATCATGAGGCTGTCACCTGTTTAACAGTTGTCCTTCCCTAGGTGGTAGGTTTTAACTACTGATGTCGGTGTGATGTAGCAACTTATTGCATTTGTAGATATTTGCAGAACGGCACAGTGGGTAGCATCACAGCAAGGTCCAGGGAGACATGCCCATCAGATGGATTGGAGATGCTAAATTGCCCATAGATGTGATTGTGTGTTTGAGTGTGTTTGTCTGAGAGTCTGCCTTGAATGGTGACAAAGTTCTCCCCACATTAACCGTGTTTGGTGGTGGTCTAGTGGTAGGGTACTTGCCTACAGAACTATGGCTCAAGAGGTCCCAGGTTCGAATCCCACCTCTAGCACTACCACCACTGGGTCCCTGAGCAAGACCCTTAACCCTGAGTTGCTCCAGGGGGACTGTCCCTGTAATTAGGACATGGAAGTCACTCTGGATAAGAGCATCTGCAAAATGCCGTAAATGTAAATGTAAAATGCCAAATGGACCTACATTGCACATGTGAGCATTGGTGGTGGCGGTCTAGTGGTAGGATGCTTGTCTACATACCAAGAGGTTACAGGTTCCTATACCACCTCCAGCATTACCAGCATTGGGATAAGGGTTTTGTTCAGGAACCCAGGTTGCTCCAGGGGGACTGTGCAAGTCACTCTGGATAAGAGCATCTGCTAAATGCTGTAAATGTAAATAACTGGACCATAGAGAAATGGAAGAAGGTGACTGTTATTCACTTGAGTAACAGTTGACTTTGTGAACATATTTGAGTGATCTGAACTCAGCATTAAAATATGCAGAAGTGTCTCTGTAGAAGCAAACTTATCTCCCTTCTAAAAAATTGTCCAAATGTTTGAATATGATGAATTTGATATGAGCTATATCATACTGGATCATCTGCACGAGATGCTGCCACTAACTAGGAGGAACAAAAGTTCACCCTCTCAAGCAGAACCACCACTATTAGCTCACTGAAGTTTCAATTACAGACTCAAATGGACAGTTTCATTGTAACTCTACTGGAACTCATAGCTAAATCGATTAATTTATGAAATGCCCTCTCTTTTCCATCTTTATTTCCAGTGTTGAGGATGGGTTTTGCATTTTGGTTCCTCCCAAGGTTTCCTCTTCTTGTTTTAGGGAGCTTAGGGAGTTTTCCTTGCCTCTGTCACCCTCGGCTTACTCACTTGGGGTTCGGACCTGGATTCTGTAAAGCTGCTTTGTGACAACAGCTGTAAAAAGCACTATATAAATAAAACTGACTTGACCTGACTTGGAACCCATACACAAACACCAAAAAATATACAAATAACCAGTGACCAAGATCACCACCCACTAAAATCATCTTTGCACAAGAAAGCACAATGAATTTTCTTTCCTAAAAGGGAATGTTTACCTCAACCCCTGACGTGCATCCAAAATGGAGTTAATATTGTTAGAGTGTTCATTTACCTGATAGCTGGCTGTCTCAGACACCTTCACATCAAGTGAGCCTGAAAGTACAGCATACCAACTCGTGCCAATGTCTCCTTGCCGATACACTATGGGAGAGGAAAAAACTTTTTGACCTCATCTGTTTTTGTTTTTTTTTTTTTGATCCAATAGGTCTAAACAGCTGCATGAAATAGGGCAAATCTTTAACTTACAGGTGATTCCTTTTTCCAAGTACTCATAAAAGCCACACAGGCAGATTTGCTGTAGAAGGTTGGGGTGGAACTTCTCAAAGGCTTTCACGGCCTTCAGCCTGTCCAGAATGATATCCACATCCTCCCCTGAGCGCTCTGTTGGCCTGAGGAACAAACCCAAAGAGAAACACACATAGCCATATACATATAACTTGTTGCAATAAACAGATTTCAAAACTGCCAAAACTGCCCCTTTTTTCTTTATCTTCTCCTTCTCTCCCCCCCCTTTCCCCTGAGGACTCTACTGACCCCACTCTTTCACCACACAATAGCCTCTCCATCACAGCTGACCAGGTGCGGTGTCAGTTGAGGAAGTTGAAGCACAGGAAAGCAACAGGTCTGGATGGCATCAGCTCCAGCCTGTTGAGGGACTGTGCAGATCAACTCTGTGAGGTTATCACCTACATCTTTAACCTCAGCCTCAGCCTGGAGCGTGTCCCCATTCTGTGGAAGAGCTCATGCCTCGTTCCAGTCACCAAGACGTCGCACCCCAAGGAGCCAAACCACTTTAGAACTGTTGCCCTCACCTCTAACCTGATGAAGGCTATGGAGTGGATCATCCTCCATCACCTTCGTCCTCTGGTCAGGAGGGACCTAGACCCACTGCAGTTTGCTTACCAGCCGCACATTGGGGTGGATGACGCTGTCATCTACCTGCTGCATCGGGCCCTCACTCACCTGGAGAGTGCCAAGAGCACTGTGAGTCTTTGACTTCTCTAGTGCTTTCAACACAATCCAGCCTTCAGCTCTGAGGGGGAAGTTGGAGGGAGTGGGTGTGGACCATCACATGACTGAGTGGATTATTGACTACCTCACCAATAGGCCCCAGTATGTGAGACTCCAGGACTGTGTGTCTGAGGTGGTAGTCTGCAGCACTGGAGCCCCACAAGGAACAGTCCTCGCCCCCTTCCTCTTCACATTGTACACAGCGGACTTTAAATATAACACGGACACCTGTCACCTGCAGAAGTTCTCGGACGACACCGCTATTGTTGGTCGTGTGTCGGAGGGGAATGAGCAGGGACTTCGTCAGATGGTGCAATCAAAATCATCTGCGCATCAATGCCAGCAAGACGAAGGAACTGGTGATTGACTTTCGCAGGAAGTCACCCCCCATTACACCGGTGGACATCCAGGGTTTGTGCATTGAAACGGTGGAGGAGTACAAATACCTGGGTGTCCACATCAACAATAAACTGGACTGGTCCACAAACACTACTGCTCTTTACAAAAAGGGCCTGAGTCGTCTACACCTGCTAAAGTGGCTGCGGTCCTTTGGAGTAAACAGACATCTCATGAGGACATTTTATGACACTGTGGTAGCGTCGGCTGTTTTTAATGCTGTGGAAGAGTCGTAGAGAGGGACAGAGGGAAACTAAATAAACTGGTCAAGAGGGCCAGCTCTGTCCTGGACTGCCCGCTCAAGTCCATCATGCAGGTAGGGGAGGAGAGGATGTTATCCAAACTAACATCCATCACCTCCCACCCCCTACATGAGACTGTATGAGCACTGAGCAGCTCGTTCAGCAGCAGACTCTTACACCCGCAGTGTAAGAAAGAACGCTACCGCAGGTCATTCCTACCTGCTGCAATAAGACTCCACAACTCATCATCATAACATTACATTTCATTGCTTGTTTTATTATTATAAATTATTATATATTATTATTAATGTATATTAATGTATATTATTATTGTATATTATATTATGATATTATTACACTTCTATCTTGCAACTTATTTATATATATTTATAACTTATTTAAAACTTATTTATTATCGCGCAGAATGTATATATGTATATATTTATAGATAGATTATTTATTATTTATTTTTTATAGCTCCTGTACTTGTTCCTCTTTCCTTATGTCTCTATTTTTTAATATATCTTTTTTTTTTCCAATTCCTTTTCTGTACATCTGTCACTTCTATAAGAGCCCCGTAACACCCAAATTTCCCATTCGTGGGATAATAAAAGATGACTCTACTATACTTAGTTTACATCTTACCAAACACTAAAATATTGATACATTCAGTCATGTGCAAAATTAGATAAATATTCAGTTCTTTATTAGGAAATGTTTCTATCCATGTTTAATCTTTTTTTTTTATCTCTGGAAAAGAAAGGGATTTAGTTGCAGGTAAACAGAAATTTCCCTTGATTAATTAATTAAACAAAAGAAACAAAAATGTGTATTCCAACTGAGGAAAACATTTATACACCCTACCCCCTAATGGCTAGTGTTAATGTTAATGTGTTAATGTCCAAATTAATGTCAAAGAGAGACTTTGGCTAAAATAACTGCAGTGAGATGCTTCTTGTAGCATCTACCAATCTCTGACATCGGTCTGAGGAAAGTTTGCCCCACTCCTCAGAACATTAAAGAAAAAAAGCTCCAAAGAACATTATTCCAGATGTCCTGGTCTTTGTCTATGTTCTCTTTAGCAAACTTCATTCTGGCTTTGATATTTCTCTTACAGAGCAAAGAAGTCACTTTCAAAGGTTTCCTCCTTGCGCACCTCCCATCCAAGTTAAAGTTGTGCAGTCTCTTTCTGATTGTAGAGGCATGCACTTTCACATCAACAGCAGCAAGAGCCTGCTGTAGGTCCCTTGATGACATTTTAGGGTTTTTGCAGACTTCTTTTAGCATCTTGTGCTCTGCTCTCAGGATGAACTTGCTTGGATGACCAGACCTGGGCATGTTGGCAGTTGTTTTGGAAGTCCTCCACTTGTAGACTATTTTCTGGAAAGTGGAATGGCTGATTGCAAATTCTTTTGAGATTTTTAAATCCCTCACCAGATTTATAAGCTGTTATATTGAATCTTCTTACTGAACGGCTCTGACAGCTCTTTTGATCTCACCATGGTGTTCACTCTCACCTTAACTGTCAGGAGCACACCAAACTAAATGTCTGAGGTTTAAATAGGGCAAACCTCCTTCAAAAAGCTGAGTAACAATGTTCTAATTATGTGCACCTGATGAGCTGCTATACCTGTGTGTGATTTGAGCTGTTTTAGTTGGGAATAAAGGTGGGGGTTTAATTCCTATTTTTTCCTCACCATAAATCACATTTTTGTATAATTATATTTTACAGAAGATTTTGAAGTCTTTTCTTCAGCTTTAATTTTTTTAGTTATATTACTTGAATCTCCCAGTGTTGTTAAAATTTAGATTAAATATCCATATGTCCAAGAATGTTACAAAACACACAGGCTTTCATAATTTTTTCACATGAAAGTATGAGTTATAATATCAGAACACATTCTAAAGCTGTCCTTGGCTTCTTCCTCACACGCTCTCATACTGGTCACTGGAAGTTCAACATGGTACCTAAAGGCAAAGAACTCAAAAATAAGAAGAAAAAATATTTGTTGTACTGCATAAAGATGGCCTTGATTGCCAACACCCTGGAACTGAACTGCAGCACAGTGGCCAAGACCATATAGCAGTTTAACAGGACAGGATCCACTCAGAACAGGCCTCGACATGGCCAGCCAAAGAAGTTGAGTGCGCATGCTCAGCGTCATATCCAGAGGTTGTCTTTTGAAAATACACGTATGAGTGCTGCCAGCATTGCTGCAGAGGTTAAAGGGGACAGCCTGTCAGTGCTCAGACCATACGGCACATACTGCATCAAATTGGTCTGCATGGCTGTCGTCCCAGAAGGAAGCCTCTTCTAACGATGAGGCACAAGAAAGCCTGCAAACAGTTTGTGGAAGACAAGCAGACTAAGGACAGGGATTACTGGAACCATATCCTGTGGTCTGATGAGACCAAGATGAACTTATTTGCTTCAGATGGTGTCACGTGTGTGGGGTGGCAACCAGGTGAGGAGACAAAGACAAGTGTATTTTGCCTACAGTCAAGCATGGTTTAGGGAGCTACAGTTCATTGAGGGAACCGGAAACTGAGCCGCAAGGCAGTATTCCAAAATGATAACGACCCCAAACACACCTCCAAGATGACCACTGCCTTGCTAAAAAAAAAAAAAACCAAAACTGAGGGATAAGGTGCTGGACTGGCCAAGCATGTCTTCAGACCTAAACCCTATGTAGTCCTCACTAGATCCAGAAAATTTTATCATATTAGTCCAATATTATCTAGACTTCACTGGCTTCCTTTAAAATTGACTATCAAATGGGGGGGCTTTTTCATTCAAAGTGACAGTGAAGTGAAAAGTGAAAGTGACTATTTGTCATTGCGAGGTCACAGCACACAGTGAACCACAACGAAATTGGACTTACTTGTTTAGTCAGGCTTTAAGTAATTAATTTTCCTGTTAGTTAAAAGGTGCAGATCCAGGTGTTGATGGATACAAACTGGGATGTTGGTGATGCTGGCTCACCACTCTCACATTGGGAAAAAAAAACTCCTGATCTCCTGATTTCCATACCAGCTACTCCACCAAGTCTGCGAAACTACTATAACCATATTTCTCTTCCAACCTGAACTTCAGATCAGCTACATTAGACTGGCTCATCTGCAGGAGCTGCTACTGCGAAGATTAAAGCTTCCCCCACTCAAATAGAGCAACGACTATTAGCTCATGAACCTCCAATTACAGTCACTTTTACTGTAACACAGGCTTACTGGAAGTCATCACTATACAAGGTTTTTTTTTTTTTTCCCCCCTCTTTCTCTTTCCTTTTTATTTCCGGTGTCGACCAGAGGAGGATGGATTCCCCTTTAGGGTCTTGGTTTCTCCGAAGGTTTCTTCCTCATGTTTGGGGGACTTTTTCCTCGCCTCTGTCGCCCTTGTCAATTGGGGCTCGGACCTGGATTCTGTAAAGCTGCTTTGTGACAACAACAATTGTAAAAAGCGCTATATAAATAAAGATGTCTTGACTTGACTTGTTTATTGAGCATCTGTGGGGCATCCTCAAATGGAAGGTGGAGGAGCACAAGGTCTAACATCCACTAGCTCCGTAAAGTCATCATGGAGGAGCGAAAGAGGATTCCAGTGGCAACCTGTTAAGCCTGTTAAACCTGTTAAACCTGTCACAAATTGACACTTCAGGCACAATGTGGACATTTTTCATGTAGGGGTGTACTCGTTTTGTTGCCAGTGGTTTAGACATTAATAGCTGTGTGTTGAGTTATTTTGAAGGGACAGCAAATTTACACTGTTATACAAGCTGTACACTAATCCAGCCACTAGGGATGCACAAGCCAGTGTATTTCTTCGTGCCGGTCCCAAGCCCGGATAAATGGGGAGGGTTACGTCAGGAAGGGCATCCGGTGCAAAACTTTGCCAAATCAATATGCGGACAACAAAACAGACTTCCATACAGGATTGGTCGAGGCCCGGGTTAACAATGAACACCACCAGTGCTGTTAGCCTACAGGGTCCTGGTGGAAATGGGACTACTGTTGGCCAAAGGAGAAGAAGAAGAAGAGGAGGAAGGCATGTCCAGAGTGAGGAGGAGAGAAAGAAGGGCAGGAGAGTGGAAGTAAGGGTAAGGACTTTGAATGTTGGCAGCATGACTGGTAAATGTAGAGAATTAGCTGATATGATGGAGAGAAGAAAGGTTGACATTTTGTGTGTGCAAGAGAATAGATGGAAGGGTTGTAAGACCAGGTGTATTGGAGGAGGGTTTAAACTGTTCTACCATGGTGTGGATGGAGGAGGTGTTATTCTAAAAGAAGAATATGTGAAGTGTGTTTTGGAGGTAAAGAGGGTGTCAGGGAGGGTGATGAGTTTGAAGCTGGAAGTTGAAGATATGATAATGAATGTTGTTAGTGCTTATGCTCCACAAGCTGGTTGAAATGGAATTCTGGATGAAATGATAGGAGAGTGTACCCAGTGGAAAGAGAGTGGTGATTGGTGCAGATTTTAATGGTCATGTTGGTGAAGAGAACAGAGGTGATGATGGGTACACATGGTGTCAAGGAGAGGAATGCTGAAAGTCAGATGGTTGTAGATTTTGCAAAAAGGATGGAAACGGCTATAGTTAATACTTATTTTAAGAAGAGGGAGGAGCACAGGGTGATGTGTAATAGTGGAGGAAGATGCTCACAGATGGATTATATTCTTTGCAGGAGGGTCAGTCTGAAGGAGATTGGAGACTGCAAAGTAGTGACAGGGGAGAGAGTAACTAAACAGCATAGGATGGTGGTCTGTAGGATGACCTCGGAGGTCAAGTAGAGGAAGAAAGTGAGGGCAGAGCCGAGGATCAAGTGGTGGAAGCTGAAGGAGGACAAGTGCAAGGTGGAATTCAGGCAGGAGTTAACACGGGCACTGGGAGGTGTTGAAGAGCTACTGGATTGCTGGGAAACTACTGCAGAAGTGATAAGGCAGATGGCTAGAAATGTACTTGGCATGACATCTGGAAGCAAGAAGGAGGATAAGGAAACCTGGCGGTGGAACCAAGAAGTCCAGAAGTGTATTCAAAAGAAGAGGGAGGCAAAGAAGACTGGGTTAGTCAGAGAGATGAAGAAAGTAGACAGGTGTACAAGGAGATGAACCGCAGGGCGAAGAAAGCAGTGGCGAAGGCCAAAGATAAGGTGTTTGGTGAATTGTACGAGAGGTTGGAAAGTAAAGAGGTAGGTAAGGGCCTTTACCGATTGGCTGGACAGAGAGACAGATCTGGGAAAGATGTGCAGCAGGTCAGGGCGATTAAAGATAGAAATGAAAATGTACTCACAGGTGAGCAGAGCGTGTTGAGCAGATGGAAGGAGTAGTTTGAGGGGCTGATGAATGAAAAAAATGAGAGAGAGAAGATTGGATGATGTGAGGATAGTGAACCAGGAAGTGCAGCAAATAAACAAGATGGAAGTAACGGCAGTGACGAAGAGGATGAAGAATGGAAAGGCTGTTGGACCGGATGACATACCAGTGGAAGCATGGAGGTGTTTAGGGGAGATGGCAGTTGAGTTTTTGACCAGATTGTTTAACACAATCTTGGAAAGTGAGAGGATGCCTGAGGAGTGGAGACAAAGTGTACTGGTACCGATCTTCAAGAATAAGGGTGATGCACAGAGCTGTAGTAACTATAGAGGGATAAAGTTGATCAGCCACACCATGAAAATATGGGAAAGAGTAGTGGAAACTAGGTTAAGAAAAGAGGTGAGGATTAGTTAAAAGCAATATGGTTTTATGCCGTGAAAGAGCACTACAGATGCAATACTTGCTCTGAGCGTGTTGATGGAGAAGTACAGAGAAGGTCAGAAGGAGTTCCATTGTGGACTTGAAGAAAGCATATGACAGGGTGCCTAGAGAGGAGTTTTGTTTTTTTGTATGAGGAAGTCTGGTGTATGTGAGAGTAGTTCAGGATATGTATGATGGCAGTGTAACATTGGTGAGATCTGCAGTGGGAGTGACGGATGCATTTAATGGGCTCTGTGCTGATTCTTGATGTATCAGCACAGAGCCCATTAAATGCATCCATTCTTGTTTGCAATAATAATGGACAGGCTGACAGACGAGGTTAGACAGGAGTCTCCGTGGACGATGATGTTTGCTGATGATATTGTGATCTGCAGTGAGTGTAGGGAGCAGCTTGAGGAGAACCTGGAGAGATGTGCTCTAGAGAGGAGAGGAATGAAAGTGAGTAGGGCAAAGACAGAATACATGAGTGTGAATGAAAGGGAGGAAAGTGGAGTGGTTGGGATGCAGGGAGTAGAGGTAACAAAAGGTAGAGGAGTTTAAATACTTGGGATCAACAGTTCAGAGTAACGGTGAATGTGGAAGAGAGGTGAAAAAGAGAGTGCAGGCAGGTTGGAATGGGTGGAGAAGAGTGGCTGCAGTGATTTGTGACAGATGCGTACCAGCTAGAGTAAAAGGGAAGGTTTACAGGACAATAGTGAGACCAGCTATGTTGTATGGGTTAGAGACGGTGGTACTGACGAAAAGACAGGAGGGGTCAGAGTTAAAGATGCTGAGATTTTCATTGGGTGTGATGAGGATAGACAGGATTAGAAATTAGTATATCAGAGGGACAGCTCAGGTTAGACATCTTGGAGACAAGGTTAGAGAAGCAAGGTTGCGTTGGTTTGGACATGTGCAGAGGAGAGATGAGGATTATACTGGAAGGAGGATGTTGAAGATCGAGCTGCAGGAAAGAGGAGAAGAAAAGAAAAAGAAAAAGAAGAGGCAATTATAATAACATGACAATTTTTATAAATCATGGTTTAGTCACTAAAGCATGATTTATAAAAATTGTCAAGTTAGACTCTAGTGGAAGTGCTGCAAAGCATGGAAATTTATATTCTGCCTGCAGGTTACACCGAGCTATAACATGCTGACCTGAGTAATTCTGACCAGTTATTCAGTATTCATCTATGTTTTGTATGTGTATGTGTGTGTGTGGAGTCAGTAGAGTGACAAGCAAACATCCACTGGCCATAGAATTGCTAGTGCATTGCAGAACAAAATAAACCTACAGTATATCTTGCTATTCTCTGCATTTTAATGTCTCTCTCTCTCTCAATCTTTTATCACACATTATCATAATATGGCATCCCTGACCTTGCATCACTGCTTATATTACCCTTTTTAAAGTCTTCCTCTCCCTCAGATCTGTGCAAATATACAATTGAATCTTTCATGCAATTTCCCCTTTGCGGCAATTTACTGGTCCTCACCGCTGACTTAGATAGTAAAATTCTTGTAAATGTAGTCCTCCCATGCTTGATCTCAGTTCTGTGGGGATAGACCGATCTCATCGTATCACACACTCTGAAGAACAAAGATACCCTGAGATACCCATGAGCAAGGCACCACCCCCCATCACTGCTCCCTGGGCAGTGGACATAGCTGCATGTGTTTGTATAAGTCAAATGCAGAAAATGTATTTCGTTAGGGCTCACTGTGCTGTGTTTCACACAATGGCAAATATTCACTATGACTTTTCATTTTCAATATGTTATATGTAAAACGGTTAAATGACAAATGACACCAGTCTCTGCTCTGGATGTAACTGAGCATCTGTGGATATTTCTGTGCTGGGGCACTCAAGTGTAAAAAGGACTGGTGCTGAGTGCATGACCATGAAAGCAAAACACCAACTGAGGGAATCAGATATTGATTCATTTCAACATGATCTACTCCTAATAGGCTGAAAAACTCCACTGAAGACATCAGCTGCTTCCAGGCCAATTTCAAATGCTTTAAGGTGATCTCACACTTCCTTTCATTCCTATGGTAACCAAAAGGGAAGGGAAGGGAAGGGAAGGGGGGCAATGCGCCACATCTTCACAGAAGCAATAAGCTACATCTATACCAGTAAAATACAATCTACAGATTCACTCTGGGTGCTACTGAACATGGAGGGGCAGCACCATGGGCTTCGTTCTTCTAATCTTAAACGCAGATTGCGAACGTGGCGTTTGCAAGCAAGAAACACAAGCGACGCGTGATAAATCACTTCTCTTTTGAATGATCACCTCCCGCATATCCAACAAAGACAAATGCATTCGGCGTTTTTTATGTTTTGCATAATATTAAAGGCTAAATGGTAAATTGACATGGAACAAGTACATGACCACGTAAAACGCTCAACCACGTTGCAACAGGAGCGAAGGCTGATGGAGGATTTTCGCTCTTTCGCCTTGCTACAGCCATTGGACTTTGTAACACAAATTGCGATAGTAAAACAACAAAAGGCATTTTCGCTCACCTCTTATCAAGGCAAACAATCCACTCGGTGGACGCAACTGAATGGGCCGAGGTGTATACCGCTACCATCTTGGGCTTGAGTGCTGTGTTATGAACGCCTGTCTACCCTACCGGCTTCAGCCTTCGAGAGGTTTGCCACCGCCCCTCCCAACTAGATCTGAAGTAGATCGTAGTGGTGCGGATGATGTTTCTCTATATGAAGCATAAAAAACTAGACATATGCCATATTCTATACTGATTATTAATTACGTTACACTGATAATTAAACGCATTAGGTCACAGAGTGTATGTTGTGCACCATGGCAATAGCCCTTACAGTCACTATGCTTCACGATAACATGCAGTCTTTGGGGACTATTGCTATGCTTTGGACTGCAGCAGTGGCCAACCGACACAGCTGCCCAGAAAGTAGTCCAGCGGTTGTGCTGAGGCAAGTCAGTCGCTGTAGTGATGGCCTGTCGCCCTGGTGACAGACTAGAAGCTTCAGCGGCAGGAAGAAAGTGTGGGCGTAAAGTGAAGTGATCAAATTAAAGCCATGCAATTTATTTGTTTGCTTGTTTGTTTTGCTATATCTCAGCTTTCAGGTTAAGAGTGCGACCACGTAGATAATAAAATAAAAGTAATTATAGATTACATAAAATACACTTGCACTCTGTTCCAAGCAAACAATTTTAATTAATACAGTATATCAGACACAAAAATGGGAAAGTTAATGGCACAGTTCCGCTTTGTCAATGTCTGCAAATAAATTTTGTCGAGCCCCATGTAAAGTATGGAAATCTGTGGATGAATCTCCAGTCTTTTACACTAGTATAAGACAAGTCCACTGCTTGGTACACAAAAAAATAAACCATGCTTGAACAATGTTTTAAAGATACAACTAAAAATACAACCATTAAACACGAGTTTATCTTTGATTAAATGTTCACTGCTCTGAAGTGTGAACTACTGGCTGCCATTCTTTCATTGCCTCCACAGAAAAGCTTGACTAATAGCATACATCCTTCTCAGTTGGGATTCTGTAACATCATATGTTACAGCAATCCAATGGAACAACATTCCTGCAATATAGTTTATTTAGCTAAACAAACCTGGTAAAATACATTGTGGCAAATTGCAGAAGCTTTTTTGCTCTCCAAGTGGGTGGTCCTTTAGTAAGCAATGACTTCAAGAAAGCTGTTAATAGCTTATAGTCTCACTTTAACATTGGATTTCACTGACTGAGAATTACACAATAAAAAAACATTAAAATTTCTACTAACTTGATTGAAAATACTGCAGTAGAAACGTGTGCAAATACAGTTTCTGTCAAATAATTGTATTTTTTTTATCAACTATAACCATAAATAACATGCAATATTGATATATAAAGATACTGATACATTATCGTACCGTGTGCACAATGGATCTCTGTTTTTCTTCTCTATTATAGATTATGATATATTTTAAATAACATTTTTTAACAGTGATTGTTTTCCTAGTAGGTTTGGACCAATTCTCCTGGTCCATTCAACATGAATTTCTGTTTCTCTTTTCTGAACAACTGAAAATGAGGTCAGTCAGTCAGTCATTTTCTGCCGCTTGTCCCAAGCGGGGTCGCGGGGGAGTGCTGGAGTCCATTCCAGCTCACACAGGGCGAAGGACAGGGGACACACCCTGGACAGGTCGGCAGCCCATCGCAGGGAGGAGCGAGACGGGGACGGCACCTTGCTCAAGGGTACCTCAGGGAAACCTATCGGGAAGGGGTTTGAACCCCCGATACTCCGGCCAACGCCCTAACCACTAGGCCACCGCCGCCCCTCTGAAAATGAGGTATTAACTGAAAAGCTATATAACATTTTTATATAGCTGTCAATGACTGGGTGTCATACATGTCACAAAGCCTTAAATTCACTGTTTCAGCAAAGGGTTACCAAGGAAACTTTTCTTTTAGGTTTTTCATGTAATCCAATGCATTCTGGGATGTGCATAGTGCATAGTACAAGAAGCCAGCATGATTCTCTTGCTGCGTTTAGGGCTGAACCTCAACCTTATTACAAAACAGGGGGATTGATCTGTTAATGATGGTGAACTACTAGAGGACTTATTTTATCAAAGCCCGTGGGGTTTTACAGGCTGCACTTGGGACACATGCTTGACTTTGATTAACACATACTTGGTCCCTGTGAAGTTAATATTTCTACACCAATTTATAGTATCACTGAATATCTTCCAGCAAGTTCTACATAAGATTATACAATGTTCTCACAAAAACCTCTCATAGACAGAATCTTGCAATAGCCATTCAAATCCCCTTACAAACACCAGTAAATTGAAAAGCTCCCTGAAAATGATGGAAGATGGGGAAAATACACAAGCAAGGAATGGAAATTTTAAAAAATATCATTCAAGTATTATCAGACAAAAATTGTCTTAAATGTAGAAAATACAGTTTTCAGAGCCCCTTTTCTAAGAAAAAATATTTTTATGCTTTGATTCTGTAGTATTTATAAAGGCTTTATAAAAATATATTGAAAACTGCAAAAATTTTGATCTTTTGATATACCAAGGGCAACTATTCTGATTTTCAAAGGCCTCCTCTAGTTCTTTGCTGAACATAAAAGCTTGGGACACATAAAGCTGGCTCATGTTACTGCACAGTTTCTTACTAACAGTCAAAAAACAGTCATTGCTCTTTTGGGGGGCAGCTGCTGCTGAAGGGCTGTGATGGAATGGAGCTGTTATGGTTTGACAGTCTACTATAGACAAAATAGAAGGGGTGGGGAAAAGGGCGGCTGTGGAACTCTGCTTTGATCCACTGAGGGTATGTGTCTGGGGCCAGTTGCTGGCTGCTGTCATCCGTGAGGAGGAAGAGAGCATAGTTTTCTGGATCAGCCACTCGGAATTTGCTAGCACAGAGACAGCAGACCTCCTCGGTTGTAGTATAGGGGCACACCCGCAAAGTTTTAGCTGTACAACCATTGTCACCCTCTTGCAGAGCCACTCGCAGGTAGTTCTGAAGACACATTCATACAGAGAACGTTTAGTTTAACACACAGTTTTTCAGTTAAAGTTAAAGTATATCACAACACAACATAAATACCAAAAGACACAGCAGGGATAGAAAGGTGCATTAATCAAACAGTGCTGAAATTTTTGTTATTTGTATGATGTATGCTAAATCTTGTCCAGTAATTTTTTGCCCAATGAATAGTTTGTATAAGGTACATTGAGCATCATTATCAGTGTACAGTTGAGGCCAAAATTATTAGCCCCCTCTTATGAAATTAGATAACACTCTTGATTTCTCCATGAAAATGACCATTAACAAATGTTTGTTATTTTGGAAACAAATACACTATAAAAAACAATGTCCACTAAGTTTAATTAGGATATTTTTTTGTTACACAGAGTTGAAACAAGAAAGGGCAAAAATGAGACATCCAAAATTATTAGCCCCCTGGCCATTAAAAGTCAATAGTGTACACTTTCTGAGCAATAGCTGACAACAATCTCTTAGAGTAGTTCTTTACTAGGTTGGCACAGGTCTCCTGAGGGATTTTGGCCCATTCTTCCATTGCAAATTGTTCTAGCTGGTCCAAATTGCATGGTTTCCGAGCACGGACATTCACTTTGAGCACCCGCCACAGATTCTCAATAGGATTGAGGTCTGGGCTCTGTGCGGGCTATTCCAGGATCTTGGTTTTGGTATCCTTGAGGAACTTTTGGACTAATTTCGATGTATGCTTTGGCTCATTGTCCCTCAAAATGTCAACATAATTTTATTTTTCATGATGCCATGCAGGGGGGGCAGGGGGGGCAGTGGTGGCCTAGTGGTTAGGGCGTTGGCCGCATGATCGGGGGTTCAAACCCCTTCCCGATAGGTTGCCCTGAGGTACCCTTGAGCAAGGTGCCGTCACCGTCATGCTGCTCCCTGCGATGGGCTGGCGACCTGTCCAGGGTGTGTCCCCCATCCTTCGCCCTGTGTGAGCTGGGATGGACTCCAGCACTCCCCCGCGACCCCGCTTGGGACAAGCAGCAGAAAATGACTGACTGACTGACTGATGCCATGCACCCGAACAAGGCTCCCTGTGCCTGCGGCTGCAAAACAGCCCCACAGCAACATGCTTCCATCACCATGTTTAACTGTGGGAACTGTGTTCCTAGGGTTGAAGGCCTCTCCCTTTCTTCACCAAACATAAGTAACATCCATGTGCCCAAACAGTTCCAATTTAGTCTCATCAGACCAAAGCACAGACTTCCAAAACTCATTTTTACCTTTCAAATGTTCACGGGCAAACCTCAGTCGGGCTGTGATGTGCTGCTCTTTGAGTAAAGGGGTTCTTCTTGGACGATGGCCCTGAAGCCCACCACTCCAGAAGAGAACAATCATCTTGGCAGATGTCCAGGGCTCCTTGCTGACATCTCTGACTATTTTCCTCTCCAGAGTTCTTGAAATCTTGTGCTTACGGCCATGGCCAGATTTGTTTCTTACAGAAATTGTCTCCTTGTACTTGGCAATGATGCAACATACAGCAGTTCTAGACACTGTGAATCACTTGGAAATGGCAGTGCAGCCTTCCCCCTTATCATGATTCTCCCTTGACCATTTCCAAGCGATTCACTATCCAAGCCTCCAGCCTCTACTATCTTCTTTCTGAGCTCCAGACTGATTTCCTTTGTCTTTGGCATGGTGAGTAACAGAAGTCCCTCTCATGTGTTCAAGTGCCCTGTTACTTGTAGTCTTTTTATGCTGATTGAATATTGGTAGGAAGCCAGTTGACTGCACAAGTGTGGTTTCAAAGCTGATTGGTTAATTACTGTAGGTGTGTTTTGAAAGCAAACATTCACATGGGGCTATTATTTTTGACCACCCCATTTTTTACTATATTTGATATAAAGCAAGCCTAAAAATGTATTTTATATTACAAAATGTACCAAAAGCTACTAAATAGCATTGGTGAATGTTTGCTCATATCAAGTTTCATCAAAGCTGCAAACATTGGGAAGAGGTTTCAAAAAATGTTACATAATTCCTGGGGGGCAAATAATTTCGGCCTCAACTGTATGTGCCTTTATCATATTCATAGTGCAAATGATATTACAGACATAGTAATCAACCACTTTATCATTACATTAATCAAACATGTACATATCTGCAGTTTAACAGCCTCAAAAAGAGGAGCATCCTATGGTGCAGAATCATAGAATACATGCTATGATACCTGGAAGTCTTCTATAGAAGGAAGGTTTTTCTGGGTTGTGCGTCGCTGGTGCCACTGCTGCAGTGTATTGCGGGTGGTAGAGCTAAGAAAACAAGCAGCCTGTTCCTCTTTTAAGTTCTTAATCAGAGATATGGCTCCATATGCACTGGTAAGATAATATCCCCCTAGCAACGAACAAGAAGAAAAAAGACAGCTGTTTATTTCAATGATCATACATACATAATGCACTCATACATAAATTATAACCCCAGCAAAATATGGAATATATTTGGATGTTAACTCTTTTTACTTTGTGTGATATAGGCATAACACCAAAATATTTTTGTGTGATAGCTAAACATTCTGGCTTTGTGTGAAATACCTTAAAGACATAAATTATTAGTAATGGCATTTTTTTTCCAAATGAAGTAGAGGAAAAAATATAAAATCATTCCTGTGGTGGAAAAACAATGGTACAGTGGAACCTCTGGTCACGAACGTTTCCAAACATGTACAAATCGGTTACGATCAAAATGTTTGCCAGATTTTCGCATCTGTTCATGACCACAATTTCTGGTTGTGAACAAAGCACTGACAGCCAGTTCGCCCTCCGGTTCATACTACGTGCCAAAGATTTATCATTCTCCATCCGTATCCCATTTTCCTTTGTTTGCTTAGCATATACAGGGCCTAACAATGACGATGCATGAGATCAGTTGCTCCCTGTTCATTGTTCTCTGTGTGTCCGTACACTGTGAACTGTTTGTACTGTATGTCATGTGCTTTTGCATTAATTTTGCAATTAATCATGGTCTCTAAGCAAATGAAAAGTGGTAGTTTTGGTGAGAAGAAGGGTTCCAAGAAAATCTAAATCCAATTGAAGAAAGAAATCATTGAAAAATATGAGCATGGCGTTTGTGTTAACTGATGTTGCCGTCGAGCACAAGAAGTCAAAATCTACTAATCTAATCTTTGACCCTGAAGGAGTTCTGGAAGAACCATTTTAACATTGTTCATTTTTTAAGCTTTATTTTTTTCCTTGTGTTTAAAACTCGTGTTTACAGCAAACGGTTCATAAGGATCTAGTGCGAACTCGGTCTAAGTGCTCCGTGAGCACTTGCAATGTTAGTTTTCTCTGTTGTTCAAGGTTTTCTCAGTGTTATTCAATGTTTTTACATTTAGTTTACTATTACACTATGTATTCTATGGTATAATTAACTATTTAAAACTTCGTAAGTTCGTACGGCCTGGAATTAATCGTATTTACATACAATCTTAGATGGAAATTTCATTCAGGTCGCGTCCAGAGTTTGGGAACAAATTATGGTCGTGACCAAAGGTTCCACTGTATCTCCTAACAAATGGGTGGAAACAGGAATCATTGTTACTGACATGTCTGTAAGTAATTAAGCAAATTACAGTACAGCAAAGCTATACTAAAATAGAAAACAAGACTACAGTGTACTAATGGGAAGCAATCAAGTGTGGGTAAATGGATCTAAACGATATTGATAAACCACAAATTTGGTTTGGCCAAAAAGATGATGCTGGAAATTTTGTCTGGTTCAGTTACTACCTGAAGAAAATAATCTAACTTCCCCACTCTTTTATTTTGCAGGATCGCATGCCAGGATGTCATGTAGAAAGTCCATAGTAAATAGCCATCTACATTTCAACTGATAGAAAACAGGTCTGGTGTAAAATTGGAAATGATTCCAGGCCTGAAAAAATTTGGCACCAGTGAAAAGATACCTACTTGTGATTTTTTTAAATGATATTATTTTCAACCCATTCCATTGATGATCCCATCATCCAGTACTTATTCTGGAAAAATGCCATTAGTTAAAATTATTTAATTCAATTAAAATAATGTTTTGTGTCATCTCTATGATTTATTTGCAAGAAATTAAAAAAAAAAAGTTTTTATAAGGGTTTATTAGGCTAATACCCATGGTTAATGCCCATTTAATGTATGAGATTTATTCCAATGTATAATGCAAAAGTGGATGGCTAAATGTCTACAAAAAAGCTAACTGGTAATTCTGCTACTTCAGCTAGCAGAGGCCCATACTGGTGTCAGTGAGAAGGGTCATCTTTCCTGCAAAGCAAGGCTAGCTGCTATCTTGCAGTACTTGGGCCAACAACAATAGAGCCCTGAAACCATTGTCATTTTAATCTCATTTTAGTTATTTGCAATGTTGTTCATGTACTTATTTTCATTTCAAATTTGACAATAAATGAAATAATTCTCCCCATTTCTCAAGCAGGACAAAAATGTGGTCCTTTTGGCAAATTTACCACATAACCCTTAAAAAGCTATTCCCATCTGAGTATAAACAAAGACTAAAAAGCATAACTTAAATAATAATAATAATAATTTTCTTGTGTAAAAGCTTTGAAATTGTTCTTGTGAAAATTTGCCCTGGACCCTTGAATGTACTGCTCCTTAACAAAATGGGATTTCTGAATAATGACAAGGAATTCAAGGGAAAAGCCAGTGAACCAGGTGGTGTACTGTATTAGCAAGGTGGTAGTAAGGGCAGCTAGAACACAAACATATAGGAAAGAGTAGTAGAAGGTAGTTTAATATAATAGATTAGTGAGCAGCAATGTGGTTTCATGCTGAGTAAGATCAATACAGATTTAATGTTTGCTCTGAAGGTCTTGGTGGAGAAGTATAGAGAAGATCAGAAGTAAAGTGCCTTTGCAGACTTAGAAAAAACATATGGCGAGAACTCAGGGTTAAACCAAGGTCCAGACAGGCTGGTGGATTTCATTATCCATTGTTTGCCCAGAGATCCAAAACAAAAATCAAAACTAAAACTCAGGGATATACCTGGTACAGACAGGTCGGTGAACTCAGGTTTGTTGAGGATGATGTGGGAGGGGGACGCCAGTGTCACAGGGTGCTCTCGTGTTTGTACAACCCCTGGATCTGTCTTTTTTAGTCAGGATCAGTTCTTTTTTAATCAGGCTGTAATAGCGAGTTTGCTGGAGTCACATTACTGCCTTCTTTAAACTCATGGTCTGTACAATGAGTTCAAAACAGATCAAATTAATTTCTCTCTGTTTGAAATGGGTGGTCTTTAGGTATTTCCGGAAAGCAAGCCCATCAATCTCAGTGAGAGTCTCCTGAATTCCATACCTGCTACTCCACCGAGTCAGCGAAACTACTATCATATTTCTCTCCCAACCTGAACTTCAGATCAGCTACATCAGACTGTGTCTTCTGCAGGAGCTGCTGCCCACAAAGAAAAAGCTTCCCCCACTCAAATAGAGCTACCACTATTAGCTCATGAACCTCCAATTACAGTCACCAATGGAATCTTTTCGTGTAACTTAAGCTTACTGGAAGTCATCACTATACAGGGTTTTTCTCTTTCTTTCCTTTCCTTTTTTTTTTTTTATTTCTGGTGTTGACCAAAGGAGGATGGGTTCCCCTTCTGCGTCTTGGTTTCTCCCAAGGTTTCTTCCTCATGTTTGGGGGAGTTTTTCCTGGCCTCTGTTGCCCTCAGCTTACCCAGTTGGGGCTTGGACCAGTTGTAAAAAATGCTATATAAATAAAGTTGACTTGATCTTGAGAGGAGTTGTATTAGGAAGTCAGGAGTTGCAGAGAAGTACAGTACTGTGCAAAAGTTTTAGGCAGGTGTGAAAAAATGCTGTAAACAAAGAATGCTTTCAGAAATATAAATAACGATTGCTTATTTTTATCAATTTACAAAATGCAAAGTGAGCAAACAAAAGAAAAATCTAAATCAAATCAAAATTTGGTGTTACAACCTTTTGCCTGCAAACCAGCACGAATTCTTATAGGTACACTTGCACAAAGTCAGGGATTTTGTAGGATTATAGTCAGGTGTATGATCAACCAATTTTACCAAACAGGTGTTAATGATCATCAATGTCACACGTAGGTTGAAACACAGTCATGTTTGGAACAACCTACCAGCTGAGTTCCTTCAAAAACTGTGTGTAAGTGTACCTAGAAGAATTGATGCTGTTTTGAAGGCAAAGGGTGGTCACACCAAATATTGATTTGATTTAGATTTCTCTTTTGTTCATTCACTGCATTTTGTTGATTGATGAAAATAAATGATTAACACTTCCATTTCTGAAAGCATTCTTTGTTTACAGCATTTTTTCACACCTGCCGAAAACAGTACACAGTACCTGCCTTTGCACGGTACTGTATGTCAGAGTAGTACAGGACATGTATTAGAGCAGTGTGACAGTAGTGAGGTCTGCAGTAGAAGTGACAGATACGGATCAGCACTGAGCACATTCTTGTTTGCAGTGGTGATGGATGGGTTGGCAAGCAAGATTGGACAGGTTTCCCTATGGATTATGTTATTTTTAGATGACACTGTGATCTGTAACAAGAGTAGGGAGCAGCTTGAGAAGACCCTGGAGAGGTGGAGATATGCTCTAGAGGGGAGAGGACGACAGGGGGAAACTGAATGTGACTGTTCTTGTCATTGTGAAACATAGCACAGCACACAGTGAAACACAATGAAATTGCACCTCTTGGTGCTGAATTGAGATGAAGAAGAGATAGCAGGCATAATTAAATGGGTGGAGAAGAGTGGCAGGAGTGATACCAGCTGTGACAAATGTGTAAAAGCAAGAGAAAAAGAGAAAGTTTTCAGGAAGGTAGCAATACAGGCAATGTTACTGGTTGGAGATGTGGCTCTATTAAAAAGACACATGGCAGAGCAGAGACGTGGCAGAGTTTAATATGGTAAGATTTCTGTTGGGAGTGATGAGGATGAACAAGATTAGGAATGAGTTTATCAGGTTAGACAGTTTAGAGATGAGATTTATTCACATGTCTGATCTACCTTCTCCATGCAGTAGAGTAGGATCCAGGAGCTCCATCATATATTGCACCTCTGCGTCCAGCTGAGGCATGTCACACTGAGCTAGCACATACGTTAGCATGGGCAGAAAATCATCAGCTCCAAATGTCCTCCCTGTGGCTGTTATACAGAAAAGAAAAGCAATTCACATTTCCACCTGTAAGTTTTTATTTCCTAATCTACTTTCTCATGCCATTCTCCATCATGCACAGCAACATTGTTATTGTTTTTCCTCTTTATTTACCCCATTCTCTTGTAATGCTCACCTGAGTGATGCTGCATGACAGTGTAGATGAGTTTGCATACACGCAAAAGCACCATGACCTTTCTCTCTGGGGAGTACATCTTACACATGGAATGGAGTTTGCGTTGGATCCTCAGGATGGCATGAGTATCTGGAGGCTGGGCTACATCTACACCCAGGTCTCTAGGTTGCTTGGCCTTAGCCAAGGTTAGGTTTTCTTGCAGCCGCTGCCATGTACCATTGCCGACCTGGAACTCATGTAGGGCAGTATCCAGTGAACCATGTAGAGGTTTTAACACACATTTATGCATTGCTCTTTCCAGTACTGTATCTGTTAGAGAGGAGGAATGCTTACATTAAATCTTAAATGCAGTGTAATTTTAAATATAATTGACCACAAATGACAATTGACACAATCCATTCATACCTTTTTAAAAAAAAAGTTTTTTTAAGACACTACAGAGTTTTCATTTTTTAACTGCACTATGAAGCTAGACTAGGTTGTTGCAGCTGCCAGGGACACAGTCGGCTGGGAGAAACAATGACAAATCTAGTTAAAGTAAAATACACAGCAAGAAACTACACGGCACTACACAACAACAAAAACTTCACCCAATCAATCCTTACAACATCTAGTATTAAAAAATATATATTAAAATAACATTTTGCAAATTTTTTCATTATTACAGTGTTTTATTTTCTTAATTGATGGAATTATATTTTTCTGCTGTAAATCTTACTCATTCCTACAAAATAATATGTCATGGTGTAGAACATGCATAAATCAATTTGAAATAGAGTCTAGTATTCTAAGAAAAGAACCAGTGGGCAAGGTTTAAATGTACAGAAATTACCATTAAAAAGTAATTAACTATAAACAAGGCTTGGAACACAGTGTAATAAGCAGTTTTTGCACTGTCTGATACGAAGCACTGATAAGGTAAAGCATGACATACTATATTAGATACTATCATGACTATATTTAAACAATTACAAAGTATTTGCTATGATTTTTAAGGTGTATCTTGCTTGTACAGTACTGTGCAAAAGTTTTAGGCAGGTGTGAAAAAATGCTGTAAACAAAGAATGCTTTCAGAAAATTTACAAACAAAAGGAAAATCTAAATCAAATCAATATTTGGTGTTACTACCCTTTGCCTTCAAACCAGCATCAATTCTTATAGGTACACTTGCACAAAGTCAGGGATTTTGTAGGATTATAGTCAGGTGTATGATCAACCAATTTTACCAAACAGGTGCTAATGAACATCAATGCCACACGTAGGTTGGAACAACCTACCAGCTGAGTTCCTTCAAAAACTGTGTGTAAGTGTACCTAGAAGAATTGATGCTGTTTTGAAGGCAAAGGGTGGTCGCACCAAATATTGATTTGATTTAGATTTCTCTTTTGTTCATTGACTGCATTTTGTTGATTGATGAAAATAAATGATTAACACTTCCATTTTTGAAAGCATTCAGTACTGTATATCCATCTTTTAAGAAGCTAAAATCTCTTTCTCTGCACCACTGGCATAACTGATCAATTTAAAAGTAACAACATTGAAATAGAAAAAAACATGAAATCATTAAACCTACACTACAAAAAAAATTTTTATCACCAAGATTTTGAAGATGTTTTATTCTAAATGTGTTTTGGGTTTTTTTTGTTTTTTTTGTTCTTTTTTTCTTTAAATTTTCTAGCAATGTATTAACCAAGAACTATTTGTAACATTTACCAATGTGTAGTAAACAATGAAAAAAGGAAGATGGATAGATAACAATATATTTAGTATTTGGTGTTAGTTTAACTGTTTCTTTTATTTAGTTACAATTATTATTGTTAATTGTTAAAGAAGTTTTATAGACTGCTCAGTTTAAACTCTTATGTGACTTAAGACACTTGTTCTCTTTCGTTAAGTCAGTTGCTGTTTTACCCAGCTTTGCTTTAGTTTTAATATACTTTATATTTTGTAGTTTTTATATTATGTCATTTTGTAAATGTAAATGTGGTGCCACTTATCCCTGTTACTTAGACTTTGTCACGGGTGAGGTTTTTTTTAGGCACGGTAGAGGGCGCTCTGTACTGACTGAGCACACCTGAGCTCATGAAGGCAGAGGTGTGCTTCATTGGGGCTGCTATTTAAGCCCCGATAAGTCAGAACAAAGCGCGGCTCATTCACTAGGCGAAGCCTACCCTTAATGGTGGTTTTGATACTTTTGGTAGACTGCAGTTCCTTGGATCGATTAGAACTGCAGTCCTTGGAAAATTCGTTTTGGCAAACATGAATAATAAAACTATGTTCTGGACTCCTGGCTCTGCACTGACGTCCTTCCCGCACCCCGCCACTGTTACAGAAATGAGCCGCCAACGAGTGGACGTTGCGAGTCAGGAGTGCAAACAAGAGCGGGTGTTGCAGACAAGTGCAGCCACGATCAAGAAGACGTTACAGCTTATAGAAACCTGGAAGACGAGGGTGTCAGCGTGCGTTGCGTCTACGGACCTCTGTGAGCGACTGGAGGGCGAGGAGTGGGTGAGACAGACGCTGGCGGCCACAGCCAGGGAGCTTGAGGAACGTCTGACGTCGGATATCCCAACAGCTTGGGGCCCGAGCTAGGCATGGACTGGTACAATTTCCTTCTTCAGAAGCTGGCCGCTCTAGCCGCAAAGACACAGCGGTGCCTGGATGTCTTAAGCCATGTGTATTTTCCCGCTCCGGAAAGCAGGAGGATGGCAGAGAATTTCCCCTGCGTCATTCAAAGCGGGATGTTGGTAGTGGAGGGACCCTGCGCTGCTCAACGCGGAAATACGGCGAAAAATGCGCCCTGCGCTGCTCAATGCGTAAATACGGCGGAAAATGCGCCCTGTGTTGCTCAACGCAGAAATACGGTGGAAAACGCGCCCTGAGCGAATCACAGCGGACAGTCAGTGGTGAACACGGCCTGCGCGAATCACAGTGGACAGTCAGTGGTGAATGCAGCCTGCGCAAATCACAGCGGACAGTCAGCGGTGAACGCACCCTGTGTGAATCACAGCGGGAAGACGGCAAAGAAGGATGCCCGCAACATGGAGAGCGGGACACTAACAAAGAAGGTCACCCGTGACATGGAAAGCAGGAAGCCAGCGCAGCTCCCTGCGCCGTGCAACATGCCCTTCGCAGCATGGAAAGCAGCTTCAAGGAGTTGACCCCCAAATACAGTACCACTAACCCGTCTGTCAGGAAGGAGGCAGCGAAGGAGCAGCTCCAGGTTAGTGGAAATTATGGAAGAATCAGTGAACTGACGTTGCAAGTTCAGAGATTGGAACAAACACTTCAGGAATCTGAGAATGTGTGGCTGTCTGTTCTGGGCGTGGAAAGACAGGCCAAAATTGTTTTTGCCGAGCAGCTCCAGGAAATGGAGGCTGAGCTCATCACCAAGGATCAGGAAATTTGTGCACAGAACCAGGATCTTGATGTCTTCAATGCAAAGTGTAAGAGACTGAAAGAGGACAATGTCTCCCTCCAGGCCATGAATCACCAGCTGCAGGAGAGCAACCAGTCTGAGGTACGTTGCCTTCCGGAGGAACTAGCTAAAGTAAATAGGGAACTTGAGGAAAAGCAGGCTGGGTACCTAGAATGTAAAAAGGACTGTAAGAACCTAGGTGAACAGGTAGTTTGGTTAACTGACAGCTTGGGCAGTACCCTGGAAAACCTAAGGGCTGAATCAGAAAAACTCGGACAGGCCAATATGAAGCACAGTGCACTTCTCACGGACATTCACCAAAGAGATGAACAGATCAGCTGCATGAACAGTCAGATCACTCAACAGAAGGAGTTGCTGACAAAGCTCAACCAACAGCTGACAAAGAGCGAGGCCTCTGCTTTGCAGGCGACCACCTCAGCAACAAACGAAAGACAAACATGAGGAAAAGATCACCAATCTGCTTTCTCAACTTGAGGAGACTAAAGGACTCTTGACTCGTGACATCGAAACCATGGAAATGGAAAGAAAGGCTCTTGCTAAAGACAATGGTGAGCTTCAAGTAGAGGTCAGTAAACTCCTGCAAGAGAGAGAGGTTCTGAGGAAGGAACTGCAAGCTGCGAATGTTGTCAGGAGGGAATGGCTGAAGAGAAAAGAGGAACAGGAGATGCTGGGGACTAAAGTGGCCACTATGGAAGAACAGCTGAATAGGACCAGAACAGAGCTGAAGCAGGTGCAAAACAACAGCGACGCTCTGCAGGCTGAACTGGAAAAAGCCCAGAGAGAGGCCAGTAAGCACACAGAGCTGCAAGAGCTTGTGAAAGAATGTGAAACCCTTGTCATTGCGAGGTCACAGCACAGCAAGCGTGAACCACAACGAAATTGGACCTCTGCTTTAAACCCATGCACACAAACACCGTGCAGCAGTGGGCAGCTATTGAAAGCGCCCGGGGAGCAGTGGCGGGGACGGTACCTTGCTCAGGGGTACCTCAGGGCAACCTACTTGTGAGGGAATCAAACCCACAATCTTCCGATGCAGGGCCAACTCCCTAACCACTAGACCACCGCTGCCCCTACCTGTCAGAGGTATTGAAGCTGAATGGAAGATCTTCAAATCTCAACTCACTCAGCAGACCCCAGTGCATGCTGGGACCCTGATGGAAAGCTTCAAAGAGGAGCAGCTGAGGAACAGTCTGATGGAGAATGAGAGGCAGGTAAAGATTCCAGTGACTGAACAGCCATGTGAGAACTCTGAGAAGGGTGCTCAGAGCACAATCAGAGACACCCTACCTTCTGTTTCCCCTCACAATTCAGCAGACTCAGAACAGGGTAACCGGATGAGGAGTCAATGTGAAAGTTCTTGCAGTGGAACCAAGTGCAGGGACTCTGCCACACTGAGCTCCAAGCAGCAGAGAGACGAAAACAAGGTCAAGAAAAGGAAGAAGAAGGAGCCAAGAAACATCAGCAAGGAAGTGTGCTTAGAGAAAGTGAACAACAAATTCTGCACCTCAGATTCTGGGACAGGAGACATGGAGAGCAAGGATGACAGGGGTTTGATGCCGAGCACCAACTGTGTGAAAGGCTCTTCCTATTTGATCCTTAAGGAATCCTCTGTGTTTAGCTCTCTGTCTGAGTCCTCTCCGCACAGGAAATTGGGCTCACGAAAGCTCACGCAGTCTTTGGCATAGCAGCACCCAAAGCAGTGGAGGAACAGTCTGATGGACGAGGACAGCAAAGAGAAGATCAATGTTTAACTTAAGCCTTTCCATCCCATCAATACCTCACTCTATCTCTGCAATAACTTTCACACCAAGGCTCCCACAGCAGTGTTGTCTAACAGTAAGTTCGGCCTCATTGTGATCGATGGTAGCGGTGTGCGATATGGGGCAGAGAGATACAGGGCAGAAAAGGACAAGACCATTTGTCTGACATCCAAGCAGAAGATGGATAGTCCTCGCTTTGCAGGCAAGAGGACAAAAACAAGAGTATGAACTGAGTAAGTGTATGCCTATGTTGAAATAGTTTGTTAAGAACTATCAGAAATTCGGTGCCCCCCCTAGAGATCGTCATTGAAGAAAGTGGGAGAGGCTGCCCTTATGACTATGGGGTCCCACAACGGACATATACTTTGGGATACCCCTCACCACTGGCAGCAGCCCTGGGCATGGCGGTGGCTGGTCAGGGGCCCCTTTATGTTAAAGTTAGTTTTGTTTTGTGGACCTGGCCATGTGTCCCATAAAGGGGCTGTTTTTGAAGGGTTTTTTTTGTTCTTGGCCTCCCCCCAGAGGCTCAGCTTGGGGCAAGGCTATGTTTTGGTGCCCCGGGAGTTGCGCCTTTTGGGGGGGGAGATTCTGTCATGGGTGAGGTTTGCTTTAGGCACGGTAGAGGGTGCTCTGTTCTGACTGAGCACACCTGAGCTCATGAAGGCACAGGTGTGCTTCACTGGGGCTGCTATTTAAGCCCCGATGAGTCAGAACAGAACGCGGCTCATTCACTAGGCAAAGCCTACACTTAATTTTTGATACTTTTGGTAACTTGGTTTAGACTGCAATTCCTTGGATCGATTAGAACTGCAGTCTTTGGATCTTGTTTTGGAGAATATGAATAATAAAACTATGTTCTGGACTCCTGGCTCTGCACTGACGTCCTTCCCGCACCCCGCCACCGTTACAGCCTTTGTCAATCAAGGAAATATATTATTTTAAAGATAAGTTATTTTAGTAATCATAGTTAAATTAATGTTTTCAATTGTTCAGCGTAAATAGATTAATAACTAAACTTTCAAAAATGAATTAAAATTTGCAAACATTCATGTATACATTAAAAATGCCAATACTAGACATTACTACATGCAGAAACACATGTATAAAAAAACTCAATATTTATTAAGTTTAAAGAGTATCAGACAGTGCAAAGGCACAATAAAAACAATTTTTAAAAAATTTTATTTACCTATCTGATCCTCAGGTATAAGAGACTCAATAGGGGGGTTCAACTCAGAGCATTGTGTTAAGTAGGCCTTCATCTGTGTCATAAACTGTCGGACAGTCTGTAGCAGTTCCAGTCCGGAAGTATGGCAGCTGTGGTTCTCGTGCACAAAGCTCAAATAGTCCTGTACCAGGCAGCCAAAATAAGAGCTTTTGTCTCTTGATAGTTCAATGATACGATGCAGGGCACGTCTCTCTGGAGTTGCCAGCACACCTAGGGCTCCTCTTACTTTATGGAAATGACCCTTTAGAGCTCTTGGCAAGATCAGTGATCCTGGGTGAGCACCCACTGATCCCACTGCCAAGAGCTTCTTGGAGCTTTGGGAAGATAGAAGTCGCAATTCCATGTCTCTTTGAAGTCCAGCACCATAATTATCCTCCTCTTCCACCTCCTTTTCCTCATCACTGCCATCATCTGTGGAGAAGCCTCTGTCTAGGCTTAGGGACAGGTTTGATTTTTGAATGCACAGGGGTAAGTCCAGGGATTCAGATGAGGAGGTGGATATGTCACTCAGCCCTAGTGCTGAGTCTCCTTTTTTATTCCAAAGCTGGGGGACCTCACTTGTACAGCTGGAAGGTGTCTTACAGGTTTGGTTGGCTTGGGACAATGCCATGGCAATATTCTTGTCATCAAGTGCAAAGGTGCAGCGGTGATGATCAATGTCCGGCTGCTTCTGTAGCACAGGTGGTGCATGGAGATTTTTTGGAGTATTGTTTTTATTTCCCATAGAGCTTGTAAGTCTGGATCTCTGCACTGAGCCCTGACTGGCTTTGGCCCATGTAGCATTCACAAGCATTCTCTTCTGACCTTGGGGCAAAGCAGGATGGCAAGGTGGGCGGCGAGGTGGAGGGGGCCTAGGTGGTGGTGTTGCTCGGGATTTGCTGGAGGTATCCTGCAATTTAGAGTTAGGCTTTGAAGAGTCTTTGTGAGTTTCCAGAATGGTATCCCCTGTAAGTTGCTGAAGGGTCTGAAGAAAAAGTGGATTAAAGAATGAAAGTGGCTTAATGGAAGCACACCGGCCCTTAAAAGAAGCTGCAGAGCAGGTATGAGTTAGTGCAGAAGGAGCACACTCCTTATCGGGTAAAACTCTTTGTCCTGGTAGGGGCTGACTCTGCTTCACTGTTACCTGATTCTGTGTTCTTGGTGGTTCACAGTGCAAGGAGCTGGGAAATTTGTTCTGAAATAGAGAACAAGAAGGAGTCCCAGAGTCCCAGAATCCTAGAAAAAAAACAGAAATAGTAAAAAGTACAGGTACAAGCAAAGATTTCAAAATCTAAAATGTAAAAACAGAAAATCAGTGTGTGTGCGTGTGTGTGTGTGTGTGTGTGTGTGTGTGTGAGTGAAAGGGAACACAATAGTGATCTCTGACCTTACAGTCAGGTCTTAAAGTTTTCAGAAATGTCAACAATTAATGGCTTTAGCAATCTATCAAGTACATGAGTGCTGGTTCAGAAAATACTCACAAATACCAACGCACATGGAAGCCTGTGAGTCAAATCCAAACAAAGTTTCTTGAACTTTATATGCCAGAGACTGCCCCTCCTATTTCTCCTCCCGTTTCTACCCAGTTCATTCAGTTGGCCTACTTTCACTCTTCCTGTCTGTTGTGCAGCAACAGTAATGGACATTTTACTGATAGTGTAAGCTTACTCTGCTTTTCTGAATCACATATTTCTTTCTGTATTTTAACAAATGTGTTAAATTTAAGTAATAGACCTATATGAAAATGTTAGTCTTTACACTTAACTGACTGTAGATCAATAACTCAAATAAACATTTCAGAAGAAAATAGAATGTATATGGTAAACTTTTAATGGTTAAGTTTCTGTTCTTATATCCTAGGTACAGTAAAAATTATAAAACATTTATTATTTCTTTATTATTTAATTATCTTATGGACCTAAGTAATTACCACATTAATCATGCATTTAAATGTGTACAAATGTGTTATCTTATGCATTTTACAAGCAAATTACAATACAGTACAATACATTTGCATGAAACTGTACTGGCATACACATGCATGCACCTACACTTTCACTTAGATATTAATTCCGTTCATGTCACACTTACTTGGCATTTCTAATAATAACATGGAATGAGAGTGACTAACACTGCAGCAATGAAAGCAGAGACACAGCTTACTAAAAACCATATCTATATCTGCTTTTACAATGAAGGACAAACTAACAAACTAACCTTTAACAAACTAACCTTACACATTTCAAAGTATATACTCCTTCCTGTGAGCAATATTTAGACATGTTGTTAATAAATACATTTTTGTGCAGTAGTTTAAAACAGTTTTGTAATAATATGTGCTACATGATGTATGTTGACATACTAGTAAAGGTCAAATATTGTCTTTGCACCTTTGGTCAGAAACATGAGGTCAAGAGAAACATTAAAAGTACTAATACCACATTTTTCCAGAACCCATACATATGTTAATAAAACTTAAGAATTAAGAATGATAATTAATAATAATGCTAATTAATAAAAAATTACATAACCTGACTACAGTACAGTACCTGTTCCCAGCTTGGCCACCCTCTCTAGTTCTGAATGATTTTTTGCTGAGCTGACTGCTTCAGGAAGCTTCAAGGTGAATGGCAGAACATCTCTTTAAGGGAAACCACAGGAGACAGACAGACAGACAGGAAGACCCAGACAGGGCAAAATAAATTGACAAGAAAAACACATGATGTTTGCCAAAAACCATTGAATGAGTGCAGTAAAATAATGAATATAGTTATTGCTTGTGTTAAGTTGCAGCACCCATGAAAAGGCTGGGTGGTGGGATCAGAAGTCATCCTGGATATGCACCACATCTGACCCTGCCACCAACCTTTTCATGGATATTGTAACAGTTGTAACAAAGAGTTTTATTCTGTTCACTAGTTAAGGCTACCTTGAAAATGAGAAATTCCTGCTTCAAGGAACCATTGTTTAAAATGAAGGTCTAAAATTATATTATATATAGTACTGTCCAAAATTTTAGGCAGTTGTGAAAAAATGCTGTAAACAACGAATGCGTTCAGAAATATAAATAATGATTGTTTATTTTTTATCAATTTACAAAATGCAAAGTGAGCAAACAAAAGGAAAATCTAAATCAAATCAATATTTAGTGTTACTACCTTTTGCCTTCAAACCAGCATTAATTCTTATAGTTACACTTGCACAAAGTCAGGGATTTTGTAGGATTATAGTCAGGTGTATGATCAACCAGTTTTACCAAACAGTTGCTAATGATCATCAACGTCACACGTAGGTTGAAGCACAGTCATGTTTGGAACAACCTACCGGCCGAGTTCCTTCAAAAACTGTGTGCAAGTGTACCTAGAAGAATTGATGCTGTTTTGAAGGCAAAGGGTGATCACACCAAATATTGATTTGATTTAGATTTCTTTTGTTCATTCACTGCATTTTGTTGATTGATGAAAATAAATGATTAACACTTCCATTTTTGAAAGCATTCTTTGTTTACAGCATTTTTTCACACCTGCCCAAAACTTGAATGAACTATGAAATATGAATGAACAATCTTCTGATCCTGGGGCCAAATCCCTAGACCACCGCTGCTCCATTCCATTCTTATTCCATTTTTAATTATTTGTTTACTTTCACAAAGCTGCAGATATTTCTGTAAATTTTGTCTGGTCCCTTTAGCTCATTTCAAGCAAACAGGACAAATACTTAACTCGAAACCTAAACATCAACCATACAAGCATTAGCCAACATACCTAGGCTAATATTTCAGATTTACCTGCTGATGCAGTAGAAGGCCACGAGACGGAAAAGATCAGCAAAGCTAATTCCAGAGTCTTCTAAAGAGAATGCTAGGAACAACATACCAAATGGACATTAACAAATTACAAAATACAAATATTTTTTACTTTTAATATCTAAGTAATCATGAATCCTTTCACACTTTCACAGTCAAAATATGTTTTACATTTTTATTGCAGACATTGCTCAAAAGTCACTGCCATGCTTTAAAAATAAATAATCAAAATAAACAGGCAACATACCGTATTGGCTCTCCTTTACAGGGTAGTGGATGATGAGAGATCCTGGTATGTTATTCACATGAAGAGAGAGCACTTTTCTTTGTGTAGTTGATCTATGCACCAAAAATGCCTGCAGGGAAGAGTTCATAAACATGACTAAAGTAGGCGTCACCAAAAAGCAAGAGCTGATTTTTTTGTTTGTCATACAAAGTTTCCTAAAGATATCCTTTACTCATGTACATACACACACAATTCTGATTCTCACCCCAGCAGGTTGTTGTAGTAGGATGCGGGTGGCCTCCTGCTCTGTAGTAGAGAGAAGTAACCAGATGGGGTGTGTGAGAGTGAGCCTGTCCAGCACACTCATGCTTCTGCTCACACAATCACTCACACAAGACCTCCCTACCAAATGGGACTGCAAGTAAACTCCACTCACCTCTCCATCCAATCTATAAAAGACAGGAAGGAAAAGAAGGAAAGAGAGTGAGTTAAAGCAAAATTAACTTGAAAAGTAAAAGCAGAATTCTGTGACGATCATGATGAGAACTAACAGCTGCTTTATTTATCTCCAGT
This sequence comes from Hepsetus odoe, assembly GCA_017165825.1. Classification (NCBI taxonomy): domain Eukaryota; kingdom Metazoa; phylum Chordata; class Actinopteri; order Characiformes; family Hepsetidae; genus Hepsetus; species Hepsetus odoe. The sequence goes on from CM029366.1 coordinate 10,393,466, forward strand.
GCAACTGAAGTGAACATCTGAAAGTGTTGTATTTATTGCAGACAGCTATTTTGTATGTTTTTGCATTTTGTATGCACCATAGATCTTGTATATTGTCAAAAATATTAAATTGGTAAAATGACCACAAAATTTGAATGTGTTAAAATATATTGCTAAAATAATCCTTATATAATTTAAAACTAAAATTAAAACTTTTACTCACTCTGGGTAGAGAGGGACCTCAGACTCTCTGATTTGTTTCTGTGAGGCTGTGTGAACCATTTCCTGCTCCAGCTGATCAAGCTCTGATGCATATGTATCTACCAACTACAGAACGCAAGTCGGTTACTGAAAACAGCAAATGTAATAGAGAACAAAAGGGATACATCTTCTGGCAAGAACGAAGGGAATAATGAGTGTATGCAGTAACAAAAAAAGGAAAAAAGGTTCTCTTCTCATGAAAACAACCATTATTGAACTACACAACCCTCACACACATCCAGGAGCAAGACGTCAATCATCTTCCTGGCTCAAAAACATTCAGGAAACAGGACACATTTCCACTACTGCCCCAAAACAGCCATGGAGGAACCTTTCTTGGTCAGGACACATTCCTCCAATAAACAGGATAATTCCTCCAATAAACTGCTGTAAACCTTTTCAGTCACTGCTGATCAGCCAGTATCAGTTAACCAACTACTGCCAAGGTATGGCCATTTTGGAACTCAAAGGATGTAACTGTATAAACACAGTTGGATAGAGCTTGTGTTCTCTTACATTTAAGGAGCCCTTGTACTTCAGTCCAAGAGTTTTTCCCCCCTCTTGATCTATGTTTACATTTTTATGTACAAAAAATGTTTCACTGGCTAACCAGCTTGCAACTTTTTAATGGCAAAAATAAGCCAAGCAATGCATTGTTCACTGTCTATAAGCTCATACAAATGTCATAAAATGCTGAACATAGTTTATAAGTTATCAACTTTTTTCTATATGAGACTGAGCTGATGCATTAGCTATGTTGATGTTTTTTTTTTCTTTAGCCTAACACATGGACTTCTTCACACTCACATTTAACAATGTTTCACAAAATTATGTATGTACCTAATATTTGTGTTATATTTGTAATACCACACTTCATCACACCATTATATTTCACATTCTGGTGCTGTAGTTGCTAATAACCTTGCTGTAGTTGTTGCACTGCCATACTGATGACCAACAGAAATAAAAACATTTCCAATTTACAGTGTACTTTAGAGTGAATGAAAGGGGCAAAATTGCTGGTATTAATAGATAGATGTAGAAATAAATAGTTTTCATTACATCACAATAATATTCATTCATATCCTAACTGTGTTTTTCTGATTTTGGTCACAGTTGATGCACATAGGGCGAAAGCACCCTGCTCGCAAGACCATCAAAGGGCAGATACACATACACTCATACCTAGGAACCATTTAGCATCTCCAGTCCACCTGATGTGCATATCTTTAGACAGTACGAGAAAACTGGAGCTACCTGAAGAACATGCAAATTTGATACAAGGATCTCAGCCACATCACCCAGGAATCAAACCCGGGACTCTCTCACTGTGAGGCACGAGCCCCACCCCATCAATAACATATGGATTCTCTGGACTTGGCAACTAATTTACATTCTGAAATTTAATTACTATTTAAGCGCTACACGAAGCAATTTTATTTAAAACTGAGCTAGGAAAATCTATTTCACCCCAACACAAGTTTAGCTTTAGAGCAAAGCAGATGACAGCCTTTTCCAAACTCCCAGCAGTGTTAAATGTAAAATGTACTACTAAATACACTAAAAGTAATATCAAGACATAACAACCGATGAAAAATACAAACAAATGGAGTTAAAGGCCAAACATTTCAAACAGTCATCAAGCACAGAACACCAGTGTAACACTGGCTGAATAGTGACAAATTCTTACAGCAAGTTTCTTAGATACAGTTTAGGTCCAGTTGAACTGTACCTAGGTCATGCACAAAAACACCTAGAAAACTGATATAACACTATAAATACTTGGTGTAGGGCTGGGTAACATACTGTTTATTAGGTAAAAAAACATCAACAGGTCTGTATAAAAGGAGTCTATAAAATGATATTAAATAAGGTCATCTTACCTTTAAAAAACTCCCATGTTCATCCATGTTGATCTGGTTGTGTAAGGAACCTGCTAGTTCAACAAGAATGGGGAGCAGACATGAAGTGTTTTGAGTTTGGTGTGTAACTGTGCAGAGGCTTTAGATACTTCATTTCAGCTAGTTCACAATAGCTGTGCTTCTATGTTAGTATGTGTGTTTGGGAGAGAGGGAGAGAGGGAGAGAGCGAGAGCGAGAGCGAGAGCGAGAGCGAGAGCGAGAGCGAGAGCGAGAGAGAGAGAGAGAGAGCATTCATGCTGAAAGAGACATCTGTGAGCCCTACTTTAAAGTCTACTGGTTGATGCCAGTGACACAAAGAGACATTAATTCAAGCATTTTTAACATTTTTTTTCTTTATTCATTGAACACATTTTAACACATTTTTTCTCAAAATTTCTATTAATTTAATGATGTTAATAAAAAAATATGGATTGTGCCATAACTTTGCATAGAATATTTGTTTTTGTTTTCCTAACAATGTTAAAGGAAGCTACTAAATACTATTTTCACTGTAAACTGTGCATAGGTGTGTTCCATATGTTACCTAGAAAGTCAACAAAATATGTGATGTGCATGTCAAATGCTTGCATAAAGCATATTTGTAAAATAAAATGCATATTATTTATTCAAAACTGCAAGGTGCATTCTTAACCATTCAAAATGCACACACAGAGACAAACAAAGAATATTAATGCGGTTATCTACACTCTACACATACCAACTGCATAGTCTGACACACTTATTAGGAATTAATATGTCCACATGGTTACAAAGAAGAACTTTGTAACCCTGTAAAAAGACTCGTTATTTGTTTTACATATTACATCACTACTATATTAATGTATTTATAATATATATTATAAATATATAATAAATAAATA
>CM029366.1:10406397-10575718 GCA_017165825.1 Hepsetus odoe
ACACATCAGTACAGGATTGTGTCAGCATCAGACCTACTCAGGTACATTCTACTAACTCCATTTTAATACAAACAAGTGCCAGATATATCAAATAAGCGTCATTGAAAAGTTTGCTGGGTTTTAAACACAGACACCAATAGGCGATAATTCAGCCTGATTTCATATTTGGGCAACAGGTGTACAGCTTTTTCAGAACATACAGAAAATACATAATTACCAGTAAACTAAAACTGCCATCTCTCCTGGGTCAGAAATAAACAAAAAAAAAAAAAAAAAAAAAAAACTAAAGCCAAACCCACTCCCCCAGTCCATTGCATAACCTTCCAAACAAAAGAAACAAAAATGACAGGGATCTAGTCTCTCTCCCTAACTAACTTAAAACCTGGAGAAAAGCAGCAAATACGGCACAGAGCTTTTCCAGCTTGGTCCAAAGGAAACAAATGACAAGGCTGTGTACAGTGAAGTTTACGCACTTTGCTTAACAATCACTGAACACTGAAACACCACAGGTGTGTCTCTACCCACACACACACACACACACACACACACACTGCTTCATCATCTGCTCTCCTTGGTCTTTCTTCCAGTCCAGTTCCACTAAAGCCCAGTTGCTTCCAGTTATGGGGGGTTGCCCCACAAGCCTGCAGCCAAGGTCCTGGAAGGACACACACAAGCACAGACACACAAACGAAGAGACAGAGAGAGAAAGAGAAAGATAGAAAGAGAGGCTCCACCACAGTACAATTTTTCACTAGAACTACAACACAAATCTAAATATAGGAGTACATAAATCAAAACTTCACTCTGCTAGATGGACCGTGACGTCACTGAGGTTCTGAGTTCATATTCTATAACTTTTCTCATGTCTTCTGCAGAAAGCCTCATATAATTTCCACCAAACAATAATGACTTTGCAAATAAACAAACATATAATCCACAACTGCTGTTATCCATTTGTTTTTCAAAAAATGGGCAATAATGACAATTTCAAATTGTAGCTCTATCACATCATTGTGCAGTATTAGGTATTGAGCTATTAAGAATTTTTGTAGTACTGTGAGAATTTGTTTAATTTTCACTGTGTATGTATCTAAAGAGTCCATGCGTGCATGAATCGTTATAGATTTTTCATTTTTTCAGAACCTATGCATGTCAAATGATACAACTACCCAATGGCATGAGTTTATGTTAAATGGGACAATTACATTATTAAAACACCACCAGTTATTTCTGTTTTTAGGTGGACTAGGAAGGACTATGTCTTTGCAGTAAAGACTCATTAATGTTTGACTCACAAATATACATGGCATTATTAAAGTGTCCTTGTTATTGTCTCTTAGAAGCTGCATGTATGCATCTATTATCCTGTCATTTAGCCATTTCCCACCTCTAAGAATGTCGATGTCTTCTTTTGAAAGACTGCTGTTTTGTGTGAGTTCTGTCGGCACACGTGTGTGTTGTGTATTTGAATACAATAATTTACAGTCAGCTGTACAGGTATGACTTATCACTGTTGAGTAATGGTTTTGTAAAACCACTTCTTCACTGACATCATGGGCCAAAAGGCAAAAATCTGCATTAGAAATTAACTTAACGACAATATCAAAGGAATATTGAACAACATTATTATCATTTAGGTTCCATTCGTTGTTTGAATTTATTGTATCAACTGAAGTGTAGGGATATGTCTGAAAACACAATAAAGCAGCTCTTATTGTATATACATTTTCCTTAAAAATTTAAGACAGTTTTAAAAGTTGTGGTGGTGCACATCCTTTGGAATTTAAACTAATTAAAAGTGATTGAGGTAGATGAACAATATTCATACTGCTGACTGTCAAAGAGCTGAAACATTTTTGGCAGGACAGCATCGTACAGAGAGGTGCACACATACTCTCTAGAATTCCTTTCTGGGAAGTCACTGTTAAAATATTCAGACCTGTATTGAAAGACACCATCTGTACATTTAGCGCAACTAAGATATACATAAATATGAAGATTAAACAAATCATTTGCAAGAAAATTTGCAGATAGTGTTTGCGAAAATAAACTTGCAATCACATTTCTGATAGACCTTGCTGAAATCTTATACTGCTGGAAATTGTTGTTGATTTTAATTGATCCAGATGTTTGTAATTGTAATGGTGGTGGGGTGCGGGAAGGACGCCAACGCTGAGTCAGGAGTTCAGATCATAGCTTTATTATCCATAGCTACAAAACAAGATCCAAGGACTGCAGTTCAAACTAAAACCAAGGAACTGCAGTCTAAACCAAGATTACCAAGTGTAACAAAACCACCATAACGTGTAGGCTGAGCCTAACGAATGAGCCGTGCTCTGCTCTGACTCATCGGGGCTTAAATAGTCAGCCCCAATGAAGCACACCTGTGCCTTCATGAGCTCAGGTGTGCTCAGTCAGAACAGAGCGCCCTCTACCATGTCCAAAACACACCTCACCCGTGACAATAATACAGCGACTGCATTGTGCAAGTACTCTGATGATGATATACTTGAAGCTTGTCTAAGCCTGTGACTACACAACTGAAAAGCTTTGGTAAATCTGGCATAAAACAATATGGGAGCTGTGCTGACTGAAGTGAAGACTCATTGCTTTCTTTAAGCTCTAATTCTGGTAATTCAAACCTTCTGTTAGAAGAACCTGATGATTCCTGTTTATGTATGCCTGCTCTGTTAATGAAGGTACTTGTTTTTTGTAACTGGGTTACTTTTTCATAAAAATACAGTACACCACTTGTTTGTTCTTCCATGTTAGACAGTTGTTCCAAAGAAATATTAAGGTCATTAACTCTAATTCTGCAATTGCTGTCTTTAAATAACAAAGACCAAAAATGTCCATATCTGGAAGTTTCTCCTGTATGACAGGAAATTGATTTTAATCTCTGTCTCTGTCAACATTCTATTAGGGACAAGGCTTCAACCTGGGTACGAATAGGTTTTGATAATCCTGCACGGCACGCATAAATAATGAGAACGTCTGGACTACTTTTCCAACATGTCTGAACTCGATAAGGTCCATGGCATTTATCACAGCTCCAAAAGTTGTCATCACATTCCAGCTGCTTTTTAAAGAGCTCACACACAGAAGTAGATTTATTCCCCACATTAACAAAAAATATAGAATTTAAATCTAACTCCTTAATATTTATGCAATTACAGTTGATACAAGTAAGCCTGTGTGTTACTGTTACTTCTGTTTTAACGTGCAGCGCTTTAATCCAAGACATAAAAGGGAACACAAAGTCTAAAGGATCATTTTGTTGTCCAAAATGCAGATTTCTGAAGAGCAGATTTATTTAAGAGCACATTTTATATCTGTAGAGTTTATCGTGCACCCTGGATGTGTGTCACACATGGGGTGTTTTGGGCACGCTAGAGGGCGCCCTCTGTCACCTGTGTTGTGTTTTGGGCACGCTAGAGGGCGCTCTCTACCACGCATAAGGTATGTCACAGGAGGTGTTTTGGGTACGCTAGAGGGGGCTCTGTTCTGACTGTGCACACCTGAGCCCCTGCAGGCAGGTGTGCATCATTGGGGCTGACTATTTAAGTCCCGATGAGTCAGAACAGAGCGCGGCTCATTGAATAGGCTATGCCTACACGTAACGGGTGGTTTTTGTATAAGTAATTTGGTGTCTAGAACCTGGTATATGTAACTTGGTCCATGTTCCTTAGTATCTAGGGTTAGACTGCAGTTCCTCAGTTCTAGGGTCTCGTGTTTAGAACTGCAGTTCCCGTTCCTTGTTTTTGTAAGTGTGATCAATAAAATTCTGTCCCTAACTCCTGGCTCCGAGCTGACGTCCCTCCGGTACCCCGCCACTGTTACAATGTGATGTTGCAAATTGCAACAAACTAGCTAAACGAGCCTGTATAGATGAATTTTGTAAATATGTGTTACACTGTAAGTTTGAAATATTTTTCTCACTATTGGAATATGTAGAAAACACTGGACAACTGAACTGAACCAACAATTTTGGTAAATTTTTTCAAATTTACAAATGTCAGATACATTCTACTAACTCGACTTTTATAGAAACAAGTGCCAGATATATTAAAAATGCATCAGAAAAATGTTTGTTTATTTTAAATGCAGACACACCCCAGGTGAAAATTAAGCTTTATTTCATGTTGGTTAGATGTATATGAATAACACAAAAGCAAAGGAATGTGTCAGCTTCAAACCTACTCTGATACAATCTGTTAACTCTACTTCAGTGGAAACAAGTATGAGATATATCAAATAAGCATATTTAGGTTTATGTCATTGTGACATTTAGGTCATTTTGACAGACTTCCCTTCTCCGTTCACTGTGGATTGTCATAGGAGACTGGGTTTATTGAGTTGTGTATATAAAGAAATGAAACGGGGTGGTGGTGGTCTACTGGTAGGGTACTTGCCTATGGACCTATGCCTCAAGAGGTCCCAGGTTCAAAACCCACCTCTGGCACTACCACCACTGGGTCCCTGAGCAAGACCCTAATTGCAGGGACAGTCCCCCTGGAGCAATTGAGGGTTACCTCAATTGCTCCAGGGGGACTGTCCCTGCAATTAGGACATGGAAGTTGCTCTGGATAAGAGCATCTGCTAAATGCTGCAAATGTAAATGTAAAATGTTGTAGTCCTACTGTGGGTTTATCAGTGCCTTTTCAGATTTTTCAAATTAAAGATGACATGATATAAAATGTTAATACATTGCAAGTGTTAGTTGTGTGTGTATATATATATATACATATCTTCTTCTTTTTCTTCTTTTTCTTTCGGCTGCTCCCGTTTAGGGGTCGCCACAGCGGATCAACTTCGGATCAACGTCTCCACTTGTTCCGGTCCTCTGCATCTTCCTGCTTCAATCCGACCACCTGCATGTCCTCTCTCACCATGTCGATAAACCTCCTCTTTGGTCTTCCTCTTCCCCTCTTTCCTGGCAGCTCCATCTTCAACATCCTCCTTACAATATATTCCTCATCTCTTCTCTGAAGATGTCCAAACCAATGCAATCTTCCTTCTCTAACTTTGTCTCCAAGACGTTTAACCTGAGCTGTCCCTCTAATATACTCATTTCTAATCCTGTCCATCCTCGTCACACCCAATGAAAAGTCAAGTCAAGTGAAGTAGGATTTTATTGTCATTTCAGCCGTATACAGAGTACACAGTAAAACAAAATAACGTTCCTCCAGGACCCTGGTGCTACACACAAGACACAAGACAACAGAAAGTGAAAGTGACAACCCTTGTCATTGCGAGGTCACGGCACAGCACACATGAACCACAACGAAATTGGACCTCTGCATTTAACCCATGCACACTCAAACCCGTGCAGCAGTGGGCAGCTATTGAAAGCGCCCGGGGAGCAGTGACGGGGAAGGCACCTTGCTCAAGGGTACCTCAGGGCAACCTATCAGGAAGGGGTTTGAACCCCTGATCCTCCGATCATGCGGCTAACGCCCTAACCACTAGGCCACCACTGCCCACAGAAGACAGAACATAAAAACACAAGACAAGGCAACAAGTGCAGACAACAGACAACAACAGACAGCACAGCAGACAGTACATTCATCTGTAAGAGGGCCACAGTGTTATAGAACAAAGCACCCCAGGTTGTTCGGCAGTGTAACAATGTGGCGGAGCATTATCGTTAAAGTGCAGAGTGCAACAAGAAATAGATAATGATGGAATGAGGAGACATTAGTTTAAAAGTCTGACTGCCAGAGGAAAGAAACTATTTCCCATCCTGGAAGTAGAGGCCCATATGCCGCGGAGAGACCCCGATGATCTTCTCAGCAGTTCTCACTACCCGTTGTAGGGACTTGCGGTCTGAGATGTTGCGATTCCCTTACCAGGCAGTAATACAGCTGCTCCGGATGCTCTCGATGGTTCCTCTGTAGAAGATGGTCAGAATGGAAGATGGGCTTTCCTCAGTCTACGGAGGAGGTAGAGATGCTGCTGGGCTTTCTTCGTGATGGAGCAGGTGTTGAGGGTCCACGTGAGGTTATGTGAACACCAAGAAACTTGGTGCTCTGGACCATCTCCACAGGTGAAGTGTTGATATTCAGTGGAGCATGGTCCCAACGTGGTCTCCTGAAGTCAACAACCATCTCTTTAGTCTTGCTGACGTTCAGAGACAGGTTGTTGGTTCTGCACCAGTCCATCAGCTGTACTATCTCCTCTCTGTAAGCCGCCTCGTCTCCACCGCTGATCAGACCCACCACGGTTGTATCATCAGCGAATTTGATGATGTGGTTCGAGCTGTGCCTGGCTGCACAGTTGTGGGTCATCAATGTGAACAGCAGTGGGCTGAGCACGCAGCCCTGAGGGGCCCCAGTGCTCAGCGTGATGGTGTTGGAGGTGCTGTTACTGATCCTGACTGACTGGGGTCTCCCAGTCAGGAAGTCCAGGATCCAGTTACAGAGGGAGATGTTCAGGCCCAGCAGCCTCAGCTTCTCACACAGATGCTGAGGGACGATGGTGTTGAATACTGAACTGTAGTCGATGAACAGCATTCTGACATAACTGTCCTTTCTGTCCAGATGAGAAAGGGCCAGGTGGAGGGTGGTGGAGATTGCATCGTCCATTGAGTGGGTGGGACGATACGCAAACTGCAGGGGGTCCAATGATGAAGGGATCTGAGACTTGTTGTGCCTCATGACCAGCCTCTCGAAGCACTTCATGATGAGAGGTGTGAGATAGTCATTGAGGCAGGAGACAGATGATTTCTTTGGCACTGGAATGATGCTGGTGGTCTTGAAGCACCTTGGAACAACAGAAGATGTCAGTGAGAACATCTGCAGCTGTTCTGCACATCCTCTGAGCACACGACCTTGAATATTGTCTGGACCAGCAGCTTTCCGTGGGTTGACTCTCAGAAGAGATCTTCTCACCTCATGATGATAAACTTGGAGACAGTAACATCCTCAATGCACTTGCTGATGTAGGCAGTCACTGAAGCTGTGTACTCCTACAGGTTGATAGAGTCAACGTAGGTTGCAGCCTCCTTAAACATGTCCCAGTCGGTGCGTTCAAAGCAGTCCTGAAGAGCAGAGATGGCTCTTTACCTGCTTAAGGGTGGGCCTCACATGCCTGACGATGGGTCTGTACACTGGGATCAGCAGAACAGAGAGTCCGAGGTGGGGGCGGGACTCCGCTCTGTACGCGCCAGCCATGTTTGTGTAAGCACAGTCCAGCGTGTTTCCCCCCTCATTGCAAAGTCCACATGTTGATGAAATTTAGGGAGAACTGACTTGAGATTTGCATGATTGAACTCTCCGGCGATGATAAACAGTCCGTCCGGATGGTAGTTTTGGAGATCGCTGATAACTCCATAAAGTTCAGCCAGCGCGCTGTTAGCATTAGCGCTGTTAGCGCTAGCGCTGGGTGGGATGTAGACTGCTGTAATAAACACTGTAGAGAACTCCCTGGGCTGATAAAAAGGTCTGCACCTGACTGTCAGGAACTCCAGCAGTGTCGAACAATGAGTTGATACCAGCACAGCGTTAGCTCTGTACTCACACTGGGTGTTCAGCTGGAGTCGTATGCAGTCCAGTTTATTATCCAGGGAGTTTATTATTGGCGAGGAGGACGGACGGGATTGCCGGTCGGCTAGCGTTAGCCTTAAGCTGGGCCTGGACCCCAGCACGCTTGCCACGTTTCTGTTTCCGCTCACACCGCTTCCGATGTCCTCTTAGTCGGCCAGGTACAACAGGCGATCTCTGGGACTGAAGGCCTGGACTTCTCAGCACGCCCAGCTCCTGTAGCGTTGTTCGGAGAGTCGCTGGAAGACTGTATCCTGGCTGATTCCTGAGCTCTAGCAGTGTTTGGTGGTTATAATTAAGAGCATTCACAGTTGTGATGCTCATGTGCAAGTTTACGGTAGTCAGATGAAAGACTTTTTTACAGACTTTAGCACCAAAGTTTGGACCCCGGAGCAGCCACTGCGTGTTACCACGCCGCCATCTTGGGTACAAGAAAATCTCAGCATATTTAACTCTGACACCTCCAGCTCTGCTTCTGCCATTTTGTCAGTGCCACCGTCTCCAACCCATACAACATAGCTGGTCTCACTATTGTCCTGTAAACCTTCCCTTTTACTCTAGCTGGTACGCGTCTGTCACAAATCACTCCAGCCACTCTTCTCCACCCATTCCAACCTGCCTGCACTCTCCTCCACACCTCTCTTCCACACTCGCTGTTACTCTGAACTGTTGATCCCAAGTATTTAAGCTCCTCCACCTTTGTTACCTCCACTCCCTGCATCCTAACCACTCCACATTCCTCCCTTTCATTCACACTCATGTATTCTGTCTTTGCCCTACTCACTTTCATTCCTCTCCTCTCAAGAGCACATTTTCATCTCTCCAGGTTCTCCTCAAGCTGCTCCCTACTCTCACTACAGATCACAATATCATCAGCAAACATCATCGTCCACGGAGACTCCTGTCTAACCTCATCCGTCATCCTGTCCATCACTACTGCAAACAAGAATGGGCTCAGTGCTGATCCTTGATGTAATCCAATCTCTACCTTAAATGCATCCATCACTCCCACTGCAGATCTCAGCACTTCTCTGTAACACCAGACGTCCTCATACAAAACCAAAACTCATCTCTAGGCACCCTGTCATGTGCTTTCTCCAAGTCCACAAAGGCACAATACAGCTCCTTCTGACCTTCTCTGCACTTCTCCATCAACACCCTCAGAGCAACCATTGCATCAGTAGTGATCTTTCTTGGCATAAACCAAGCCAACCATACTGCTTGGCATAAACCAAGCATACTGCTTGGCATAAACCAAACCAACCATGCTGCTGTTCACTATTCCTCACCTTCTTTTCTTAACCTAGCTTCTACTACTCTTTCCCATGACTTCATGGTGTGGCTGATCAACTTTATACCCCTATAGTTACTACAGCTCTGTGCATCACCCTTATTCTTGAAGATCGGTACCAATACACTTTGTCTCCACTCCTCAGGCATCGTCTCACTTTCAAAGATTGTGTTAAACAATCTGGTCAGAAACTCAACTGCCATCTCCCCTAAACACCTCCATGCTTCCACTGGTATGTCATCCAGTCCAACAGCCCTTCCATTCTTCATCCTCTTCATCGCTGCCCTTACTTCCATCTTGTTTATTTGCTGCAGTTCCTGGTTCACTATCCTCACATCATCCAATCTTGTGTCTCTCTCATTTTCTTCATTCATCAGCCCCTCAAAGTATTCCTTCCATCTGCTCAACATGCTCTGTTCACCTGTGAGTGTGTTTCCATTTTTATCTTTAATCGCCCTGACCTGCTACACATCTTTCCCAGATCTGTCTCTCTGTCCAGCCAATCAGTAAAGGTCCTTTTCTCCCTGTTTACTGTCCAACCTCTCATACAATTCACCAAACACCTCATCTTTGGCCTTCGCCACTGCTTTCTTCACCCTGCGGTTCATCTCCTTGTACACCTGTCTACTTTCTTCATCTCTCTGACTCTCCCATGTCTTCTTTGCCTCCCTCTTCTTTTGAATACACTCCTGGACTTCTTGGTTCCACCACCAGGTTTCCTCATCCTCCTGCTTCCTTCCAGATGTCACACCAAATACATTTCTAGCTGTCTGCCTTATCACTTCTGCAGTAGTTTCCCAGCAATCTGGCAGCTGTTCAACACCTCGCAGTGCCCGTGTTAACTCCTGCCTGAATGCTACCTTGCAGTTGTCCTCCTTCAGCTTCCACCACTTGATCCTAGACTCTGCCATCACTTTCCTCCTCTTCTTGACCTCCAAGTTCATCTTACAGACCACCATCCTATGCTGTTTAGCTACACTCTCCCCTGTCAATACTTTGCAGTCTCCAATCTCTTTCAGACTGACCCTCCTGCAAAGGATATAATCCACCTGTGAGCATCTTCCTCCACTCTTATACGCCACCCTGTGCTCCTCCCTCTTCTTAAAATAAGTATTAACTACAGCCATTTCCATCCTTTTAGCAAAATCTACAACCATCTGACCTTCAGCATTCCTCTCCTTGACACCATGCCTACCCATCACCTCCTCATCATCTCGGTTCTCTTCACCAACATGACAATTAAAATCTGCACCAATCATCACTCTCTCTCCCCTGGGTACACTCTCTATTACTTCATCTAACTCACTCCAGAATTTTTCTTTCTCTTTCATTTCACAACCAACTTGTGGAGCATAAGCACTAACAACATTCATTATCACACCTTCAACTTCCAGCTTCAAACTCATCTTCCTCCTTGACACCCTCTTCACCCCCAAAACACTCTCCACTATTCTTCCTTCAGGATAACACCTACTCCATTCCTCCTTCTATCCACACCTCCTCCAATACACCTGGCCTTACTACCTTTCCATCTATTCTCTTGCACACACAAAATGTCAACCTTTCTTCTCTCCATCATATCAGCTAATTCTCTACCTTTACCAGTCATGCTGGCAACAAAGTCCCTACCAAAGTCCCTACTTCCACTCTCCTTCTCCTTCTGGACATGCCTTCTTCCTCTTCTTCTTCTTCTCCTTTGGCCAACAGTAGTCCAATTTCCACCAGCACCCTGTAGGCTAACAGCACTGGTGGCGGTTGTTGTTAACATTTACATTTACGGCATTTAACAGACACTCTTATCCAGAGCGACTTCCATGTCCTAATTACAGGGACAGTCCCCCTAGAGCAACTCAGGGTTAAGGGTCTTGCTCAGGGACCCAGTGGTGGTAGTGCCAGAGGTGGGTTTTGAACCTGGGACCTCTTGAGGCATAGGTCCATAGGCAAGTATATATATATATATATATATATATATATATATATATATATATACATGTATGTTCCATTGTGTCACATGTGTTGTGTTTTGGGCACGCTAGAGGGCGCTCTCTATCACGTATAAGGTGTTTGTCACAGGAGGTGTTTTGGGTACGCTAGAGGGCGCTCTGTTCTGACTGAGCACACCTGAGCCCCTGCAGGCAGGTGTGCATCATTGGGGCTGACTATTTAAGCCCCGATGAGTCAGAACAGAGCGCGGCTCATTGTGTAGGTTAAGCCTATGCATAACGGGTGGTTTTTGGTATATGTAACTTGGTGTCTGTGACTTGGTAGATGTAACTTAGTATATGCTACTTAGTATCTAGGGTTAGACTGCAGTTCCTCAGTTCTAGGGTTTCTTGTTTAGAACTGCAGTGCCCGTTCCTTGTTTATGTAAGTGTGACTAATAAAAGTATGTTCCTAACTCCTGGCTCCGAGCTGACGTCCCTCCGGTACCCCGCCACCATTACAGAAATGAGCCGCCAGTACCTGGACGTCATGAGCCACGAGGGCGAGCAGGAGCGTGTGTTGTGGGCGGCAGCGAATGCTGTCGAGCGGACGCTGCAGCTGATGAGGACCTGGGGGACAGAGGCGATTTCTCTGGACCTCCGCGAGCATCTGGACGGTGAGGAGTGGGTGCGACGGACGCCGACGGCCACGGCAAGGGAGCTTGATCGCCTTCTGAAGAATACGATGTCGCTGCTCCCACTCGATATCATCCCAGATCCCAAGCTTCGCATGGATCGGTTCGCACGTTGTCTCCGGATGCTGATCTCCATGGCTACAAGGGCGCAGCACTATCTCAACACGCTGGACCGCGTGTTGTTTTCCGCACGCGACATGGAAGGCGGGGCTTCGCTGATGGTCCGCCAGCGGAGAACCGCGATCCGCCAGCGGAGAAAGCGCCGCGCACAGCTGATAGCGGGAACACGGCCAGCGTGAATCACAACAAGAGGTTGGTAGCAAACGCGCCTTGCCTTGTTCACCGCGAAAGCACAGCGCCCACTGCGCCGCAACGCGAAAGCACGGCGTTCACCGCGCCGCAACGCGAAAGCACGGCGTTCACCGCGCCGCAACGCGACTGCGCGCAGTTCACCGTGCCGCAACGTGACTGCACGGCGGTCACCGCGCCGCAACGCGACTGCACGGCGCCCACCGCACCGCAACGCAAAAGCACGGCACCCACCGAGAGGAATGCAAAGAAGGCTGCCCGCATCAAGAGAAGCGAGGCAGTGGCAAAGAAGGCAGTTCCTGACATAGAGCGCAGGAGGAAGGTGGAGACCACTTCCTGCATCGTGCAACCTTGGAGGTCGACCAAGAAAGCCCTTCGCAGCAAGGAAAGCGGCATCAAGAAGTCGACCCCCAAACCCAACACCACTAAGCCGTCTGCTGCACAGGAAGCAGAGAAGGAGCAGCTCCAGGTTAGTGGGAAGTTTAGAAGGAAAGTTCGGGTGCAAAGGAGAATTGAACATGAGGCTGCGGTAACCATTCAGGCACAGGTGAGGAAGCAATTGAGCAGAAAATGCTACCTGAAGCTATTGTGGGCAGCCAGGACTGTTCAGCGATATTACCGAGCTAATAAGATGATGAAGCAAGAAATGAAGTCTTTGAAGGAGAAAAGGAAGGCTGTTGTTGTTCTGCAAGCCGCATTCCGAGGGATGAAGACCAGACAGGCTCTGAAACAGAAGCACCATGCTGCAACTGTGATACAATGTGCTTACAGGGCTCACTGTGCTCGGACACGATATTTATGCATCAAGTATGCTGCTATTGCCATCCAGCTTAGATATCGCTCCACACTTGAAGCCAGAAAGCATAGGGAGGAATTCTTGAAGTTGTGCTCTGCTGCAATGTTCCTGCAAGCCTGCTTCAGAGGTCAGAGGGTCAGAAGGGAGGTGATCCTGCAACATCAGGCAGCTTCCCTGATTTAGGCTGCGTTCAGAAGACACAGGGAGGTAGTTAAGTACTGGGCCATAAGGGTGTCAGCCATCATCATTCAAAGACATTTTAGGTCCTACACTAAGGGTAAATTTGAACATGAGAGATTCCAGGTATTGAGAAGGTCAGTGATATGCATCCAGGCAGCTTTTAGGGGTTTTTCTGTTCGAAAGAATGTTGCTGCAATGCACAAAGCTGCCACCACGATTCAGGCTGTAGTAAGAATGCACCAGCAAAGATTGGTTTTCAAGAAGCAGTGCTGGGCAGCAAGTGTTCTCCAGAGGAGGTTCAGAAGGTGGAAGCTTGGGCATCAACAAAAGCAGAGGTATCAGCTGTTCAGGCAAGCTGCAATTTGCTTGCAAAAGTCATTCAGAGGAAAGCAGGCAAGGGATCTGGCCAAACGGATCAGAGCTGCAAGGTCAATCCAATCTCACCTCAGAGATGAACAAATCAGCTACATGAATGTTCAGGTCACTGAACAGGAGGGGTTGGTGACAGAGCTCTACCAGCAGCTGATGGCGAAAGAAGCCTCGATGCTACAGGTGAATGCCTCAGTCACGAATGAAGGGTTGAAACGCAAGGAAAGGATCACCTATCTGCTTCCTCAGCTGGGGAGGACCAAAGGACTCTTGTCCAGTTGCCAAAGGGAGATCGAAGCCATGGAAACAGAAAGAAAAGCCCTGGCTCAAGACAAAGGTGAGCTTCAAGGAAGGAGCGTGAAATTCAGAGAGGAGAGAGAGGTCTCTAGAATACAGCTGCAAGCTGTGACGGCTGTCCAAATAGAAGGGCTGGAAAGAACGGATGAACAGAGGGACCAAACTGTATGCCAGACAACGAGGAGAGTTGAGGCTGGTCGGGGGCCCTTTTTATGTTTTTTGTGTACCTGGCCGTATATCCCGACCAGGGACTTTTGTTTTGTTGTTTTGGCCTCCCCCCAGAGGTTCAGTTAGGTTCTAGCGCTTCGGGAGCCGCGCCTTTGGGGGGGGGGGTTCTGTCACATGTGGGGTGTTTTGGGCACGCTAGAGGGCGCTCTCTGTCACATGTGTTGTGTTTTGGGCACGCTAGAGGGCGCTCTCTATCACGTATAAGGTGTTTGTCACAGGAGGTGTTTTGGGTACGCTAGAGGGCGCTCTGTTCTGACTGAGCACACCTGAGCCCCTGCAGGCAGGTGTGCATCATTGGGGCTGACTATTTAAGCCCCGATGAGTCAGAACAGAGCGCGGCTCATTGTGTAGGTTAAGCCTATGCATAACGGGTGGTTTTTGGTATATGTAACTTGGTGTCTGTGACTCGGTAGATGTAACTTAGTATATGCTACTTAGTATCTAGGGTTAGACTGCAGTTCCTCGGTTCTAGGGTTTCTTGTTTAGAACTGCAGTCCCCGTTCCTTGTTTATGTAAGTGTGACTAATAAAAGTATGTTCCTAACTCCTGGCTCCGAGCTGACGTCCCTCCGGTACCCCGCCACCGTTACACATTGAAACAAAGAAAATTCTTCTTCTATAGATGTGAGTTATATGTCCATCTGTGAGCACAGTCTGCTTTTGACCTGTGGTGCAGAAATTGTAAGCACATCTGACACATACACCTCAGTAGCAACATGTCCAGTAGTTTGTTAGTAGTCTGGTGACATCTAGCATAAGTAATGACCAAATAAAAGCCATTAAGTTAACATTGCAAAAGTTATATCTTTGGTTAAAAGACAAATATACATAAAGAGATAGATTATGGACTTCGGATAAATGTTGATAAATTTCTTGCCTTCGTCATTAGTTAACCAGAAGCAGCAAAATGTTGTGTGAAGTTACTTCATCAAATATAGAATGAAAACAGTGATATTCACAAACTAGCAGTAATACTAAATAGTAATTTATTCATCAAACATCTAGGCTACAAAATGAGAAATGTTCTAGATTTGAACTTCCAAAAATTTTAAATGAGCCAAATGTTGTAGAGATTAACAGATCCAAAATGACTGTTCCTAATAAACTATATAACACTGATTTATTTTCTAGGGCACTTAGAATCTCCCAATTAAAAAAAAAAACACCCAGTGATAGCTTGTGATATTTGAAATAAGTGTATTATTTTGATTGTATAGGCATAATGTATATAAAGGTGTAACAGATAATGTATTACCGTACAGTAAAATTAAAAAAAAAAAAAGATTTAAGAATAAGGGTGTTGATGGAGAAGTAGAGAGAATTTCAGAAGAAGTTGCATTGTGCCTTTGTGGACTTGGAGAAAGCATATGACAGAGTGCCTAGAGAGGAGTTGTGGTTTTGTATGAGGATGTCAGGTTACAGAGAAGTATGTGAAAGTAGTTCAGGATGTTTATGAGGGCAGTATGACAGTAGTGACATCTGCAGTAGGAGTGATGGATGCATTTAAGGTAGAGGTTGGATCAAGTATCAGTGCTGAGCCCATGTGTCAGAAAATTCCTGTAAGCAGAGACAGTAGAACGAAGGAAAACACCAGACACAGGATCTGCAGCTTTTACTTGCAAGGGGAGCCAGGCACCAGCCAACACCAGTTACCTCCTCCGAAGTGCTTCTCCCTCTGCAAGCCTTTTATTTGCTTTCCTGATTTTACAACGGCAATTAGCCCACATTCCTTGTTACAAAATAGTAAACAGAGAAGAGGAAATCTGTGTCTGGGAAGGTCCAGGTACAGAGGTCAACTGTCGTAACAAGCTCTTTGCAGAAGTCGTAAAACAAGAAGGATAACGAAAAGGTTAACAGTTCATCATCAATGATAAATCTTTACGATTTTCCTAACATTTCCCTCCTGTTTATCGTTGATAAATGTCCGTTGACAAATCCCAATACTGCATCTCTTTTCAGTTTTCTGCAGTTCCTTCATTTTCATAACACCTTTAACAATTTACACTTAGTTGAAAGTTTCTTTGTTGTCTGACAGCAGGGTGTAATATTCTTCATTCAACATCACATCTCGCATTGACTGCCCTATCATTCTGGACAGCATTGCTCTCAAGCGAGGGATGACACATCCTGTGAAAAGACAAAATAATAGAAGCACAATAACCACGGGTAGCATTAATTTCAAAAGAGTCAGTTTCCATCCTCCAGACAGGAACCAGCAGAAGGGGTCCCACGGTTGATAAACTTTGTCTTGGGACATAGCATGTTGAATCTTCTTCATCTGGTCTATGGCCTCAGTTATCTCGTGTCCTTCACTAGTGCTGTCAGGAATATACGTACAACAAGTATCATTTAACATTACACAAACCCCTCCTTTCTCAGCGGTTAGTAAGTAGAGTACCATTCGATTTTGTAGCACCATCATCCTCATGCTTGACTGCTCCTCATTGTTTGTTTCCTGTGCTTTTATACTAGCGTTTAAAAATAGCGATAATCTATGGTTTCAATTCTTAACATGTTCTTTTTCACTCCCACCAAGGGGAACAAAGCCAATGCCACCTTACTCCCGGTAGTCCAATGCTTAAGCTCCTCAGGTACATCGGACCCCCATACCGAACCTTGGGGTTGGACTTCCTCCAGCGACCTTCGTGCCCTTGAGACACGGACCGCACCCCAGCCGCTGGGTGATGGTTCACAGGCTCTCTGGACATGTAGCCAATCAGTGTAGTTGGTTGGATGGGTTCCGTTGTTCCCTGACAGGGCATTAGGTGGCGTTCCGGAGTCTTTTTTTGCTTTTCGCCCCCCTGTGTGTGATGTGTTACCTTTAGATATGATAAACGTGTGGTCCGTAACTCTTACTGGGGCTCAAACGCCACTCCAATTTCCAGGTGGGTGTGCTCAATTATGCACTCAGACTCAGATGAGGGCAATGGGAGAGCAGTCAAACTAGGATGAGCAGGTGATACTGGCATAAAAGAACAAACATAACATCCTGATACATTTCTACTCCTTGCTACCAACTCAGCATAGTGATACCAAATATTTGTGTGATAAGTATGGGTTACATTTCCTGGTCCGTGGAGTTCATTGGCATTGTTCAGCACCTCATGTCTCTCGTCATGATTTTCCTGTGGACTATAAAATTGTAACAGCAAAACCTGAAATAGTACCATGAACGTAATTATAAGGACTATAATTTTTCCCAACATTGTTTCAAGCGTGGTAGGATACCCTAAAGCAGTAAGGGGTGGCTGATTTCTTCACTGACTTTGAGACGAGCTGCTTCTAAACCACAACCCCCCTTTGTAGTCAGACTTCACCCTTCACTGCGTGGCTCCTACCTCACTTCCTAAGGTTGATTTTTTACAGTGTGACAAATGTATCCACGTGGGTCGCTCAGCAATTTTTACAGCAGTTGGGGTGGTCAGCAGTACTTGGTATGGACCTCCCCACCGGGGGCTGGACCAGTTTTTCTTCTCTTAATTTCTTTAGTGAACACCCAGTCCCCTATGCGCACTGGGGTCCCTCCTGTGGGAGCAAAGGAGACTCTGGTGTTACATTAACTGCTCTTATCTCTCTGTTAGCCAACATTTTCCTCATATAATCAACAACATCCAGATCATCATCAGGGTCATTAATACTGCTATCTAAATCCGGTAGCCTGTATGGTCTACCATACAATACTTCAAATGGTGTTAAAGAACTGCCAAAAGTTGGAGTTATATTCATCCTCAGCTGAACTAGATCTATTCACTGTGGCCATTGTCTGCCAGTTTCTTCCATGCATTTCCTTAGTTTAGATTTTACTGTACCATTTGCTCTTTCCACTAACCCTGCACTTTGGGGGTGGTAGCTACAGTGTGTTTTTAAATCAATTCCTAAATTTGTTGCCAATTTACTCACTATTGCGTTGACAAAATGGCTACCATTATCGCTATACAATTTCTGTGGTACCCCAAAAGTGGGTATTATCCTTTTGCATATGGCTTTGGCCACTGTTAGGGCGTCTGGAGTTTTTGTAGGAAATAATTCTACCCATTTAGAGTACGCATCCACCAGCACCAAACAACACTTGTAGTTCAATGAAATCCATATGTATTGTATGGAAAGGGTAAGGTGCTGGGGGAAACGCTCCTCTCTTTGGTCTGATGTTGCCCTGTGGATTATGTCTCAAACACACAGGGCAAGCCATACAAAAATTTTTTGAGTAAATATTAAATCCATATGCTGTATATTGCTTATTTACCAGGCCTACCTTCCCCCCTGTTGAGACATGGCATCGCCCATGACTCAATATCGCCGCCCACTTATACATAGATTTAGTTAATATTGGCTTGTTCTCATTGCTCATATAAATGCCTTTATGGCTTGCTCTGTCCATTGCAGAGGGAAAGCCATGTTAAGGGGTGTATCATAGATCTTTTTTTCAAGGGGCGAACTACCGCAGCGAAATGTGGTACCCATGCTCTACAATAACTGCACAAGCCTAAAAAAGACATCATTTGTTTTTTTGTTTTAGGCCTAGGTGCTGATAATTTTGCAGTTTTTTCTCTCTGTATTTACCATTCTACCATCAGGTGTGAGTGTATGTCCTAAATATTTAACACTAGTTTTAGCAATATTGTAGCTTATCTTTATTCACCTTATTACCCAAATCAGTTAGATATTTGAGCAAAGCTAAAATATCCTTTTTACATATTGACTCTGCTTTTGATACTAATAAAATATCATCTATATAAACTAATATTTGGCTGGAACATGGAGGAGTAAATTTAGCTAAACAACTTTGTATAGCGGCGGAAAATATAGTAGGGCTCTCGCAATACCTTTGTGGTAACCTCGTATATGTATACCTTTTGTTTGTCATATGCTGGGTCGGACCCTGGGTTATTTTCGAATCTCAACGTAATATGTAACTCTCCTTCTTTCATCATATCTGAGTCCTTACTCACATGTTTTCTAGCTTTTTCTAGTAATTTTCCTGGAATATTGCTTTGCCCTTGAGTTGGTAAGTCTAAATTCAAAAGATAGTAGACCTCTCCTTCAGCTTTTACTGAAAAAATGTCACCATTTTCTCCTTTTCGTCTCGCAATCATTCCTCCTTTACTGTCAGGAATGAGACATATATCCAATTTAACCATTACATCTCGACCCAGTAAATTATTTATTGATCCTGTAGCAGGGTCAGTTATTGCAAGTGGTTTAGTTAAGAATTTGGTTTCAATATGCCCATTAGCAGATCGAACATTTATGATGTCTTCTGATACTGGCAACCAGTCTACATCTTCTCTCATTACTGTCCTACAGGCCCCACTGTCACACAAAATTGTGTAAGGTTTATTTTCAACTATTAAGGTAATGTCTGGTCACTATATCCTGCATAACATATATCCTCTAAATCTAGTGAAACATCTGGCCCATCTTCTTCCCTCTGTTCTACTTCCTGTTTTCCATCTAGTCATTCTACTTTCTGTTTAGGACAATTCTTTTCCCAATGTCCCATTTCTCCACAGTTATAACATGCTTCATCTCTCAACTTTGGACCATATCCTCGGCCTCGACCACCTCGTCCTCTAAAACCTCCTCTAAACCTTCCTTTTCCTCTGTTTCTACAACTTCCTTGATTCCCTTGATAAAACGTTTCACAGTCACCTTGCCAGAAAACATCTATCTTTGATTGTTTTTTTTTATTATTTCTGTAATTTTCTCTGCATGTATGCCATAATTCATGAACTTATCTAATGTGAATGTGGGAAGATGGACACAAAGTTTTCTTATCCACATGCTAATAGAGGTCTAAATTCCTCCAGTAACGCATTTTTTAGTTGTTGTCTAAATGCATCATTATCATCATTATTTTCTTGTAGTCCACTGTTTTCTACAAAGACTTGCTGAAACCTTCCTCTGAATTCTACAACTGTCTCACCTTCTTTTTGCTTTGTTTGATTAATAATTGCATAATCAGCTCTCTTTCTATATACTTCTCTGATTCTATTTAGGAGTCACTCTACTCGCTGTAGTAGCTGTGGGCTATTATGGGCTCGGGGCCCGGGAAGATTCCCACCGTCCATTGGTTCCCAGTCCCCTCTAACTCTGAACCATTCCATTGTAAAAAATTGCCATGAAAACTTGTTGAATTTCAGGGCCATTCAGATGGTACGAATTGATCAGGTTCGTCACATCCGAGCAACACTGATTAGGATTCTTTTTAGGAGACGTCACAAATTCAGTAGCCTTTTTGACGTCCTCATGAGTCCAGCTTCTATATACTAACATGGTTCTATCTCCCGTCTCTGCATGATTAGAATCCCAGGCTGGATTAGCTACTTCCACCATGGGGCATTCATCTGCAGTATTCAGGTTTATTGCCCTCACTAAACCGCCTGGGCTAAGAAGTCCCCCCTTTTTTACTCCACACCATTCATTTACTCCATTCCCCCACCTTGCCCTTATGGCCCCTAGTATTTGTGGCCGGGCCATCAGGCATTTTAAAAGCATCTAAATTTGGATATAAGTTTGTTTGCACGTTTGGGGGTTTCAGGGAGGATCCCATTTGTCTCTCCAGGGCGGGAGGTGCAGCTGCATCACTTACTTTGGCATGATGTCTTTAAACTTGAGTCTCACTGCACATGCCTCTATTGCTTTAATTTTACCATTGTTTCTTTTATCATTATTATTATATAATTATATAATGTGAATTTTATTATTAATATAATTTCATTATTTATTAATTTACTTATTTATTTTACTTATTTACTAATGCCATTTCTACCTTCCTGGCACTCCTCCTTCTATTTCTTCTATAAATCTTTCAAAACCTTAGTACTGAAAGAACCATCTGGAAACCCATGTTTCACAACCTATCTACCTAATATTGTCGGGTCAGTCACTTCTCCATGTTTCCCATAACAGTCAGTCTTTGCGAATTCCCCTTTTTTTTTTTTCTTTACACCTTCTTTACGAGTTTTTATTGTTTTCTAATAATTTCCCTTGCGCCTGTTGCTCCGTAGCCACAATATTTGCAATCTTAAACTCCTTTAGAATGTCCTATTGACATGCACAAGACGGCCTCAAACATTGACTTCATTTGACAACAAGGCACTTATGAGTCCACTGTGGTGGGTCACTAGAAAAGTCCTCTTTGGGCCGTTAATCACTCTCTGGAGAACAAGCTTCTAGGCTAGACCTATTGTCCAGTCCGGTCCTCCACTGGGGGTTCTAATCCCAAGAGATGAAAAACGTTTTCGATTCTGTTAACCACCACCTAAATCCTCCATGGAGAGGATCACCAGTCCAGTCCTCAGGGACAACTTCATGTTCGCACTGTTAGGTTTCGGGTTGTCCTGTTTCAGTACTGGGTCTCTCCCATTCACACAGACAGACAGACAAACACATACCTCAGTCTATGGTAACTACCTTAGTTACTTCTCAGGAGCATCTCAATTGACTAGTACAATTAGACCTCTAGGGCAATCCTTGTGATCCCCTTTAGACTGTGAGAGTCCCAGACTCTCTAGACGTCTCTCTAAGGTTCCCTGAACCTTTTAGCGCTTTTCCATAAATCCTTGTCTTACCTGTTTTCCCACGCTCTCACCGTCTCAACCAAATGATGTTCAGATCGCGTCCATCCGGTCCAGCGGAACAACTCGGGACTTTACTGGCCGACATAGAATTCACTATGGCGGGCTTTCATCCATGGTCCCAGACTCGTGGGCTGTGCACAGACTTCAGCGTCCTCCAAGTGCTCCGCAGGGACACGGATCTGTAGCAATCCGGCTCGAAGGACCAAGTTATGTCAGAAAATTCCTGTAAGCAGAGACAGTAGAACGAAGGAAAACACCAGACACAGGATCTGCAGCTTTTACTTGCAAGGGGAGCCAGGCATCAGCCAACACCAGTTACATCCTCCGAAGTGCTTCTCCCTCTGCAAGCCTTTTATTTGCTTTCCTGATATTACAACGGCAATTAGCCCACATTCCTTGTTACAAAATAGTAAACAGAGAAGAGGAAATCTGTGTCTGGGAAGGTCCAGGTACAGAGGTCAACTGTCGTAACAAGCTCTTTGCAGAAGTCGTAAAACAAGAAGGATAACGAAAAGGTTAACAGTTCATCATCAATGATAAATCTTTACGATTTTCCTAACACCATGTTTGCAATAGTAATTGACAGGTTGACGGGCAAAGTTAGACAGGAGTCTCCATTGACGATGATGTTTGATGATGATATCGTGATCTCCAGTGAGAGTAGGGAGCAGCATGAGGAGAACCTGGAGAGATGGAGATATGCTCTAGAAAGGAGGTGTAACGGTGTGACTCACCCTGAACGCAGGTAATCACACTGGGTTAGGACCCAAATGCAGCACCTGAAGCTGCCAGTACCCAAAATACACCAAGACACCAGAGCTACCACAAAACAACCCAAAAACGGGTGGAACACAAAGGCTCAAAACAGGTGGAAACAAAAATGCTCAAAAAAGGGTGGCGTCAAAAGGCTCAAAAGGGGTGGAATGCAAAGGTTCAATACAGGTGGAAACAAAATGCTCAAAAATGGGTGGAAAAAAGGCTCAAAACAGGTGGAAACAAAAGGCTCAAAATGGGTGGAAATCAAACTTGGGATTTTTTAAATTTTATTTATTTATTTTTTGGTGAAAAACAGAAAGTTTGAGAAACTCGAAAAAGGAGGGGGTGTAGTGTCAGTCAGCACAACAAGCCGAGGCTCGAGGGTGCCAACCTGTCGCAAACACGCAGAGAGACCTGAGAGAAAACCCACAGACCTTTACCAAATTACCGTCTGTGTCATAAAATGACCCAGCGAATCTGCATTTTTTTTCTCTCCCTTTATATAAGCCAGAGCACAGATGAACCGAATCACTGTTGATTACTGCGCCTGACTCGCTGGTCTCCCAACAGCGGTTTGGCTCCCCCTAGTGCCCCGTTGGGGACATGCTTGACTCGCTGGCCTCCCAACAGCGGTCTTGCTCCCCCAGTGCCCCGTCAGGTAAGGGCTCTTAGAGGAGAGGAATGAAAGTGAGTAGGTCAAAGACAGAATACATGTGTGTGAATGAAAGGGAGGAAAGTGGAACGGTTAGGATGGAGGGAATAGGTGGAGGAGTTTAAATACTTGGGATCAACAGTTCAAAGTAACAGGGAGTGTGGAGGAGAGATGAAGAAGAGAGCGCAGGCAGGTTGGAATGGGTGGAGAAGAGTGGCTGGAGTGATTTGTAACAGACTAGCTAGAGTAAAAGGGAAGGTTACAAGACAGTAGTGAGACCAGCTATGTTGTATGGGTTGGAGACAGTGGCACTGACGAAAAGACAGGAGGCAGAGCTGGAGGTGTCAAGTTAAAGATGCTGAGATTTTCGTTGGGTGTGTATGGACAGGATTAGAAATTAGTATATTAGATGGACTGCTCTAACCTGAGACAAAGTTAGAGAAACAAGGTTGCAGTGGTTTGGACTTGTCCAGAGAAGAGATGAGGATTATATTGGAAGGAGGATGTTGAAGATGGAGATACCAGGAAAGAGGAAAAGAGGAAGACCAAAGAGGAGGTTTATGGACATGGTGAGAGAGGACATGCAGGTGGTTGGTTTGAAGCAGGAAGACACTTGGGACCGGATTAAATGGAGACAGTTGATCCGCTGTGGTGACCCCTAAATGGGAGCAGCCGAAAAAAAATGAAAATATAAAATAGCAAAAAGATTTCTCTGCAACAAAATGGAGAAGTCTGTGACACGTGTCGGGACATAAAACACACAGATGTGAAACTGACAAGATACATGATGAGAACAGAACAGAACAGAACAGTAAATGTATATTAATTATAATGGAAAGATAATTTTAGTGATAAACTAAAGGCACAACCTTTCTGATGGACATGAGGAAATATGAAGCCATATTATATTATTATTATATTATTATATATTATATAATAATGCATTATGATTTCCAATATATATGAATATATTAACATTGACCAAAATTTCTCCAATAATTCTAGAGAGTGTGCGCACAACTTTTTGTACAATGCTGTCTTTCCAAAAATGTTTCAGCTCCTTGACAGTCAGCCATACACTTCAATTTATACATATTCAAACAATTAATGGTATGTAAATGATATAATGTTTAATATCCCTAATGCAGATTTTTGCCAGTGAAGAAGTGGTTTTACAAAACACAGAACTCACACAAAATTGCAGTCTTTAAAAGTTGACATTGACATTCTTAGAGGTGGGAAATCACTAAATGATAAGATAATAGTTGTATACATGTTAATTCTAAAAGACAATAACAAGGACACTTTAATAGTGCCATATATATTTGTGATTCAAATATTGCTGAGTCTCTGCTGCAAAGAAATAGAAGTCTTTCCAAGTCCACCTGAAAACAGAAATATTGTTTTTTTTTTATAATGTAATTTTCCCATTAACATGGGAAATTATACGTGGCTTTACATTTACTGCATTAAGCAGTATGTGCTAATCACATGTGCTAATCACAGGGACAGTCCACCTGGAGCAACTCAGGGTTAAGGGTCTTGCTCAGGGACCCAGTGATAGTAGTGCTAGAGGTGGCGTTTGAACCTGGGACCTCTTGAGTCATAGGTCCATAGGCAAGCACCCTACCACTAGACCACCACCACCACCATTTCTGCAGAAGGCATGAGAAAAGTAACAGAATATTAACTGAGAACACACAGTTGTATTCAACCTCAGTAACATCTAGCAGAGTAATTTTTTATGTACTTCTGTTTTATATTAGTGTTATGTTCCAGTGAAAAATTTTATTGTTTTTGAGCCTCTCTCTTGGTGTCTCAGCTTGTGTGTGTCCTTCTGGGTCCTCGGCTGAAGGTGGACTTACCATAATTTGAAGCAATTGGGCACTGATGAAACTGTACCAGCAAGATTAAAGGAGAGCAGAAGAGGTGTGTGGGTATATATATATATATATATATACAGCTTTGTCATTCGTGTCATTGTTTTCTTCACACCAAACCTGAAGGGGTAGGTGCCATATTTGTTGTTAAGCTTTTCTCCTAGTGAAAAAAAGTTGTAAAGCTTTTCTCCTGGTTTTCAGTTAGGGAGAGAGGGTGGGTCCCAGGAATTTTTGTTTGGTATGTTTGTTAGTTTACTGGGGGTTTTGTTTGTTGTTTTGGTATTAGTCTACCCTGGAGCGACTGCACTTTTTTGTTTATTGGTAATTATGTATATACAGTATATTGTGAATAAATGTCCAATTGTCCATTTTTGCTGTGTTTTCCCCATAAATTTCTTTTGTTTACTTCCCTCTCTCTGTCAAACCATTGCCATTAATTTGTTTGTTCCTAGACTGGCCTGGCCTCTAACACCTTTGATGTCATAATCAGTGCTATATATATATATATATATATATATATATATATAAACAGACATACTCACACATTTCATAACAATGGTTTACAGTATAAAGTTACAAAATAAATGTAAAAAATACAAAAATGTACATCTTTCTTCCAAAAGGTTTTTTGCAATACAGTCACCAGAGAAAGCAACAGATACACTGTATACTAAACATTCATTTTTAGTTCTAAATTATATCAAATTATATCAAAATTAACAGAACTTAATCATCTGTCAGCAAAACTGCATCTGAACAGCAGCATTATCTGGAATGTGAATACAGGGCAACTAGTATATCTGAAATGAATAATTCAAATGTAATAAACAATTTGAGCACTGAAAAAGGAAACACCCCATAATAAGCCACAATTATATTCTTTCATTTTATTAAATGTTTCTAAATTCTAAGACAGATGAAAAAAACAATAACATCAGACATTCATTTCATACAGCTGCTGACATGGTTCTGAAACAGTACCAGCAGTTAGGCAAAAGAAATGCAAGAAATTCTGCTTCATTACAATTGTTTATCATACGTAAAAGTAGAATTGCATCTTCCTTATTTTTCAATATCTTGATTTCCTGAAGAGCTGACAGGTGTGGGTCTGAAAAGGCTCAGAAATCTTGTAGAAAATGGCACAAATTCTTCTTTGTAGACTATTGTGGCTGACACATGTGATGATTTAATTTTCTTCACATTTGGCTTTGATTCTTCTTCCTCTTTGGCCCTTTCAACTAAAGAAAAAAAGTGATTACAGTTTATGGAATGAAAAAGCATCGGGGAACATTTAAATTATGTGGATTGCTGTAATCTGTAGGTTAGACAGAAGTGCCAGTGGACTATGATGTTTGCTGATGATATTGTGATCTGTAGTGAGAGAAGGGAGCAGCTTGAGGAGAACCCAGAGAGGTGGAGATATGCTCTAGAGAGGAGAGGAATGAAAGTCAGTTAGGACAAAGACAGAATTAGAGTGTGAACAAAAGGGAGGAAAGTGGAGTGGTAAGGATGCAGGTAGTAGAGGTGACAAAGGTAAAGGTATTTAAATACTCGGAATCAACAGATCAGAGTACTGGGAAGTGTGGAAAAGATGTGAAGAAGAATGCAGGCAGGTTGGAATGGGTGGAGAAGAGTGGCAGAAGTGATTTGTGACAGAAGGGTATCAGTAAGATTGAAAGGAAAGGTTCACAAGACGATAGTGAGACCAGCTACGCTATACAGGTTAGCGATGGTGGTGCAAGGTGCAAGGTTTGGACATGTACAGAGGAGATACAAGGATTATATCAGGAGAAGAATGTTGAAAGTGGAGCTGCCAGGAAATAGGAAAAGAGGAAGACTAAAAAGAAGGTTTAAGGATGTAGTGAGAGAGGACGTGCAGACAGTTCAAGGTTGGACAGGAGGAAGATGCAGAGAATAGGACAGGAGAAATGGAGATGGTTGATCTGCTGTGGAGACCCCTAAATGGGAGCAGCCAAAAGAAGTGGTGTAGATTTGCCATATACAATTTACTTTATTTGTAGTACTTGTACTGGGATACTAGATGTTGTTGTTTCTTACAAAAGTGTTCATAGAGTGGGTTGAGAAGTGGGTTCTGTTTTGATAAATTGCATTTAGTTTAACAAAAAATCAATAGATATGTTTTGTGCCGTTTGTATCTCAAAAGTTCAGTCTTCGAAGATGGTTGGATTTAATACATCTCAAAATTCTAGCAATCCCAGTTACATTAAGTGATGTTGAGGTCTGTGGTCTTGGTTGACTGGTTCATGGTTCTGAGAGCCCTAGCAACTGCTTTAATTATGTCTTAATCTTTATAGATCGGGGCTATAATTTTTTTACACTATTTTTTTCCCACAGTATTGTTTTGCACATGTTCTCTATATCTTTTTTCTTGTTTTGAAACTTACAGGATTATTTTACTATTGAAGTATTTAATATTTACTACGAAAGGTTTATTATTTTTTAAGGGTGGGAATGGCCCCAGTTTTACATGTTTAAGGGTTTGTTAGAAGACTGGTAGAATAGAAGTAACAGTGTCAGTGGGCTGCACAGGAATGGATAAATTATTACTAATGGCTTTGACTTAGAACGTCTTCAACGTTAAGTTAACTGTTATAAAACATTAAATGTTTCCAACTTCTGATTGGCCATGACATTTTGAGAATTCCAAACATGAGAGGAGTACATTCCTCAAACTCCTGCTCGGACTCTCTTCGAATTTGACTTACCTCGCGGGTCATTTCTCTGTTGATATGTGTAGTATCCATAGGTCCCAAACATAGTCCAGACTCCAACTGCATAAAGCAGTGATACCCGCTTGTTCCATTTTACGGCATCAACTGGCATATTACACCGTCGTTTACTTTAAACGGTTTTCAAAGCGAAACACCATTTACTTTGCCCGAGCTACGCGAAGACTGCAGCCATTTTTTTTCCGTCGTACTGAGGGCGTTATCAAAATAAGAGCCCGACTGGCTGCGTAGGCCAAGTAGTCGTTTTCGTACTGGCTTCAATTTGAATTAATTCACTGATTTTCTCCATTTTGTTCTTCAATAGGTATATGGCAAAAACTACATCTTAAAGCACAAGTGCGAAGTACATGATGTGTGAAGGTCCAGTTATGTTCGTTACTAAATGCGTTCCTAAAAGCGTGTTGATAATTTACGCTTCCTGCATAGGAAACGATGGTTATGAGGCATATTAATTACACAAATTATTACCAGGTTCACAATCGAATTTATGGGGGCCTTCTTGTGTTCTTGAGCACAAGTTGAAATGAAACTGCTTTGTTCAGTAGCTTTGGAGCATTATAAGGGCAAGGCCTTTACGTTGTGTAATTCAGTTTTATGCATAGCATTTATTATTAACAATCAAGTTACAGGAAAGTTACACCTGGAATTTGAAAATTCCTGTTCAAGAAATACTATAAATGGCAAAAACCTGTAACCTATATTGTATTTAAAAGTTAATTCAGTGTATTATAAATTATTGCTTTTATAAGAGAACGCTGAATGAAAGAGATACAACGATGTAAAACACACACAAGCACACCTATACATATGCATAGAAACAAAACAAGAAAGGGTATTGCAATTGTGGTGCTAGTGATCCAAATGAGGTGTATTTGGTTCCATATACTATTGTGTGCAAGTGCTATATCCAAAACATTCTACAGTTTGTGCAAAGCTTAATTAAGACAAAAATATGCAGCTCAGTACCCACACGATAATAGGACCTGTTAAAGGCTTATTACAAATTATACATTATAACCCTGCCATATTAATAATATACCCATATAACATAGCAAAACTATTACATTAGGCCCAACATTTTTAAACATTTTATGCAAGGCTTTTAGGAACGGAAGCTGCGATTTCCAAAATTGACAAAATTGTACTGTATTTTTCAAATGAAAAACGAGTAAAGGTGGGTGGACTAAACAGAAAACCAGATATGTTTTGTTATAAAATGATAAAAACAGTTCAGCATGTCTGAATATATTAAAACAATTTGTGGATAGATGAACAATTTCTAAAGAGCATCCATGAGTTTGTGAACAAAGATGAAAACCTGGAAGTTTCAAGATCAGGATAAAACTGAAATGTACACCCCCACCCTCAGTAAAGGACCATAGTTTTGATCTTCCCCTTTGCACTCGTTAGGCTGAGCTGGATACAGCCAGTTTCTTTAGATGGTCCATAAACACTTGTAGACTGACGTCATCTGTGAGAATGGGTGCTCCAGTTTCCTAAGAAAGATTTGTGTAAAATTGGTTAGATTACCATGACCTGGTCCCAGATAAGCGGCCTGAAAAATTAATAACCTAAACCTAAATGAATGGTTAGAGACGGTGTAACAAAAGGTAATGCTTTACAGACAGGCCAAAGAAATAGATATATACCTGCCCCCAGGCATAGAGGTTGTTGTGCGTTTGGGAGGGGTTCACTTTGGAAAGCAGGAAGCGGGCCTGAGAGCCACCATGTTCTGTATCAATGTAGCGGGGCATAGGGAAGCGTGTTTGCAGAATTTCTTGAGCATCATCTAAAGGAGCCTGCAACAGCTGTCTAAAATTCTCATACTCTGACATATCTTGGTAACCAGCTTTTCGCCACTGAGCAATTGTCTAAGGAAGATAAATAAGAAATACAGTAATTGTTTAGTGATTATAGAGCCGGAATCTTAAATTAGCTTCCTTATTTCTAGAAATGCCTAGTTACATAGGAATCCAAACAAAATACTGAATGCTAAAAATTTACCTCTCCATGGTAGATAACAAGCTGAAAGAAAGTGTCCATTAATAGGATACGATCAGGGAGAATGCTGCTGCTGTCCAGAAGAACAGGCTATTAAACAGAAACATCATATTACAATGTTATAAATGTTACAATGTTACTATTTAAAACATTGCGAACAGTTCCAATAGACACATTATTTGTGCAAGCCAAACCTCAGGGGGGCCATAGAATGAATAGGAGTAGAGGATGGGCTGGATCATAATTAAAGACTGCGTTAGGTCTTGCCGTACAAAGTGGTGTCTGTAGTAAGAAGACTCATCAGGGCTGTTATTGAAGACTTGCAGGAATGGTGATCTCCTTAAATGGAACATAAACTGAAACAGAGAGAAAAGATTAAATTACCAATTTTAAGGAAATCCTTTTAATGGAATTTTTCACATATTTTTGAAGAGTTGTTGCCTAACCTGAGGGTAGAGAGACAGAGATTCTGACAGCCTGAAGGAATTAGGGTCATCTTTATTGAATTGTCCAAACTTCTGGCACTAAAATTCAAGTGGACAATGGAGAGGGGAGAAAAGCGTGAACAGAATTTGTAGCTGTTCCCTGAGAGTATGATTAAAATTTACTCAGTACAGTCAGTCAGTCAGTCATTTTCTGCCGCTTGTCCCAAACGGGGTCGCGGGGGAGTGCTGGAGTCTATCCCAGCTCACACAGGGGGAAGGACAGAGGACACACCCTGGCCAGCCCGCCAGGTCACCAGCCCATCTCAGGGAGTACTCAATACAATTATAATAAAAGCAAATGAAGCAGAATCTAACAGCATTCATAAAAACACTTATCAGATTATCACTTATCAGACTTATCATTTATTGCATTAGCTCAAGATAAAAGTAATGGGTTCTTAATAAACATCCTGAGAAAATCTCACCAGACGAATAAGCTGCCTGTCAAGCCAGCGAAGCACATCTGGGCCTTCTTCTGACTCTGCTCTGAATACACCCAGCCTTGCCATGAGTACAGCAGCAGCCTCTTGGTCAAAGGAAGACTCAATGTGTTGCATCTGAGACTGTGCATCTGCCCAGCTGGTAGTGGCATAAACAGAACTTGTGGGTTAGGCATGTACACACAAATCCACGTCATACACTTAAACCTATTTTAGGATGAAGGAAACATCTACTTTGTTTACATCATTACTGACAAAAAATTAAGAGAGAACAAAACTTGGTGAACTAAAGGAGATTAAAGGAGAGATTGTAATAATTTGGAAAACTTGAAATACAGGTCTAGTTGGTGGGAGGGCAAACCTTTACTAAAATGTAGGACTTAAAACTACTGCTCACTTTCTTGCAATGGTGGTAACACGGATCCTCCTCTGAGTGTTGGAGTGTTGATAATGTGTAACAAACTGAATGGCTCCTCTGCCCCCCTGAGGGATGGGAGAGTTGTGCTACAAAACACACACACACACACACACACACACACACACACTTAAGGGGGGGGGGGCACCACTGATAATTATGGCAATGCATTTTGCTCTAGCACAAAAGTTCAAACATACCTGATTCACCACTTCAAAATAAATAGCCAGTGTGGTTGATGGGGTGAGACCACATATCTTCCACTGGCAGGTGCCACCAATTCCCAGCTCCTTCATAAATTAAATGAGAAATGCATTTAATGCCTTTGTTTTACAACATATACACACATTTCAGTATTATACATTTTATATATATGTATGAGGTTTTAGTGTAAAAAGGAACATGGTCAGATATATTACATTCTCAGAGACACATGACCCCTTAGTGTTGAGAGATACACTAGGTCCAATGGCTCCTGCTACCTTCAGTTCCCGTGAGGTCTAATGTGAGAAATGTAACAAATTAGAAAAGTTGGGGAAAATAAATCCAGCCCACATCTTTGTGAAATACAGTTGGATACTGCCCAAAATATAAGCAATTATTTTGCACCTAAAACACTATTACAGCCTGCGGTTAATCATTGCAATTAAGTTTTTTACCGGATGCTTATCTAACATTTAAAAATATGATTGTAGGAAGTTGCATTTATGAGTTTTTGATATCGCTCAAACACATCATAGGATTAAAAAGTTTTCTCTCCATGATACCTTGACTTCCAAAATGCCTCCAAAAGCCATGCGAAATTGCCCATTGTAGTCTTTACTGAAAACTCTCTGAAATGTCTGCTTGAACAGAGAGGTGTTGAATGAGTCACCCATGACAATATGTCCCCTGTCACATAAAAGAGACCAAAAATGAACACAAAGTAGTTACATGCATTGAATACTTCCTAGGTGTATGACGTAAGTGTATGTTTAGTCAATCTTTCAACTTACATACCCTGTAAGATTGGACAAACACTTCATCTCTAGTAATCCACTCTGATCCAGAGCACATGCATAGATGTCCAAACTGTGTCCATTCACTGCAGCACGGTTTGCCAGAGCCACATAAAACTAAAACAATTTAATGAATATTAAACATATAGCCATTAATGCATTTTATTGATGGTTAGCAGTATCTAAAAAATACGATGCATTGTGAAATGTATCACAATATTTTTTTTTTTTTTTGATTAAGTTGAAATAAACAAAAAACATTGTTGCCCACTTTGCAGTGAAGCATACATTACATTTTGCTTTAAAACCTATGACAAATTGTGAAGCAATGTATTATGAGAACAATGTCCAAGTAATAACAATCCTCTGTCCACCGACCTTGATAGCCTTCTTCATATAACGAGCATTGTCCTTTTGAATGTCATGCCATGACCGAATAGGAGTTTTCAGTTCATCTCCGACCACCATTCCAGGGCCTTGGGTAGGAGGCCCACCCGTAAATAGCATCACACGAGCTCCAGTGTCTGGTAATGTTCCCTAAACCCAGGAAAATTTTAGGAATAATTTATTAGAAAACAACAGCTAAATGACAGTCAACACTTAATTTATACTGCAACATTTCTAACAGATCTTAAGTTATTGATGTTATGATATTCAGTGAAAGTACATTAAACAATCCATTTATAATCTTAAAACAGTTGGTACAAATCTCACAATTTCTGTTATCAATCCTAATCTGTTATCATATAGGTTCAGTGTAGAATGCCATTCTAAGTATTATGCAACATAAACAGAGGGAGTACAAGGTGCAAGCCAATAAACTGACACAAAAGTTAAAAAAAGGGACCTTTGGCCTTTTAATGCCAGCATTACATTTTGTAGTCCTATGCGGAGTAAAAACTTTAAAATGCTAGTGTCATGCACATATTCAATTAATTTATGTAGATTTAGATGTTCCCCAATATGCTACACAGACTTTGTGAAAATTATTCAAACAATGGCTTCAATTTGCCAAGAATATAAAAATTAATTAAAAAGCAAATTGCATTTCAACAGATCATTCAGCACATTTAAACATCACACCTGTGTCTAACCCAATAATTTATATACATGAGTTGAAATGTAATCCCTGTCCATCGCTAGTTTCAAAGTTTGAAATGATGCACCTTGTCCAAATTATTTTAACCTATGAAGCACCAGACATAATGACTGGGTCTTTTCCAAGGTCAAAGTCTAGATATCATGTACTGTTGCAGGATTTAAAAGCCTATCTTGCTTTTGTGCTTGCATAGTTGAGTATACTTTTGCGAACACTCGGGTTTCGATACCTGTTGTCCTGAGGTGCGTGAATGGAAACAACTTTGGGACTAAACAGACTATCTTTTGATTGTTTTGGGAATATCTTTTCTGGGGAATGAGCGTAAAAGTACCTCCAGTAGTCCTACAGCAATGGAGAGTGCAATGCCAGTGGAACGAAGGGGTCTTTTACCCTGTGGAACAGGCCAGGGGTCTCTCTGTAGCTCACCAAGAAGGTCGGTCAAGTTCATGTCTACTTTATGCACAGGCTGCAAAAATCTTAAAACAAGAAATAAAACAGGCAGAAAGTAAACTGAGTAAAGTTTCCATTTCAAAAAGAGTTAAAGTTGCCTCATAAATCTTTGAGAACGTCATGCATCATAAAACATTTTTTTTTTTTAATTATAGACTTTATTTCAGAAGAATAGGAAAACAGTCAAAAAAAAAAAAAGCAAGTATCTTACCTACAGGAGGCAGCAGCATCATGAGGTGCCAGAGGCTGGCCTAATTGTCCTAAGGCTGCAGGTTTCATTAGACCCAGCATCTCCTGAAAACAGAATATAGCTTTAAGTAACATTAAGCAACTTCATCAGAGACAACTCAGTCATACACTTTGCTAGAATAGTGCTTAGTGCAAAAATTTGCAGAAATCATGTTTAATACCTGTATCTGTTTGGGACTGAGCTCCTTGGTCCCACGGAAGACATAACTCTTTGCAATGCCCTCACAACTAAGCTCATGAACCTGGATCATTCTGCCAAATGTAATGAGACCCACCAGGGCATCTGGTGGCAGCAGACTGAGGGACATTTGCAGAGACTCCCTTAAGGCCTGCAAGTCCTCCTCTTCCAGACAAGTGTCCACCACATAGAGGAAGACAAGTGGAGTTTGGGGACCACGCTAGAGAGAAGAGCACAAATACATCTAAAAATTATAATTACATGAATTAAAGAATCTGTTCATGCATACCATGTAGAATACAGGGAAACAATGTTTACCTGTACTATGTACTCAATAGTGGAGAACTGTGGCATCAGTTCAGCAGGCTGATTTACCTCTGAGATACCTGTATATGATGGTGGAAACTGAAACAGATAAGTAGAAATACACTGAAATTGCACAAAGAAATTGATAGGAAAACAGTAGATGCTTCACTAGAGAATTTTTACACTCAGATGACCTGAAAGGTGAGTGGAATGTGATAAGCTTGTCTTTTTCAATGTGTACTTACTGGGTTTCTCTGGAAGCAGAAATTGCATGCCCATATCTTAGCTCTGAAGTCCACTTGACTGTAAGAGAAACACCATTTTATCATCTAAAATAATCTATGTGGACCAGCAACAACTATGTGGTTCGTTATATACCTAAATTGAGT
Source organism: Hepsetus odoe (assembly GCA_017165825.1). Taxonomy (NCBI): domain Eukaryota; kingdom Metazoa; phylum Chordata; class Actinopteri; order Characiformes; family Hepsetidae; genus Hepsetus; species Hepsetus odoe. The sequence goes on from CM029366.1 coordinate 10,440,653, forward strand.
ATTATATAAGAATCACTGCCATTTTATATGTACTCCCTCATTTCACAATCTCTACATTGGCATGCAAAGGTTTTGGGCAACCTTGCTGTTATCTTTAACTTCATGCCTTTTGGTGATCTGTTCATCTCCTGCTCACTTAACTATCCACATTAACAGACATTTTAAGCAAGGATCCTGAACTTTTGCATGCATAAGGATAATTCCATTTCCAGTTCCCTTTTCAGAGGGTTTATTCCCCATGCTCAGCAAGCCTCGGTCAAGTGACTGACTGTCAAGAACTTCACATTACAGCACTTTCCATTGAGTTTTAAAGCACTGGGTTTGTAGATAAGATGATTGTGTACTTCAGAAATCATTCTGCCATGAACAGACCACAATAAAGATGTGTGAGGTATAGAAAGTATATTTTTAATCCTGAGCAATTTGTGTCTTGTATGATTTCTTGAGGCTTCAGTCTGGCACAGGTTAGTGTCTGACCTTCTTATAAGAATTTGTCTTATAAAAGCCTTTTTTATGTTCTGCCACCTTGCTTTTTACTTCAGCTGACCAGAAATTCTTGCTTCTAAACAACAAAACAATTAACAAACAACTTTAAATGTAAAAAAGAATGCGAGTTCTACATCATTTGCCTGATATAGATGTAAATACCATCTGATTAAAACTGACCCTAACCCTAGGCATGTTAATCTACTATTCATTGTTCAATTTCTAATATAATATGAGAGCACAGAGGCAAAAAACAAATGCTGCTCTGTACAGTTATTTAAAACATTTACTAGTGTAGGTATGACACCAACCCCAAACAAACAGGATATCAACATTTATTTGAAGATTTTGTGACTTACCAGAGGGGGTTGAGCACAGCTTTGCAGTTTGCTCGACTGCAGAGCACAGGTTCATACTGCACAGGAGGCAAGTCAGGACGCTCTTTGAGGGGTGTGAAGAGGCAAGAGACTGGTACCACCAGTCGTGTGGCATCTAGCCTACTGTATGGCCAAAGGTTCCAACTGCATCGTACACCATCGCGGTCCTCATTCTGCTGAATAAACTCCTGATATGTTGCCATTCCAGCTTTTGCTCGTAGGACAGGGTCCCTACAAGCAAAAGAAACAATTAAAAAATAAAATCACTGACTAAAAACCTTTCAATTTTAATATACTCCTTTGGGTAATGCCTATAAACATGAATGACAACATACCACAAAGCTAGTCCTTAAACCTGTTATTACTGTGTTCAATTGATCAATAAATTTTGCCGGGCCATTTTAGGCAAATACTTGGCTACAACCCCAGTACAAACACTGCAAATGTAAACTCTGTAGGTTGCCTACTGGCAGGCCTGTAGCGTTGGTGGACTTTATCCCTGACCTGGGAACCTGGAAAAGCCTTATATTAGTCTGAAGAAGAATTAGGATACATTTCATAGGTTAAAATAGTATTTTCCCCCTCTATGTTAAAAGAAAAAGTGGAATTTAACACTAAAGGGGCTACTAACATTAGCTGAAGCGACAACGTTTCTCCTACCATTCGATACAAAACAAAGACAGTAATATGAGCATGGCTCACTCGGCTTAATACAGAACACTAGCAACCATGAGGTTTATAAACCATGCAAAATAGGTTACTGTGTACGCTACTGCTACTAGCTAACTTGCTAAATACCGGTAGGCTTTGTGCCGGCCTCTCAGCCTTGATATACATTAGACCGGGCAATTTTGCCTGGGCTAAAGATTTAACCTACCTTTCGGCTGGATCCAAGTTATAGCCTTAATGTCACTTAATAATATTTTAACAATTAAAAAAAACTGCGCTAAAAATGTACATTTAACGTGGTCGACCATAGAGCTTGAAAAGACAACTTCAGGTAAAACGTTTAGCTTCCATCTGTTCTTGTACCATCATAGAATGACGTGTAACTATACATCCTGGTCCGTCCCATTGGTCTAATTTTTTGACGTCACGATCAAAGGTCCGGCCCCAATACAGTCTCGCATGTAGACACATACGTGTGTGTATTCACCAATTAAAGGAAAAACTACTGAAGAAACATGTTCCACATTATTTAGCAGACCACCATTTTCAAGCAATATGGGAAAGAAAAGAGATCTCTCTGCTGCAGAAAAGTGTGAAATAGTTGAATGCCTTGGACAAGGTATCAAAACCATAGATTTTTCACGAAAACGTAAGCGTGATCATCGTACTGTTAAGAGATTTGTGGCAGAGTCAGAGCACACATGGGTTCATGCAGATAAAGGCCCAATGAGGAAGGTTTCTGCCAGACAAATACATCGAATTAAGAGAGCAGCTGCTAAAATGCCATTACAAAGCAGGGAACAGGTATTTGAAGCTGCTGGTGCCTCTAGAGTCCCGTGAACATCATGGTGTAGGATCCACCAGAGGCTTACAGTTATACATAAACCTTCTATTCGGTCACCCCTAACCAATGCTCACAAGCAGAAACGGCATGGGGCCAGAAACAGTGGGCCCAGAACTACATGAAGAGTAATTTTCAAACAGTCTTGTTCACTGATGAGTGCCGTGCAACACCGGATGGTCCAGATGGATGGAGTGGTGGATGGTTGGTGGACGGCCACCATGTCCCAACAAGGCTGTGACGTCAGCAAGGAGGTGGCAGAGTTATGTTTTGGGCTGGAATTATGGAGAGAGAGCTGCTTGCCTTGAACCCCCACCACTAAAGAAAAAAGAAAGACAGTCAAGAGTCCTGGCCTCTCAGTGTTGGAATGAAATCCCCCTGATGGTCAGAACTGCTGAGTTTCTTGATGTCTTCAAACATCGATAAAGACTCACCTGTTCAAGGAATTTCACAGAGTAATCTTCCCAAACCATCCTGCTCTTTTAACTCTCTTCAAAGAAACATCTGCTCTTTCTTTCCTCTTATATTTATTTAAAAAAGAAAGGGGAAAAAAAAGCACGTCACAGGGTTACTAATTTGTTGCATAGGTTGTAATAGTTAATCAGCAGTAGCTGATCTGAGCTGGTTACTAATATGATGATCAAGTCAAGTCAAGCAGGATTTTATTGTCATTTCAGCCATATACACAGTACACAGTGAAACGAAATAACGTTCCTCCAGGACCCTGGTGCTACACACAAGACAAGACACAAGACAACATAAGACACAACACGGGGCAACAAGTGCAAGACAAGACAGACAACAACAGACGGGCACGACAGACAGTACATTCATCCGTAGAGGGCTGCAGTGTTGTGAAACAAAGCAGCCCAGGTAGATTAAATGTGGAAACAAAGTACTGTCGCTCTGAGTAAGAGTGTCTGTTAAATGCTGTAAATGTAAATGTAATGCAAATGCATCATTGCATCAAAAGGAGAGAAACTCATGGTTGGGCCCCCGTCCTCCCCTGACCTCAATCTTTTTGAGAACCGTTGGAGCATCCTCAAGCAAAAGATCTATGAGGGAGGGAGGCAGGCAGTTCACACTTGACCCGTTAAGATGTTTTTGATTGAAATAGCTTTTGATTTCAGTAAATATGACCTTCTAATGCTGCAAATTCAACCAATTACCATTTTCAGTCATTGATAACCTATAAAATGTTTTGAAACTCTGTTGTGCGCAATAATTCGGAACAGTGTATTTTAAGTTTTTTATTTTTGACAAACATACTGATAACATTGGAAGGTATGTTCCGTAACATTCGAATTATACTCAAAAATTATGCAGTCACTTGCATTGACTATTTCAGAGAGAAATATTATTTGCATAATAATTTGGAACGCTGTGTATTTCAGTCTTTATTTTTGATGTTACTGTCCAAGTTCCTGCAAGTTTTCTTATACCTCATCTGTCCAGGGAAAACCAGCTTTTGGAGCAAACTACAGAGAGGTTCCACATGCTTAATATTATTAGAAATACATTTGGAATATCAAGCAGTTAGGGCAAAAAATAAAAAGACAGCCCTTTCTATGATCTGATCTGGTTTAATTCCTGTGGAACAGCTTCATACACTGCCTGCACAGTTTTTGCTGAACTGTTGGCACCTCCCAGCACACTTTAACTAGGTGTATGTTGTTCAATCTATCCATTTCTTCAAGCTGTAGGGGTGTGAAAAGCTCCTAAGCAAAAGAATGAGCCAGCTTGTACAATGCAGACTCTTTCTGTGCTATAACTAGTTTGTAACAGCAATGTTAATTTAACCCATGGAGCAATAGGTTTATCTATGTCGCCAGGTACAATTTGGTTTTTGCACCATGAAATGCTGGAGGTAGACATTTTCTGGCAGAAGTAGGTCTTTCATTTTACCATCATTCACATGTAAAGAGAAAGCACAACCAAGGTGTTTTCTGTGTGTTGAACAGCTCTTGTAGAAACAATACCCAGAACAGTGAGATTAGGCACTGTACATTCTAGTACACTGCAAGTAGGCACTGTACTGTGACAAAGTCTTACAAAATGACTGAAAATGAAATTTTCAGATGCTGTTTGCATTTTTTGAGGAAACTTAGCAGCTCATTTGGGGTAATTTGCTAAATGCGAGTTGGATCCATAATGTTAAACAGCTTACTTAAAAGTTGAAGTTGCTGTAAATTTTGAAACCGCATTTGCTTTGAACTTAAATTGACAACTGGGCTTTACTTCATTGCTGATGCAGGGCTGAACAGTCTATAACTGTTGCTTCAGGGCTCGACTAGGCTAAGCTTCAGCCACAGTGATGGGTGGAGAATTGGTGTAGGTGTTATGCTGAAGGAAGAGTATGTCAAAAGTGTGTTGGAGGTGTAAGAGTGAGGAATATGAAACTTGAAATCGAAGATGTGGTGAACAATTCTGGAGTGAGTTAGAGGAAGTGATGGAGAGAGACCTGAGGGGAGAGAGTGTGGCAGTTCATGTGCACTATAATGGGCATGATGACGAAGGTGATGAGGAGGTGATGGGTAAATGTGTGGTCAAGGAGAGTAATGCAAAATGTCAGATGTTAATGGATTTTGTTAAAGAATGGAAATGGCTGTAGTGAATACTTATTTGAGTAAGAGGGAGGAGCACGCACACAGAATTTAGGTAGTTTAGAGAGGCACCAGGCAGTAATAATAGTAATAGAAACAGGACTACTGCAGAGGTGGTATGAGAAACAGCTATAAAAGGTGTGACATCAGGATTGAGGAAGGAGTAGGAAGAAACCTGGTACTGGAACATGAATTGTTCAGGAATGTATACAGAGGAAGAGGCTGGCGAAGAAGTAGCGGAATTGTCAGAGAAAATAGGCACAAGATGAGGCTCTTGGCAAAGAAAGAGGAGGTGAGAGAGAAGACAAAAGATAAGGTGAATGATGAGTTGTATAAGAGGTTAGGAGGAAGAAAAGGACCTAAACCTATTTGCTAGTGTCTCAGGGAGTTTTGTGTCTCTAAAACCCTTGGCTCTATCCTTTTTATCCAGGCTGCAATAATGATCTGCCAAAGTCACTGTATTGCACTCTTTAAAGATCACCACGGCTGGTGGTCGTCTGGTGGTAGGATACTCACATATGGACCAAGAGATCGCAGGTCTCTTGGAATCCCACCTACCACCATTGGGTTCCTGGGCAAAACCCTTAACCCCAAGTTGCTCCTGGGGGACTGTCCCTGTAATTAGGAATTGGAAGTCTGCAACCTGCAAGTTCAAACAGAAATCCCTTTCTTTATATTTTACAAGATAAACACCTGGACACTACCTATATTGTGGACAGCTTATGTATTTCAAAAGAGATGGTGTTTAATTGTTAAAGGAAAGGGTGCCCTAAGATCAGCATGACCATCATTAGGGCCTTCTTTCCATCGGTCATGGATGGCATTATGGATAAACTGCATGTGATACTATTTCAATTTCAATTTATTCTTGTATAGCGCCTTTTACAACAAAGTTGCCCCAAGGCACTTTACATTGAAGGTCGATGATGGAACAGGTTACAGTAATAGATGTTAAAGTCGGACGACTACGGAGGAGAGGAACCAAAAACTCCACTATGTGGAGAAAAAAAACCTTGGGTATACTAACAGTACAAAATTAGTTAGGTTTTAGACTCCAGGATCAGTGAGGAGTCCCAAGTTTCTTCCAGGTACCGATGAGTACTACCCACTGACAAAGGCAAACCAAAGCCAAGTTGACTTTTACACACCCAACAATAACTACTTTTAATAAACTCCTTATTACAGACTGCAATGGACCTCACTTCTAACCAATAGTACTGGCCAACAGTAAGTTAAGCAGAGTAAACAGTTAAACAAAATATTAAACATCTATTTAATAATCTTAATACTTTCTTTCTTGTATTCAGTATCATCCAGAATAAGATGGTTTCCCCTTCTGAGTCTCAGTTTCTCCCAAGGTTTCTCCCTCCACCTTTAGGAAGTTTGTCCTTGCCTTTGGCTACCTGTTACCTTTGGCTAAAAAAAGACTTCCACCTTTAGAGAGACACAGGGCAAAAAACGATGAGAGCCATGAGAGACTAAACCAATGCTAAGCAAAAGAAACCAAAATCCTCATGTTCAAACAATGTGGTGGTAGTGTGATGGTGTGTGGATATTCTGTTCATTTAGGGAAATTTGTCAAAATAGTGGGAAGGATGAAGCTCTCTGCTCAAAAGTGCTAATAACAATTGTCCAGTCATTGCTTGTCACTGCAGCTCAAGTAGACCTAAGTCAGCAATCAATTGCATTTGAGCAAGTCTATCTCTGAAGGCTAAAAAAAATAATAAAACTAAGATTTTGGAGCAGCTTGGTCGAAGTTTTGAACTGAACCCCTTGACATGGAGAAAGCGAAAGTGACTAATTTGAATTGTGAAACACAGTACAATGAACCACACGTGTGGCAGGGGGCAGCTTTATGCAGTGCCCAGGGAGCAGTGATGGAGATGGTACCTTGCTCAAAGGTACCTCAGGTTAACCTACTGGTCTGGGATTCATAGCTACAAGCTTCTGCTCCTGGGGACTAGTCCCTAATCACTAGGCCACTGCTGCCCCGTCTATGGCCTGACAGGTCAGAACCTTCTAATGTGACTAAATTAAAACAATTGTGCAAAGAAAATAAGGCCAAAATAGCAGTGCCAAAGACTCTGTTATTCCTGGAAACATTTGACTGCAGTTGTTCCTGCTAGAAAGTATCACAAAGTTAAGTTTAAAGGGTAATTCATTTTTGACATGGGTGATATGTGTGTGGGTGAATTTGGTCCTTTAAAAGTCGCAAGATCATTTGAACACTATATTTTGGTTAACAACATTTTCTTTCTGTTTTTTTGAAGACCAGAGGAAATCAGAAATATGTTTCAGAAATATGAATATTATCAACATGAAATGCAATACCAAATATAAATATATTAAAATGTATTTAGTCTTACATATGAAAACCTAAAAAAATCAAATATTTATGTGGAAATTTTTAGGCACCCTTGATCGAGCTACTACTAATACTAGTAGATCTTTCCATTTCATATGAACTGTGCTAAAATGCCATAAGTGCAACCAGTCATTATCATTAAGAGCAAAGGCTATATGCTTCTGTCAAACCTGCACGCTCACATTAGTCCACACTAAATTCTGTCACACTGTCACAATATATCATTGCGGCATTTAAAAGTGGCATGAGTGAAAGTTAATGGAAAAATATAGGCACTTTCCAACATGTTTATTTTTGTCAGCAGATGCCTCAAAAAAAAAAAAAAAAAAAAAAAACTTTTTTCACCTTAAGACAGTCCCTTAAAATCCTGGATCCCAAGATATTCTCTGCAATTTCTCGGTCTCCTCATAACAGACAATTTCGTCTCCAACATTAAATTCGATACCCTTGTCCAAAGAAAGCCCACACTCCATGCCCATCTTCACAATCTGCACATCATCCTTGTAATGTTTTAGTGCAGTCAGAGATCCTGAAAAAAGGAAAATACTATTTGGAAACTGTTGAAGTATTCAGCAGATGGACTATTCAGCAAATTTCCAAGTTCTGTTACTGTTTTAAACCTATCCTTCTAAATTATATATAGTGTGAAATTCTTTTAAGAACTAACATCAAATTGGCCTTCTTTTGCCTGGCAGCTTCATCCTTCTCACAATATATTCCTCTCCTCAGCACAAGTCTAAAAATACAGTCGCTTCTTTGACTTTGTCTCCAATTCATCCAACCTGAGCTGTCTCGCTAACACTAATTTCTAATCCTGTCCATCCTCATCACTCCCAATGCAAATATCAGCATGTTTAACTGCTACCTCCAGCTCCATCACCGATCTTTTTTTTCCACCTATCTGCTGCCTACACCACCCCCTGGCCATCAGACTTCTGAACCGAAACTTACTCTACATCCCCCAGGCTCCACACACATATATACACTTAACTAATTCATGTTGCTGTTTTTGCATACATATTTATTTCTGCTGTTATTTAACTGTGCATACTACACTTTGCCGATGCTGTTTAATACAGTATTAGTTTTAAAACTTTTCTGCACCTAATATGTACTCAGTGTTGTACTGGACTGGACTATGTACTGGACTCAGTGTTAATATTATTCACTTGGCATTCTCCACTCAAATTTATATACTTATTTGTAAGACATTGTCACAGTACAGTGTCTACTTGCAGTGTACTAGAATTCTTTTTTGATATGAGGAAGGTTCTATGTCATACTGTTTGCACTGTTTGTTGTTTTGTCTGCACTACAACTGCATCTAGTCTTTGGTGTGTTGTCTCATGTGTAGCACCATGGTCCTTGAGGAATGTTGTTTTGTTTCACTGTGTACTGTGTATATGGTTGAAATGACAATAAAGCCCATTTGACTTAAAACCATACTGCTGCTCATTAATCATAACGTCTTTTCCTAACCTGACTTCCACTACTCATTCCCATAACTTCAAGCTGTGGCTGATCAACTTCATCCCTCTATAACTACTACAGCTCTTCACATCATCCTTTTTCTTATTATTTGGTAGATATAACCTTCTCTCCCGTCTCTCCAAAACACCTCCATGCCTGCACAGGTATATTATCCGGACCAACAGCTTTTCCATTCTTCATCCTCTTCGTAACTGCCATTACATCAACCTTGCTAATCTGCTGCACTTCTCACTCTCTCATTAATAGCTTTAAAACTGTTTAAAAAAACAGCTTATTCAATTTGTCTCTCATTCTGGTAAGGTGAAATAAGGAGGTGTAGCTGCTCTGTTTGATTAATCTTTCCAATGCACGCAGCTATTATATAGTCACTTCACCTCTTTTGAGTATCTCTCAGCAGTTCTAGTAGGCACTCAAGAACATTACATGTTATTGTCTACAGGCCTCCCAAGCACAATGCCAATCATAGTGATGAATTTGCAGACATTTTAACTGACTTTGATAATTTCATTATTATTGTAGATGTAAACATACATACTGATAATACCAAAGACAAATATACCAAGGAACTGGACTGGTTTGGCCTCCCTAAGCATGTCACATGATTTTTTTGTTTAGTTTTTTTATTTTTTTTTGGTCCATTTTTATGTTTTGTTTAAAATTTATATTATTTCTTCTGTTTAAAAAAATCTATTGTTTTAATTTTGTTTTAATCTTTAATCTTGCTTAATCATCTTCATTTTTATTAATTTTTCTTTTTGTATTTTCCCATTTTATATACTGCAGTATATAACAAGTGCTATACAAATAAACTTGCTTGCCTTGTGCTTAGGTGTGTCATAAGAGCCCAGTCAAGCTTTAGTGCATTCACATATCTCCATGTGAAAAAGAACACTTTTTCAGTTAACAATCTGATGATGATTTAGCTGAAGTGACCCACTGGACTACCTGCTTGTGTGTCTGTACAAGGAGCAAAGCCAATATTGGAATTCCTATCATAGATTTGAGTGGAGAATGCTCAGTCTTACAAAGGGAAAAAAAAACGTATTTTTTCACGTATCATTTTTTAGGCAGTCTACAGTAAATTGATCAGTGAACCAAGCCATATGAGGAACACATTCAGAGTTAATTTAACCGTTTTTCAAAAGTATTTAAAAGCTAAACTGTTGTAGACCAACAAAATTACAAGATTGCACTTACATTTTTTATTTTAATTGGCCTGCCTCAAACTGCCTGGCATGCCTGATATAACAGTACATCACAGTTTTTTTATTCATATGTGCAATCTGAATTGCTCTATCATGTAGAGTAAGTCAAAGAATGTTTCTTGATAGGGACAAATGAATGCTTCAGTGGAAAAGGATGCAAAATACCTTCCCAAAGGATCTCTTTTCTCCTGACAAGTCGAAATTTCATTTTCTTGTCCAGCTGCCCATTTTGGACTCTGCAGCCTGCCACAGGTATCTTCTTTTTTCCTATAGTCACATCAAATGTGGCCAAAACTGATGCCTCACCTACATAAAGCAGAAAGACTTGACTTTAAGTAATTTTAGTATTCCTTTTATATTATTGTTTTACAAGTATTTCTTTCTGTGACATAACGGTAATAGTTAAAATCAGCACATTTGCATAGTGATTAGTGCCACGGCCTTACTGCAGATCTTGAGCTCGTTTACCAATTTTGTACAGAGTTTACATGTTCTCATCATTTCTATAAGGGTCAACTTACAATATAAAGACAAGCATGACAGGTAGATTGAATATGCTAAATTTCCCCAACGCGTGACTGTTGCTGTTTTTCCCAAAATATTTAACGTTACCAAAGACTGACTGTGGTTCATAATGATTAGTAAGAGTTTGTAAGAGTATATTTTTTGTGGAGTACTAAAAAGGCAAGGCCAATTTATTTGTTTGGAATACACTAGCATGTAGGCAGCTTACCTATTATATTCTCTTCAGTGGCTGGGGGAAGTTTACTGCTGAGTTCCTCTTTCAAGTCGTCAATCAAATGGTAAATAACTTTATGCATCTTTAAGGGTATATTCTTCTTAGTAGCCACATCTTGAATTGATTTACTAGCTGCAACATTGAAACCAAATATTGTACCTGGCCAACATCAACAAGTAAAAAAAGAAAAAGTCAGCATATGGCAAATGTTTTATTTTTTTCAAAACAGTAAAAGATGCATTAATTATCCTAAGTAAATCTCACTATTCATTACTACTTAAAAAAAAAACAAAAAAAAACAAAACAGCGTTTATATAGTACAATATATAGTATATATTGTATTTTACCTGAAAATGTCTCTGCCAAGGAAATGTCATTTTCTGAAATGTCCCCAACTCCAAAATGTACAATGTTCATTTGGCACTGCCCATCTGCTTCATAACTTTGTAGTATGTTGAAAATTGCCTCTAATGAGCCCTCTACATCACCTAAACTCATCAAAGTTAAAAAATGCAATTAAAAAAAATTATGTACAGATTAGCCTTAGGGCAGTCACAATTATTACTCAGTTGAAATTTCTCTGTTAAAAATAAGCAATTAAACTTGATGTTCTCAGTTAATCGGTTTTGTGACTACTTTGCAAATTGAAAAATAATGGATGACTAAGTTTTGATAAAGTGTTTTTCTATGTCTGAACATTGTGTTTTAGCTATAAGTGCGTCATTTCAAGAAAGGAAATTCAAACCAGCAGCACAAATGTGTTTTCACGTGTATAGTAACAGACTTCATGTACATTTGCTGCCAGATGTTTACAAACACCATATCTAGCTCATAGTGGTTATCACATGGCAATACTGGGGGTCTCTTTGAGGTGCTCTTTTCCTGGGGCAGAATAAATGAACAAGAAGAAATTGTGTTTAAGAAGAAAAAAAATTAATTATAGTACACACGTTTTAATTTATTTTGGGCTTTCTGAAATGAAAGTGAAAGTGACAACCCTGGTCATTGTGAAACGCAGCACAGCACAGCACAACACAATGAAATTAAACCTCTGCGTTTCACCCATACACACACATGCAGCAGGGAGCAATCGAAAGCGCCTGGGGAGCAGTGATGGGGACGTTACCTTGCTCAAGGGTACCGCAGGGCAACCTACTGTTGAGGGAATCGAACCCATATCCGGGGCCAACTCCCTAACCATTTAAAGTGCATTAAAGTGCATATCTGGGGCCAACTCCCTAACCATTTAAAGTGCATCTGCCACTGCTGTCCACAAAATGAACACAGAGCCAAAAATACACACACACACAAAAATACATACATTGTTAATGCAGTTCGAAAGTGAAAGGATGCCTGAGGAGTGGAGGAGAAGTGTACTTGTACTGATTTTCAAGAATAAGTGAAAGTTAAAGTGATAACCCTTGTCATTGTGAGGTCACAGCACAACACACAGTGAACCACAATGAAACTGGACCTCTGCATTTAATCCATGCAAACACTGTGCAGCAGTGGGCAGCTACTGAAAGCGCCTGGGGAGCAGTGACGGGGACGGTACCTTGCTCAAGGGTACTTCAGGGCAACCTACTGGTGAGGGAATCGAACCCACAATCTTCTGATGCAGGGGCAACTCCCTAACCACTAGGCCACTGCTGCCCCTGCCCCTGGGTGATGCACAGAGCAGTATTTACTATAGAGGGATAAATTTGATCAGCCACACCATGAAGATATGGTAAAGAGTAGTGGAAGCTAGGTTAAGAAAAGAGGTGAGAATTAGTGAACAGCAATATGGTTTTATGCCATGAAAGAGCACTACAGACGCAATGCTTGCTCTGAGGGTGTTGATGGAGAACCACAGAGAAGGTCAAAAGGAGTTGCATTGTGCCTTTGTGGACTTGGAGAAAACATATGACAGGGTGCCTAGAGAGGAGTTTTGGTTTTTTGTATGAGGAAGTCTGGTGTTACAGAAAAGTATGTGAGAGTTGTGAGTATGTGAGTAGTTCAGGATATGTATGATGGCAGTGTAACAGTGGTGACATCTGCAGTGTGAGTGACGGATGCATTTAATGGGCTCTGTGCTGATACAACATTCTTGTTTGCAATAGTAATGGACAGGCTGACAGACAAGGTTAGACAGGAGTCTCAGTGGACAATGATGTTTGCTGATGATATTGTGATCTGCAGTGAGTGTAGGGAGCAGCAGCAGGAGGTGACAGATGGATTTAAAGTAGGAATGGATCAACGCTGAGCCCATTCTTGTTTGCCATGGAAATGGACAGATTTAAAGACGAGGTTAGACAGGAGTCCCCTTGGACGATGTCCGATGATGATATTGTATTCTGTAGCGAGAGTAGGGAGCAGCTTGAGGAGAACCTGGCGAGATGGAGATATGCTCTAGAGAGGAGAGGAATGAAAGTGAGTAGGACAAAGACAGAATACATGAGTGTGAATGAAAGAGAGGAAATTGGAGTGGTTAGAATGCAGGGAGTAGAGGTGACAAAAGGTAAAGGAATTTAAATACTTAGGACAGTTCAGAGTAACAGTGAGTGTGGAAGAGATGTGAAGAAGAGAGTGCAGGCAGGTTGGAATGGGTGGAGAAGAGTGGCTGGAATGATTTGTGACAGAAGGGCACAAGTGAGAGTAAAATTGAAGGTTTACAGGACAGTAGTGAGACCAGCTTTGTTGTACATGTTGGAGACTGTGGCACTGATGAAAAAACAGGAGGTGGAGCTAGAGGTGATTAGAGGAGATTTTCGTTGGGTGTGACGCTTCTCTAAAAGTGAAAAGTGACCATTCTTGTCATTGAGGATCAAAGCACAGCACACAGTGAAACACCTCTGCAGGACCCAAGGCCTATTAACTTTCTGTTCAGCGGTGCTGGAGTCCATCCCAGCTCACACTGCGAAGGACGGGGGACACACCCTGGACAGGTCGCCAGCCCATCGCAGGGAGACCATCACCAATATATTTAATAATATATCAGGAGTACATCTGAAACTTGGGTATGAAAATGAACCCAAAGAAATGTGAATAATGGTTAGGGAATAAAGCTGGCTAAAATTAAGCCTTCACTATAACATTTCAACAATCCTTATCTCAAAATTTTCAAAAATTTGTGCGCTGCACTACAGCTGCCAAATAGAAAAGTGACATTTAATCAAATATTAGGTGTACAGTATGTATGTTTTTGTTCCATATATAATTCTGACCCAAGGCTGATTTTAGAAAAGTTGTACATTAATGTTCCTCTTTTTTGTAAGATGGATGGCCAAGGCTGTAGCAAATTCTTATATTAAAAAGGGCATAGAATGACTGTAAGATGATTTTTGAAATCAAGGAGAGTAGGAAATTAAAAGCCATGTCAAGGATCAAAGGGTTTAAAGGGAAGAAGGGAGACTGTTACTCAGGAAGGGGTTAAGACAGGCACTAGTGGGTAGTGAGGAGTTACAATAAAGCTGATCAACTATGGAACTGGTAAGGGACAAAAACTGGAAAGTAGTCTGATGTGTCATCAGGATTGAGGATGGAGTAGTAGGAAACCTGGTTGGTGGAATGCAGTAGTGCAGCAGAAAGTTCAGTAGAGTATACTGAGGAAAAATAGTGGGATATTCAAAGAGATGAATAAAGTAGACAGGAGTAAAAGGACATAAGAACTGGATATTAGTGAACCAGGAAGTAAAGCGAGGCAGGATGAATGAAATGGAAGAACCAATAAGCTGTTGGTCCAGAAGACATGCCTGTGAAATATGGCGGTGTTTAGGAATAATGGCAGTGGAGTTTTTGACCAGGTTGTTTAACAATATTTTGAAAATAAGAGGATGTCTGTGGAATGGAGAAATGTTTTAACATATAGTGGGAAAATTGTGCTGATATCAAGCAAGAGGAGAAGAAAAAAGCAAAAGAGTGGTTTTATGGATGTGGTGAGAGAGGACATGCAGGTGGTCTGTACAAAAGAGGAACATGCAGAGGACAAGAAGAAATAAAAACAGTTGTTATAGATGATACACTGTGGCAACCCTAACAAAACCATTTGAAAGAAGACACTTCTTCAGAAAGAAAATACTGATTGGAGATGAATCTGGATTTTGCCACAGAAAAAGAAAAGCTCAAAAAAAAAACAAAAAAAAAACACAACATAATATTGTCATGTGTTTCACATCCTGGGAAGGCAGGTGGTGAATTTGTGTTGTAACAGCAAGATTCCCAGCCAAAATGGCCTAAGTCCTTTTGTGTAGAGTTTGCATGTTCCGCCTGTATCCTCCAACATTACAAAGACATGCATGTCATGCACGTGTCTCTGCCCTGCAAAGGACTGGTAAACTGCCCAGGGTGTTTCTCTGCCTTTTGCCCTATGAGTGCTAGGATAGGCTTCAATATCACCCTGAAACCCTATCCAGGAAAAGCAGTTAAGATAATGCACAAATGGATGGGTGAATTCATATACTTGATGAATGTATGTAAACATCTGGTGAAACCATACATAAAGCAAAATTAAACTGCTTTTTCTTGCTTATAAGTAGTACATAAAACTGAGAAATTTTACCTTTTATTATCAGAGGCAGACTGATCTTCTCTGTCTCCGCTCTCTCACTAGGTCTGCAAGCCATGTGATGTTTGTTTGCTTGGTACAGAGCTGCTTTCCTCTGCTTCCAACTGAGATGGGCCAGTTTCTCCTTCTCTTTCTTATAGCTGTCTTGGTGCTGCTTCTGTTTAGCCTCAATGGCCCTCATTTCCTCCTTTAGTTTGTTCTGCTCCTCTGTATATGTACGCCACTCCACCACCTCCTGAGCCCTTTGCTAATTATTCAGAAGGGTTCTTAAAAGCACAGTTCTATTCTGCATTTGATACTAATAATCAGGCAATTATCAATCACTGTAATAAGCATGTTGAGTTGCATACTATTTTTGGAAAAGCCTAAGGGTGTGCATTCTCTTCTATATTTTATTCAACAGTTTTATTGCAACAAATGAACAAAAACAAGTTAACTAAAGTCTGTTTTGAAATAACATTCAAATTAGTAAAATGGTATTGTGCAAACAAAACACAAAATTCTTATCTGACCTCTGACTCAACTTCAAGAATACTCTCGCCAACAGAAGGAAGATCCTTCCACCCAACAATCTCAACTGGAATGCTTGGTCCTGCCTTCATCACTGCTTGGCTGCTTGAATCAAACAGCAAGCGCACTTTTGCCCAGGCCTTCCCTGCCACCAGTATACAGCCTTTCCTGAGAGTTCCCCTCTGAACAATTGCTGTAGTTACAGGTCTGCAAAAAGACAAAGATGCTGGTAGCTATAATATGCTTAAGTAATTTATTACTGCACTAGCAGAGCCATGGGCAGGTTCAGTGGTGAATGACTGCCTCATTATGCAGGCTAGTCGACTTGAAATTATTAGTGCTGTGCATATTATAGAATTGCAATTCTTGTAACATGACAGGATTTCTCCCAACTGCAGAAAAGCAGCTATTAGCTTGCAACTTGCAGTAAACCTTGTAAGGAGGTTGCTAAGACCCCATCTACAGGCAGTTGCTAGATCTGTGACAGTAGCTGGAATATCACCCAGTAGTGTTAAGCAGTTGCAGGGTGTTGTTAAGGAGTTGCCAGAAGGCTTTTAAGTGCTTGCAATTATTTTGCTAAGCAGTTGCTATGGTTTCCCCAGATAGTTGCCTTGGTGTTGCTATGTGGCCACTATGTTTTTGTTTTAGGTTATTTTTGAGGAATTTCTTAGCTGCACAATCTGTCAAGAAATACAGTTTTTTAGCAACTAAAATACTTGCTAGATTTAAGAACATATTTATTAAGGCTAATTTGATTACCCACCCTTTGCCTTTGTCAATGTGACTTTCTATGATGGTACCCTCAACTAGGCCTGAAGGGTCGGCTTTCAGCTCCAGCACCTCAGCAAGTGCCTGTGTGGCTTCAGCCAACTCCAACAGATTCTCCCCCTAAAAGAATAAGACATTCACATCACAATGTAATTAACTTTTTTATCTAACTAATGTATGGACATAACAATGAGGAACATGCAGAGGACAGGAAGAAATGGAAACGGATGATCCGCTATGGCAACACAAACAGGAGCAGCCAAAAGAAGAAGAAAAAGGACATAAGGTGCACACACCTTTAAAGCAGATATATGGATGGCCTGAACATCTCCTCCTAACTCTTCGCATACAACATCATGGGCCAGCAGATCATGTTTCACTTTGTGGGGAGCTGCTTGAGGCTTATCACATTTATTTACTGCTACAATGATTGGCACTAGAAAAGAATACATTTACACAGTTAGTGAAAGTAAAGGTGAAAGTGTCTGTGTCATTGTGAACATACCACAGCAAAATATTCAGGATACAGCAACTAAATGCTTCCTCCGCATTTAACCCATAAACGCAGTGTAGCAGTAGGCAGCCATATACCCAAGTCCCAGTGTTGGGGGATGGTACCATGCTAAAGTATACCTCAGGGTAACCCACTGGTCCAGGATTCAAACCCACAATACTTCAAACATGAGGTCAAGTGCATAATCACTAAGCCAACACTTCATATAGCAATATATATATATATATATAACACATATATTGCAAATAAACAGAAGTTGCTGATTTGTTTTCATTTAAAGTCTTTAAACAAAAATGTGTAATGACAATCAGAATGGACAATAAAACAAATACTATCCTAATAAAGCAGCTAGTGTGGCATGATGTCTGTTGATTATGGTTAAATGCTGATTACCTCTGGCTTTTTTGGCATGCTGTATGGATTCAATGGTTTGGGTCATCACTCCATCATCAGCTGCCACAACCAGAATGATCATGTCAGTAACAAGGGCTCCACGTGCCCTCATGGCAGAAAATGCTGCATGTCCAGGGGTATCCAGAAATGTAATCATCTCACCAGAGGGCAGTTTGACTAGATAATAACCAAGGTGAAATATAATTGTATGTAAACATGCATCTTCAGGGAATTTTAAAATGTATCTTTGCCCTTGGTAGGCAAAATAATTGTGTTTCATAAATGTTCTCACTGCAAAAGTGTAAATAACCCTTAATAAGGCAAGGCTATTACCTAGAAAGGCTCCAATGTGTTGTGTGATGCCTCCAGCCTCCTGTGCAGCTATCTGGCTCTTCCTTAGACTGTCCAGTAGTGTAGTCTTCCCATGATCCACATGCCCCATAATAGTTATTACTGGAGGCCGATTCACTAAATGAGCAGGATTTGGTGGAGGCCTGCCAAGACAAAAATTATGAAATCTCCACCCTTGTAGTATGTCCACCCAACATTTTTAACTTCTTTTTAAATAAACCTATCATAGATATGACAAAAATATTAGTATTTTGTTGCTCCTCCTCTGACTTTTATTATTCTGAATTCCTAAAGGCATGGACTTCACTAGTGAAAAACTATATTACCTAACAAGCTGGCTACAACTTTCTCAAATGGCGGTTGACAAATAAGCCTTGTGGAATGGAGCCTTGACATTGAGCTTTTATTATTATTTCAGCCATTCCTTTGCAATAAGCTTGATATCCAGATAGATTGCTGAAAGGTTTTAGCACTTATTGTTTTTTTGCCATTTCCATCCCAAAAAATTTCCTTCATCACCAAACCGAATCAATTGATTAAATTAGAGTCAAACATTTTTCAAGTACATTTGTATTCAGGTAATGAATGTTGTTTGCCTTGGTTTATCACCTGACATCCTCATCCTTGCACTACAATTTACATGCACTGACTGGAAACATCTTTTTGTCACTGCGTTGGAATTTCCCTCTTGAAGGGGTTTAATAATTTTTCCCATTGTTTAAAGTGGAAGTGAAAAAGTGAAAGTTTTTCTTGTCATTGTGAAACAAGGCACAACACACAGTGAACCACAAAGAAATTACACCTCTGCATTTAACCCACACACAAACATGTGCAGCAGGGGATTGAAAGCGCCCAGGGAGCAGGGACAGGAATGTTATCTTGCTCAAAGGTACCTCAGGGCAACCTACTAGTAAGGGACTTGAACCCACAATCTTCCGATCCAGGAGCCTAGTCCCTAACCACTAAGCCACCGCTGCCCTAAATGGATTACTCTCATGTTGGGGCCCTGTTATTATATTTGTGACTGGTTTATTTGTTATGAGGTAAATGGTGAGCTATGGTGTGCAAAAAACATCCTCTAAGAGTGAGGAATCCAATCATTTTTACCATGAGTTGTAAGGATGAGAAAAATTTATAATAAAAAATTAAGTGAATTCTTACTGCCTCTGGATGTCTTTGTTTTCTCTTACTTTGGCTTCCTCTATTTTGGCCCATTTGTACTTCATCCCACACTTCTTAATCACCTCCTTTATCCACTTCTCCCCCAACACACTGTTTGGCTCCAGATCATCTAGGTCTACAGTTGTGTTGAGTAGGGCTTCATACACGTGATCTGGAGAGATAGAGCAATGGTAAAATCTAAACATCTAAACATAACAGTAGCAAATGTCTTGCTGTCCTTGTTGCAAAATGTAAAAAAGATAAACTTTTCAGTGAAGACAAATGTAATGTCTGCACAAACCTATGTCTTTATTCATAGCCTGAGCAAGTTCAGACACCAACATAGTTTGTTTGATCTCCACTTCCTTTTTCTCCACTTTCTGAGGTTTCAGATTATTCTTCTGACCTTTGCCATGACCTCTTCCCTGTATACAAAGCAACATAAACAAAGACATATCATCCAATCCATTTAATAACTAAGTAACATGCAGATGTTCCCAAAATGCCCCTTCTATAAAACATTTTAAAAACCACAAAGCCAGAGTTTTTGGTTTACGTTAGCATGTAAATTTAGGCATAACTAGTGTTAACCAGCTTACTTGCTGGGAGAAACACTTAAAAATATATATATTTAGCAAATCTTTTACTCATTCCAATGTACATATATACATACACACATATACAGTGCCTTCCACAATTACTGATACTACTTAAATGAGTATAGTGCTTAGTATACAATTAGCATAAAATATTAGTGTAAAATAAGATTAGTAAATAAAATAAGATTAGTATAAAATACACATTTTGGTAAAGTAGCTTTAGCTCACAGTGATTTTAAAAAATATATATTTTATAAATATGATTTATTCAGAAATCCTTATTCTCATTAAGAAGCTAACTTTAGAAGCTACTTGAGCTCTGTTTCAGCACAACCCTGTGCAACTGGATCCTGGAAGACACCACCATATTGGCAGAACCACCTCCTCCACCCTCATCACCAGTACTCCAGTGTTCAGAGACCCATGCTGTATTCCCTGTTCAAACCAGACTTTGTGTCCAGACTGTTCTGGCTACATCAGCAACTTAAGAAATCTATTTAAAAAATACTAAATTATCCACTGGGCTATTTTTCCCACAATGCTGGTGAAGTCAGTAAGGGTCCAAACGAGGATAACAAATAAGTGGCATATAACAGAAGGCATTTATTTATGTTGTGGGTCACGCTCAGCTAAATACAACAGCCATTCAGTTACTGTAAAAACTAGACACCATTTTTTCTGCTGGTCAAGTCAATTATGTCACCATTTCAGGGATTTAGGATGTTTATAAAGATGAACATATTTCTAGAGACTTTTTGACATGAAAATTTCAAAAACAAATTTCAATATTATTTTGCATATTATAACTCAAGTGAAGGCTTAAATATTAAAATCTGATAAGTATCAAAATGCTGATGCCTACATACTGCCCTGTAAGGTCACCAAATTGGTAAAGAACTAATATGTGGGCAGTCAGATGGCAATGTCTAGCTGGTCAATTGCCTGCTGAAACCTTATCGTCTGATGACAGCCATATTAATACGCTATAAAGTTATTGTTTCATTGAAAATTAATATATGTTCTCTGCCAAACTAAAACATCATTGCAATTTAAATATAAAAGCAAACTGCAGTCAAAGACTAACTGGAGCATTTTACTGAATAGAGAATAGAATAGAATAGTCTTTTATTATCCCACGAATGGGAAATTTGGGCATTACAGGGCTCTTTATCAAGGATACAGAAAGAATATAGAAAGATAGATGTAAAGAAAATAAGAAAAATATAAAAATATAAAGAACGAAGAACATCCATATACAAGAGCTATAAATAAATAATCTATATATATATATATATATATATATATTTACATGAAGATTAGGAAAGATGACCATATATACAGTAGACAGTAATAAATAAGTTATAAATAAATTATAAATAAACAAGTAACAAATGTAAATGTAATAATAATATATAATAATATATAATATAATATATACTAATAGTAAACAAGTGATATTCAATATGTAATGCTATGATGTGGAATTGTGGAGTCTTATTGCTGCAGGTAGCGTTCCTTCTTAGACTGCGGGTGTAATAATCTGGTGCTGAACGAGCTGCTCAGTGCTCGTACAGTCTCGTGTAGGGGGTGGGAGGTGTTGTCCATGATGGATGTTAGTTTGGATAACATCCTCTCCTCCCCCACCTGCTCGATGGATTTGAGCGGGCAGTCCAGGACAGAGCTGGCCCTCTTGACCAGTTTATTTAGTTTCCCTCTGTCCCTCTCTGGTGTTCTTCCACACCAGCAGACCACAGCATAAAAAACAGCAGACGCTACCACAGAGTCATAAAAGAACCTCATGAGATTTCTGTTTACCCCAAAGTACCTCAGCCGTCTTAGCAGGTGAAGACGACTGAAGCCCTTTTTGTACAGAACATTGGAATTTGTGGACCAGTCCAGTTTATTGTTGATATGCACACCCAGGTATTTGTACTCCTCCACCATTTCAATGCACAAACCCTGGATGTTCACCGGTGTAATTGAGGGTTACTTCCTGCGAAAGTCAATCACCAGCTCCTTCGTCTTGCTGGCATTGATACACAGATGATTTTGTTCGCACCATCTGACGAAGTCACTGATGACCCCCGTATTCCTGCTCATTCCCCTCCGACACACAACCAACAATAACGGTGTCGTCCAAGAACTTCTGCAGGTGACAGGTGTCCGTGTTATATTTAAAGTCCACTGTGTACAGGGTGAAGAGGAAGGGGGCGAGGACTGTTCCTTGTGGGGCTCCAGTGCTGCAAACCAACACCTCAGACACACAGTCCTGGAGTCTCACATACTGGGGCCTATTGGTGAGGTAGGATTATTGAATCCACGCAGTCATGTGATGGTCCACACCCACTCCCTCCAGCTTTCCCCTCAGAACTGAAGGCTGGATGGTGTTGAAAGCACTAGAAAAGTCAAAGAACATGACTCTCACAGTGCTCTTGTCACTCTCCAGGTGAGTAAGGGCCCGATGCAGCAGGTAGATGACGGCGTCATCCACCCCCATGTGCGGCTGGTAAGCAAACTGCAGCGGGTCTAGGTCCCTCCTGACCAGTGGATGAAGGTGATGGAGGATGATCCTCTCCATAGCCTTCATCAGGTTAGAAGTGAGGGCAACAGGTCTGAAATGGTTTGGCTCCTTGGGGTGCGACGTCTTGGGGACTGGAACTAGGCACGAGCTCTTCCACAGAATGGGACGCGCTCCAGGCTGAGGCTGAGGTTAAAGATGTAAGTGATAACCTCACAGACTTGGTCTGCACAGTCCCTCAACAAGCTGGATCTGATGCCATCCGGACCTGTGGATTTCCTGAGCTTCATCTTCCTCAACTGTGACCTCACCTGCTCAGTTGTGATGGAGAGGCTATTGTGTGGTGTGAG
This sequence comes from Hepsetus odoe, assembly GCA_017165825.1. NCBI lineage: Eukaryota > Metazoa > Chordata > Actinopteri > Characiformes > Hepsetidae > Hepsetus > Hepsetus odoe. Next base: position 10,463,139 of record CM029366.1, read on the forward strand.
AGTGGGTGCCTCCTGATGAGTGGGATAGCAGAAGGGGGCAGTAGAGTCCTCAGGGGAAAGGGGGGGAGAGAAGGAAAAGATAAAAGGGGATACGCAGCTGATATCCCTGGTGGAGGTTGCAGAGATGTGTGAAGGGGAGGTGCCGTTGGGGTTTGCAAGGAGGTGTGAAGGGGAGCACTGGCATGTATTGGGCTTTGATGGTTGGGTGAGGGGCAGATTCCTGAGTCAAACCTGTTAAAGAACAGGTTTAAACTATTAGCCCAGTCCTGATCTCCAGACTCTGGGCCTCCACTACTCACTGTGCTCCTTCCAGTAATGGTGTTCAATCCTCTCCACACACCTCTGACGTTGTTTTGTTTGAGTTGCTCCTCCAGCCTCTCTCTATATCTGTCCTCCCCCCTCCTTATCTCTCTTTTCAGCTCCTTCTGGGCTGTCCTCATTGCCTCTTCATCTCCTGATCTGAAGGCTTTTGACTTCTGCTTCAGCAGAGCTCTCAGATCAGGGGTCAGCCATGGTTTATTATTGGAGTAACACCGTACTCTCCTGGTCGGTACAGTGTTATCCACACAGAAGTTGATATAGGAAATAAGGTAGAATGGAACATTATATGGAGGTGGACAGAGTGTAAATTACTTCAAAAGACTTATACAACACCCATCCAACACTCTCTTCTCATTCCTGCCATCCGGAAAAAGGTTCTGCAGCATACGGGCCTCTACTTCCAGGATTGGGAATAGCTTCTTCCCCCTGGCCATCAGACTTTTAAACCGCTAATGTCTCCACACCTATTATTCATCCATATCTATTATCTATTTATTTTCTTCTTGCACTCTGCACTTTACTGATAAGTGATTCTGTTACACTGCCCAACAACCTGGGCTGCTTTGTTCTATAACACTGCGGCCCTGTTACGGATGAAAGTACTGTCTGTTGTTGTCTGTTGCCCCGTCTTGTGAATTACGTTGTGTCTTCTGTTGTCTTGTGTGTAGCACCAGGGTCCTGGAGGAACGTTATTTCTTTTCACTATGTACTGTGTATATGGCTGAAATTACAATAAAATCATACTTGACTTGACACAGCACAACAGAAATAATGCCGTTACAAACAAAGCACCTATGAACTGACACACTGCGGCCACCAGGCAACCAGTAAGACCAGTTACAAAGTACATATTTTTACCTGTTTAGAAGCCAGGTACCGTGCATGCTGAACGTGTGGAGGTGTGTGGACCCACAAAGCGCAAGGTCCGAAAGCAGGGATGATTGGAGATTTCAGTCTGTGCGCCGACAAAGCCAGCTTGATCAAGGAAGTCACTCGCTTCATGCCGTCACTGCGACACACAAATGATTGCATACAGTCCACGAAATGACAAGACTTATTAAATGCAGCTTATTCTCTAAACTCATTCAAATTGTTTCAATTTATGGCATCCAGATTCAAAGCAAACGGACTAATTTAAAGAGTTGGAGCGAAAAGGGAAATTAGTCTCCGGTATCGTTAACATTCTTCTTCTTTGGGTTGAAGTTGACATTCAACTAAGAGATCTAGTACTGCCACCTTCTGGATTGGAATGTCGCTAAACACGTCACTTAATCGTTTTCTGTCAAACAGCCGTGTCAGAGTGAAGTGAAGTCAAGTAAAGTCAGCTTTATTTACATAGGACTTTTTTTTTTTTTTTTTTACAACTGCTGTTGTCACAAAGCAGCTTTACAGAAACCGGATCCGAGCCCTAATTGGGGAAAAACGCCCCAAAAAAGACCGGAGTAAAGTTGGCAGAGAGCTCAATATTCGCCAGACATTCGCTTATTTTCTACAGGAGGAAGAAACCCTGGGAGGAAGAAGACTCAAAAGGGGAACCCATCCTCTTCTGGTCGGCACCGGAAACAAAGAAGGAAAGAGTGAAAGAGAAAATGCATTTCGTAATTAATCAGTTAAGATATATCTTCTAGTAAGCATGGCTGTAGTTCGGCGAGCTAATAGTAGTGTTACACCGTTTTCTGTGACCATCTAATGTTTTGACCTTAGGGTGGGCCGTTTCGCACATTTCTTCTGAAAGAGCGCGCAATGACTCGCGTGCGCGAGCATTTAACGCATTTTACGTAAACCTGCTTCAGCACCCGAAATAAGACACCACTGTTAGCGCAGCTCTGACTGACTTCGAGTCGAACGAGACTGAATTCTAAGAACCATCGGTATTTAAAAGCACAATAAAACAATTTAATCACAGGACGTTTTCTTTTACATCTTTCAGACATTTACCAGACGCTTTTATCCAGAGCGATTTCCAATTCCTGATTACAAGCACAGACTCCCTGGAGTAACTCCCTGGAGCTTTTTTTTCTTTCATTTATAATGCACTGCACTCAGATATGAGGAGACCGACAAGTTTCCTCAAAAAAAAATTCATGTTGGCATTTTTTAATGCAATATAAATAATTTTATCAGATGAATAGGCTTAATTCCTAGGTAACCTTAATTATGATCTTTTCACAGAAGTCAGTGTCTGAAGAATATAAAATGAAAAGCTTATTTGTGATTCTATTGCTGTTGGATAAAGCAATAATTTAAACATTAGACTACATTCACAAACAGAACCAGTAAAAAAAAAAAAAAAAAAAGGAACATTGACTGTTAAGCGTGTGTAGGGGTATATTATGCTTTGATTTTGTGAGGCAGCCAGTGGACCACATGTTCTAACATTTCGAAGGAGACTAAAGACAAAGACAAACTAAATACAAGCAAATTTTGAAAAAGTTTTGATATGGCCTTCCACACAAAATTAGATATTATTAAAAATCATTAAAACATGATAAAAATAAAAAATTAAGGAGTAAAAAAGGAGTTCTAACTTACTGTATGTTCAGATTGCAAACATCATTATAAACATATTGCAGAAATGCAAATAAAATGTAATTAAAATGGCAGCTAGGTAAAAAGGAGCTCATAGGTAGATGAGATACATACAAAGTGTTTATAATACATGACAGACACAGTCATACTTCTCACCTGTCACATTCCCTTCTCGTTTGGGTGATGATTCTGGAGGTTTTATGACTCCCTTTTTACCCCCAATGTTTCTGCAAGTGTCCACTGTTTGAAATGGCCTATTAGCCAGATGAAGTTGACTGGAAAACTTTTCATGCTGAAGCAACATGGACAAATTACTGTCATGTTTACAATTTTGTAAATACTTATTTAAAATGTGCAGTAATATTTCTAAAACCTGCTTCTTGTGACCCACTGTCTTGCACAGTTTCAACTGTTTCAGCTCATTAGTTCTTCATGAGTTGGATCTAGTACAGTGTGTTGTAGCAAAATCTGGGTGAAACTATGTAGGGGCAGAGGGTCCTCAGGAGCAAGAAGCACAGTTTTAGAGAGTTAAATCCTCTACTCTACCCTTAGTACTTCTTCAGGAACTTCTCCTCGCACAACTGTAAATAAGTTAGTATGTGAGTAGAATTAAGGGGAAACCAAAGCAAGTATTCTTTAGCAGCACATCAGCACTACAAAATGAACACTTTTAAAATTAAACAACTTTAGTATTAAAAGGAAAGTAAAATGGCAATAAAAATGTACCATGTACATTTTTTTTATATTATTATGATTATTTACTTTTTTACTTATGCTTTCTGTGCAGTACTGTTTAACAAGGATATGTATATGGTACACAATAGTTTTTAAATGTATCACTCGAATTACATTTAAATCGATAAATATCAACATAGCCTACAGTGGGGAAAATAAGTATTAAACATGTCAATGTCTTTCTCAGTAAATATATTTCACATGGGACTATTGGCATGAAATTTACAGCAGATGTTGGTAACAACCCTAATAATCCACACATACAAAGAAATCAAAACAAAGAAGTCCATAAATTATGTGTAGTAAAGTGGAATGACACAGGGAATAAGCACTGAACATATGAAGAAAAAGAGGTGCAAAAAGGCATGCATAGGGGAAAACCAGCTGAAATCCATCAGTGTTTAGGACCAATTGTGGAGAACTTCAGAAAGACCTGGACTCAGCAGGTACATTTGTTTAAAAAAAAAAACAATAAGTAATGCACTCAACCGACATGGCCTCTATGCACACTCAGCGTGCAAGGCTGCACTGCTGAAGAAAAACATATTGAAGCTCGTCTAAAGTTTGCTCCACAACATTTGGACAAGTCAACGAAATACTGGGAGAATATAATCTTGTCAGATGAGACCAAAATTGAACTCTTTGGATGTCATTGCATGTTTGCAGGAGAAATGACAATGCACATCACCCCAAAAACACCATAAAAACAGTTTGGAGGTGGGCACATAATGGTGTGGCAATGTTTTTCAGCATATAGTACTGGCAGATTTCTTATAATGGAATGACAGATGAATGAAGAAATATACCAGGACTTTCTTGATAAGAATCTGCTGCCATCTACCAGGATGCTGAAGATGAAGCAAGGGTGGACATTTCAGCAAGACAATGAGCCAAAGAACTCTCAACTGGTTTCTGTAAATGAAAAAAAAAACTGCTAGAATGGCTCAGTCAATCATCCAACTTGTATCCAATTGAAAATCTATGGAAAGATCTGAAGATTAGAGTTCATAGATGAGGCCTCTGGAACCTTGGAGATTTGGCAACTGTTTGCTTGGAAGAATGGGTTAAAATTACACCAGAGAAATGCATGCATCTAGTAGGAGGTGTCTTGAAGCTGTCATTACCAACAAAGGCTTTTCTACTTAGTATTAAAAACATTTCAGTTAGCATGTTCAATACTTCTTCCCTGTGTCATTCCATTTTAATACACATAATTTATAGACTTATTTGTTTTGATTTCTTTGTTTGTGTGGATTACTTGGGCTACTGTTATTGATATCTGGTGTAATGCCAATAGCCCCCTTAGAAATACATTTACAGAGGCAAACATTGACGTGTTCAATATTTCTTTTCCCCGCTGTATGAAACAGTCATGGACATTTTAGAGCCTCTTTTATGTAACTTTTTAAACCTTTTCTTTTTCAGCAACACACTGATTTGGACAATTCTAGAAATTAAGTGGTTCTTAAGCTGATCCTGGAAATACATCAAAAGGAAAAAAATAATGTCTGCAGAGCACTGAATATTTCTGGGATAGGGTTTTTTAACACTGCACACGATCCACATAAAAAACCAAACAGCCAGCAGAAACTAACTTTGTAATTTTTATTCTGCTTTTCCTAGACCCAAATCCTACAGATACCATGCTTGATGTGCTAAATTAAGAGTTTTTCTGTGAAGGTGAAGACTAACAAGTGATATGGTTTTACCAACTATGACTTCCAAAAAATAGCTGAGGTGTTTCCCACAAAGAATAAGCAAATACGATTTCTAAACAATTCTAAACAATTTCAATTTAAGTGATGAATGTGGATGTCATACAATCGAAATCCCAAACAGAGCACCAAACATGATAGAATACATGACAGTAAGACAAGACAATGGGTTATCAACACCTCAGTCTAGATAAACCGCACAAATGCAACTGGACCCTATTACAAAAAACTTCAAAATCATAATATGCCTATTTAGGTCCCAATAAACTGACAACTTACATCCACAAATTTGTAGACAAAACAAACAAATACAGACACATTACAGGATTTTCAAGAATAGCAGTTTAGAAATACTATAAGGCACACTAAATAGTATTATTAGAATGGTGCTTGAAGCTTTTTAACTTATTTTTAAATCTCCAGATTAAGAAATACATGCACAGCACCATAAGCAAAAAATGTTTGATAAGCTACATTTCCGTAGCTGAATAAATAACAGAATAAATAAGTCCTGCTGAATAATTGGAAAGGATATCATAGCCAAATCTCAGCTTGTCGTCTATTTTCAGAGTGATGTACTGCTGCTCTTGTATTCTCACACCATTCACAAATGTCTGAGGGAAAACAGAGCACAAAACTTTCATACTTTATCACGTTGTAGTTTTCCATTTCCATATTTTGTCCATAATCTTTTTTTACCCCATTAAGACTGCCTAGATCCTTCACTGTGTGTTCATCTGTATCAGGTTCATAGTTGATTACAGCATGCTGTTTGTCCACACTACGTGACTGTAGAGACAGAAGAATATTAACACCCTAAAAACATTTGGTCATTTTATCCATATAATCTTCAGGTACAAGCCATCTTTTCACTTTCATCAGCTTAGGGGCAGCGGTGGCCTAGTGGTTAGGGTGTTAGTTGGAGGATCGGGGGTTCGAACCCCTTCCCAGTAGGTTGCCCTGAGGTACCCTTGAGCAAGGTGCCGTCCCCATCACTGCTCCCCGGGCGCTTTCAATAGCAGCCCACTGCTGCACATGTGTGTATGGGTGAAATGCAGAGAACGAATTTCCCATTCGTGGGATTATAAATAAAGGATTATTATTATTATTATTATTAAACAAACCAGCCACTTACAAACATCTACTCTCTGCTGATTTGAGACAGCATTCCAATAAACCCCCTCTATGAAATTCAGGCTGTGTGTTTTTTGCATTTTTGCATTCAAATGCACAGTTTTATTATTTATATAAGTAGGGCTTGAAGCAAAAAAATATTTCAAACAAAAGTAGTAGTTGGCTACAATGTTTTGGACTCTTCCACAAAGTAACATTTAAGTTTCACACATGAGGTAGTCCAGCTTTTAGTATTAGTATTTGTCAATTTGACATTATCCAGACATTGTCAGCTTAATTTGGTTTTAGCTCTCTAAATATCCATCTTCTTTTTCTTTCAGCTGCTCCCGTTTAGGGGTCTCAATTGTCACCATTTCTTCCCGTCCTCTGCATCTTCCTCCTTCATGCCAACCACCGGCATATCATCTCACCACGTCCATGGTCCATCGTCCATTGCCTCCCTCTTCTTCTATACACACTCCCAGACATCTCAGTTCCATCACCAGGTTTCCTTATCCTCCTTCTTCCTTCCACATGTCACACCAAGTACATTTCTAGCTGTCTGCCTTACGACTTCTGCATCAGTTAACCAGCAATCCAGCAGTTCTTCCTCCCAGTAACTCCTGCCTGAATTCCTCGTTGTAGTCCTCTTTCTTCATCTTCCACCAATTGATCATCAAATCTGCCCTAACCTGCCTCCTCTTCTTGACCTCCAACGTCATCTACAGAACAGGGAAGAGTGCTGTTTAGCTACACTGTTCCCTGTCACTACTTTGCAGTCTCCAATCTCGTTCAGACTGACTCTCCTGCAAAGGATTTAATCCACCTGTGAGCATCTTCCTCCACTCATATTTGTCATCCTGTGCTCCTCCCGCTTCTTAAAATAAGTATTAACTACAGCCATTTCCATTCTTCCATCCAAAATCTACAACCATCTGACCTTCAGCATTCCTCTACTTGACACCATACCTACCCATCACATCCTCATCATCTCTGTTCCCTTCACCAACATGTCCATAAAAATCTGCACCATCACCACTCTCTCTCCCATGGGTGTGTCTCTATCACTTCATCTAACTCACTCCAGAATTGTTCTATCTCCATCTCAAAACCAACTTGTGAGGCATAAGCGCTAACAACATTCATTATCACACTTCCAGCTTCAAACTCATCACCCTATCTGACACCCTCTTCACCTCCAAAAAACTCTCCACATACTCTTCCTCCAGGATAACACCAGGATAACATGGGGTCATTCCTCCATCTATCCACACCATGGTAAAACAATTTAAACCCTCCTCCAATACACCTGGCCTTGTTACCCTTCCAACTATTCTCTTGCACACACAAAATGTCAACCTTCCTTCACTCCATAATATCAGCTAATTCTCTGCCTATTTCTTCTCCATTGGCCAACAGTAGTCCAGTTTCCACCAGCACCCTGTAGGCTAACAGCACTGGTGGTGGTCATTGTTATCCCAGGCCTCGACCAATCTGGAATGGAAATCTCTTTCATTGTCCGCATATCGATTTGGCAAAGTTTTACACAGGATTGCCTTCCTGACGTAATCCTCCCCATTTATCTGGGCTTGGAACCAGCATTACACTGGCATGTGCATGGGCACTGGCATGGGTCCTCTAAATATCTATAATAATCCTTAAGAATCTCAAATATGTAGTACATTGAGTTAATAATTCAAGCTTCTGTCATTAATATCATTGATAATTAGTGCATTATATACTCAGTGATTTACTCTGCATATTTGCCATTATATTGATTCTCTTAATTTAGGATAAAAATCTGTATTGAGTATTCAATAATTTGACATCAAATTCCAAAAACCAAAAGGAACGTGAAAACCAGCCATTAAACTTCTTGGGCATTCCAAAACTACTAGCAATAATATGCCAGAACATTCCCACATTCCAAGATTTACTCATTGTACATTGCAATTTCTGCCCTCTAAAAGGCATTAAAAAGTTGTGCACATGGATGTAACTTGAACAATTCATATGCTCATTTTAAAGTTGTATTGAACTGAATAAGCTTTTTGATAAGATTTTCAATATTGGAGAAATTATAATATGAGAAAGTATCCTAGTATTTAATGATGTATCTCACCTGCAGCATTAGCTCACAGTCATCCCGTCCCACAAAGATCATCTCTCGGGGAAGACGGTGCCTTTTGCCCCCAACACTTACCATAAACCAGGAAGTCAAACTCATTTTTGATTTCCTTGTCCTCTTCTATCACTTCTAATTTCTATGACATACTGAAAGGCAGCATTAAAAAAACAATTAAAACATATGCACTTAAAAATAATAATTAATAATTAAAGTATTTTTTTCATATAAAGGCACTAACAATCTTTGACATTAATAGCCCAGTTTTGATCATATAGTTTTATTCTGTATGGCTGTCACGTGTGTTAGGTTTTGGGCACGCTAGAGGGCGCTCTCTGTCATGTGTGTGGTGTTTTGGGCACGCTAGAGGGCGCTCTCGGTCACATACAAGGTGTTTAGGGTACGCTAGAGGGCGCTCTGTTCTGACTAAGCACACCTGAGCCCCTGCGGGCAGGTGTGCATCATTGGGGCTGACTATTTAAGCCCCGATGAGTCAGAACAGAGCGCGGCTCATTAGGTAGGTCAAACCTACGCGTAACGGGTGGTGGTTGTGTAAACTTTGTATCGTTTGTATAACCTTTGTGTCTATGACTAGGTATAGGTCGCCTAGTATAGACCACTTAGTATCTAGGGCTGGACTGCAGTTCCCCAGTCATAGGGTTTCATGTGTAGAACTGCAGTCTCCCGTTCCCTGTGTCTTGTTTGTTTTGTCACTGTGCGTAATAAACTTCTGTTCTGAACTCTTGGCTCTGACCTGACGTCCCTCCAGTACCACGCCACCGTTACAATGGCATATAATGTGTTAGATCATTTGTCTGCCCAAGTATAAGTGCATCTTAATTTTGCACTTATTTCTGCTTATGTGTAAGCATTTAAATAATACTTGAAAAATAATTTGACACTGTCATGCTATGGCGGATTGGACTGGACGTAACTGCAGAGTCAGGATTACAGAAAGATAAACCAACTGATATTCACTAAGACTATGAAACATATCAAACATACACATAACAGTGATACATATGACGAACAATGACCGACAGCTCTGCCCTGACTCACTGGGATCTATATAACTTTAGATTAAAGAGGCACACCTGGAACTATATGCCGCAAAACATGACAGAAGCCCTGCCCAAAAAGGCAACTCACATCCATGCCTTGTCAGCAGCTGGCCCTGAGGGGATGCCAAGCAAACCAAAACAAAACCTCAAGCAAACAAAACAGGAGTGAACAGAAATGGACTGGACCAGGTAGGGCGCTCGCTCAGAAAACTAAACAGCCCCCCTTTTGGGGTCACATGATTGGTCCCACTATCAGGGGCTGAAAGGGGACAGGTCTGGGCTATTGGTTTGTGAGAAGAAGCCCAATACTGTCCTTTGGGCTGCAGTCTGTGCAGCTTTAGACATAATGAATGGCTAGGTGTACCCAGTCAGGGCAGAGTGCTGCGAAACATGATGTGGCACCCTGGACATTTACTTTGGTGCATTATTTCCATTATTATTTGTGTTTTACCTTTGACCCTATTGGACATTTCTTTTTTTTTTCTTTTTTTGGTAATTCTTATTTAAAATGCTTTCTGGATCATGTAAGTGAATTAATTGTATTTAGGTTCAAAGTTGGGATGAGCAAATTGGAGCTGCTCCCTCTTGACTACAACTGCTGAAAGTCATCATTAAATTGGTTTGCCACATTTCTTTGACTTCAGATGATTTCTGACAGAAAATGTTTCAGACATAGGCTCACACTTAATTTCTCCGCAACATAATAAATGGCATTCCAAAGACAGGAATGGCAGAAGCTCCTGATCTGGCACTGCTCCCTGGGCTACTGCTGATGGCTGCTGGCACAGAACATTAAAGGTAAGCATTTTTTCAGATTTTGCTACCTTTTAGTTTAGGTTCAATGCTAAACTAGGGTGGGGCTTTTGGCCACCAGGCGATCTGTGCACCACCCCAATACAAAACTATATTTAATGTTCATGTTCATTTGTATTACAAGATAGTAAGTGTGCATTTCATGAATTAACATATTATATTTATTGGTTACAATTTCAGCCACTGGGGATGCACATGACAGTGTATTTCTTTGTGCTGGTCCCAAGTCCAGATAAATTGGGAGGGTAACGTAAGGAAGGGCATCTGGTATAAAACTTTGCCAAATCGATATGCAGACAACGAAACAGAACTCCATACCAGACCTGTCGAGGCCTGGGATAACAACGACCACCATCAGCCTACAGGGTGCTGGTGGAAACTGGACTACTGTGGCCAAAGGAGTGAAGGAAGGTTGACATTTTGTGTGTGCAAGAGACAAGTTGGAAGGGTAGCAAGGAGAAAGAAGAATTCTGGAGTGAGTTAGATGAAGTGATAGAGAGTGTACCCAGGGGAGAGAGAGTGGTGATGTTGCAGATTTTAATGGTCATGTTGTTGAAGGGAACAGAGGTGATGGGTAGATATGGTGTCAAGGAGAGGAATGCTGAAGGTCAGATGGTTTTAGATTCTGCGAAAAAGGATGTAAATGGCTGTAGTTAATACTGTATGAGAAGTTGGACAGTAAAGAGGGAGGACCTTTACCGATTGGCTAGACAGAGAGACAGAGCTGGGAAAGATGTGCAGCAGGTAAGGGCGATTAAAAATAGAAATGGAAATGTACTCACCGGTGAACAGAGTGTGTTGAGGAGATGGAGGGAGTACTTTGAGGGGCTGATGAATGAAGAAAATGAGAGAGAGAGAAGATTGCATGATGTAAGGATAGTGAACCAGAAAGTGCAGCAAATAAGCAAGATGGAAGTAAGGGCAGCGATAAAGAGGATGAAGAATGGAAAGGCTGTTAGGCCGGATGACATACCAGTGGAAGCATGGTGGTGTTTAGGGGAGATGGCAGTTGAGCTTCTGACCAGATTGTTTAACACAATCTTGGAAAGTGAGAGGATGCCTGAGGAGTGGAGACAAAGTGTACTGGTACCGATTTTCAAGAATAAGGGTGAGCTGTAGTAACTATAGAGGGATCAGCCACAGCATGAAGTTATAGAAGCATGAAAGAGTAGTGGAAGCAAGGTTAAGAAAAGAGGTGTGGATTAGTGAACAGCAGTATGGTTTTATGCCAAGAAAGAGCACTACAGATACAATATTTGCTCTGAGGATGTTGAAGGAGTAGTACAGAGAATGTCAGAAGGAGTTACATTGTGCCTTTGTGGACTTGGAGAAAGCATATTACAGGGTGCCCAGAGAGATGTTGTGGTTTTGTATGAGTAGGTCAGGTGAAACAGAGAGGTATGTGAGAGTAGCTGAGGATATGTCTGATGGCAGTGTGACCGTGGTGAGCTCTGCAGTGAGCTCTCCACTTCTTTTTCATACAATATATATATAGTATATAAGCAGAGAACCTGGAGGTCCAATTTTGTTGTGGTTCACTGTGTGCTGTGCTGTGACCTCACTCCTCAGGCATCCTCTCACTTTCCAAGATTGTGTTAAACAATCTGGTAAGAAACTCAACTGCCATCTCCCCTCCTACATCTCCATGCTTCCACTGACGCTTCCACTCTTCCTTCAGGATAACACCTACCCCATTTTTCCGTCCATCCACACCATGGTCCTTGATGAGACAGCAGGTGTGTCTCATTGGACAATGGGTTTAAGGCCCCAATGAGTCAGAACAGAGCGTCATTCTTGGTGTAATTGTCACATGCGCGTCTATGTTTTGACAAGCTGAATGAAGTTGTCACAGATCCCTGGCTGCGAGTTTACATCAGTATCACACCATCATCCAAGCATTAAAGGGGCCAGTGTCCAATGCTGTTGTTTCTTTACTGATACACACACCAGCTAAACCTATCAATTAACAAATTAATTAGGGAAAATGCACTTTAGCAAGGAAATCACCAAACTGTTCTTAATCCTTCTTGTGCACCCTCTTAGAACCAATAAATATATAGATAAATGTCAGATCCTTCGACCGTGCATATTCAGAAGGTTCCACACAAATGGCATTACCATGAATGTTTTTAGACCTTGTTTTGAGTAGTTTAGCTATCAAGAGTACTACCTTGGTGAAAAAAAAACAAAAACACACAAACAAACAAGAAAACGAAAAGTTTCTGAACTATTAATTTAAGCAAACATAACTAAAAATTATTGGAAAAAATGCATGAAAAATACATATCATCGCCAAGAAATTCTTATATATTATAATTATTTTAATATGCTATGGACATACTTAAACTTGCAACATTTATTATCAGTTTTTGATATCATACCAACAACAGGAACTGGTATGAAACTTTCCTTATCAATGACAAAAGAAACTCTATCTCAGCAAAAAAAATGTACATTAGCTGAGCTAATAGTACTCAGTGCTGTAAAATAGTTAGGTCTGGTGACTTTATGTTTATCCCATGTTTGTGCCACCTCATCCTATGCTATTTCAAAACCTAAAACAAGCCAGCTTTCTCTTTATTAACTTTATTTGAGAGCATTTTCTACAGCATTACTGAATTAAAGGCTAACACAACAATATGTCCTAACTGGTATAAGAACTATCTCTGACCTGGTCAATCTTATTAAACAGCGGTACTAAACAAAACATTTGAGTCTTTCAGGATATTTGATATTTGCACTGATGGTAGGTACCATATGAGCTGAACTGCATGCTAGCATTAAATGCTGCACCTGCAAATGGGAATAATCTGAGGCGTGTGCCATTATTTCAGCTGACTACTAGACCTCTTTTTTTTTTATTTATTAGTAATTTAGTGCATGCTTATACCAACATCCGCATTTTTATATGCTGTGTGCAGACTGACAATATTACACTGTCAGATGTTCAGCAACGAAATAAAATGCCCTGTCATTCTGTCCTCAGTGCCCGTTGCTGCCAATTATTCCTTTCGAACAAACACTAAATGCATCCATATGATATAACTTTATCTGAGCATGGGTAAAGATTTAATAAGGAGAAACTTACCTTACCCTTTTAATACTTTTTAAATGTTTCTCTTACATCGCAGTAGTTTCAGGACCACCTCCCTCCCCAACCCAGTGATTTTTGTCTCAACTCGACTCAGGATGGCGCTGATGAGTAAAGAATTTCTCCACCCCCACACACTCCCATTTAATTTATGTCATATTGCCAATGGAATCTTTATTTTAAAAAAGTGTAATTTTTATTATTTATTGTGTTAACAGCTAGTTTTAAGGTAGAAAGACAGTTTCAGACAACAATGCATGACCTATTACTCCTTAGCAATTGCTTTGAGGAGTGAAAAATTGTAATATATTGTTATTTGGTCAATTTGGTCAATTTCTCTTGGTCAATACCATAATCACATTTTTATCATTCAAACAGGCTAAAGTCTGTATGTCGATCTAACTCCATCATACGTTCACCTGCCTATGTCTCTCTGATTCTGTGGTCTCCATACAATACACCAAGAATTCCCACTGAACTCTTATTGCTATGTAGGTATATATATGTTTATATTATCTACCTTCATTCGCAATGGATTTAGATGCATTGGTAAAGATGTAGGTAAAAGTCGTAAGACTTGCTCTCCAAATGCTTTGCCAAAATTAAGAGTATACACACATTTAAGCATTGGAGTTTTCATGATTTTTTTCAAATCTATTTATTGGAACATACTTGTACAAGAAGTGGCAACCATCAGATCTGTGGGAAGTGTGCTCTTTTTTTGTTTCAAAAACAGTAGAAAAGTACAAGCTATGGCTAAAGTTTTCTAGAAAACTGTGTTTGCGAGTAATTGTATGTTTAGTATATCGTCAACATTTAGTTTGGAGTGGGGGAAAAAAAGATTAATCAAAAATGTTTTTCTGTTCCTCTTTACAACACCTAAAATTAATGAAGAAGTATGAGAATATATTGTCCAGGATTTTTGCCCTGTTAAAGCTGGGATAGACTCCAGCAAAGTCAAACTGGACATGTAATAACCAAAGCACTTCCCTGACTTACTTGAGCATTATACACACCTTTAGATTACTGAGACACGTGGTGCCTCTGCCCAGTCAGGGCAGAGCACCACAACGCATGACATGTCCTAAACCTTTTGACTAATAGGAGAACTCTCAAACCTTAAATACACCATGTGTATTTGTACATCTGTGAGTCAGGCCAGAGCAGACAGTCATTGTTTGTACTTTGTGTCTTTTGTTAGTGTTGTTTGGTGAGACAGCATAGGGAGAAGCTGCAGAGGTCAGACCACCCTTGAGCAACCCCAATTCTCTGACACCTGCTAACCACCTGACCCTTTCCAACAGATTGAAAACTGAACATTAGGGTTATTTCCATGCTATTGCATGCTATTACACCTTGCCTTTTAATGTTGCTAGTATGTAGCAACTAGGAACAGCACTTACTAAATATTAATTGTGTTAGAGATGTGTGATGATTATCGTTGGTGAATATTTCAGGCAGATATGTTGACAGATGAATTATTCCTGCTGTTAAAATGACAATTGTTGCCAATTGTTTGATTTTGTTTGTCTCAGCCTCATTGGTGCTGCTTATTTTTATTCAATTGGGTGTGAAATTCTGGTAGTCCTTTCCTTAACTAGTGACATCAGTGGTTGACAGTTTTGGATCAGCAAAAAGCATGCCTGTCCTAGATTTTTGGTACCAACACCCCTTTTTCTGAGTAAATGAATGGAACTGATTCTGAATGGTGCAAGAGTAGATGCCAGCGCCACAAGAGTAGAAAACAGCTCAATGTTCAATGGTAAATATCAGAAGAGCAATGCATGCCACATATAGAAGAGCAACGCATGCCACAGCTGGACACTGGACTTATGAATCGCACTTGACTATCTTGTAATCTGATAGATAAATCTAGTTTTAGAAGATGAAACATTTCCTATAAGTATGCATAATGGCTGGGAGCAGTTTTCCTTAACTCTACACCTGGCAAATGAACAATTAGTGGACAGTAGCTAGACCCTTTGCAGGGTTCTGGAATATGGGACACTGACATGAAACTTTTTTTCAGCTTTGAAGCTTGTTTGAGTATAATTTTCAGACCTGATTTATTAACAAAACCTGAAGGCAATGGATCGGCCAGATTATGCCTCCTTGGGTCATTGATCCATGATCCATTAGCAAAATAATTTTATTACAGTGTGGTACTATGTCATGTTTAACTTTTGTGTGAGAACTTGTAAAATCTACATAAAACTCCAAAGGCCTGGGAAATAAACCAGTTTATTTTGCTTTGGTGGAACATTTAATATTGTCAGCATATAAAAATGCGGATGTTGGTATAAGCATGGACTAAATTACTAATAAAAAAAAAAAAAAGAGATCCAGTAGTCAGCTGAAATAATGGCACATGCCTCAGGTTATTTCCATTTGCAGGTGCAGCATTCAATGCTAGCATGCAGTTCAGCTCATATGGTACCTACCACCAGTGCAAATATCAAATATCCTGAAAGACTCAAATGTTTTGTTTAGTACCGCTGTTTAATAAGATTGACCAGGTCAGAGATAGTTCTTATAGCAGTTAGGACATTTTGTTGTGTTAGCCTTTAATTCAGTAATGCTGTAGAAAATTCTCTCAAATTAAAAGTAATAAAAAAAGGTTTAAATAACTCCTTTCACAAGTAGCTACATGCTTAGTTTTCTGAATGAATAATTCGAACACATAATAGATCAATACTTCATTTACATATAGCATTTCAGCTATACTTGTGGATATTGTCAGTTATGCCAGTTATCTATATGTTTGCTGTATTAATATCATATCCTTTCTATAAAGCCAGACAGGTTAGACTTTCCACATGGAAAACTACTGTTTAACTGGATAACTTTGGTTTGGCTGGTCATAAATACATAGCCATTGGCCAGTTTTTATGCAGCCTGCTTTTGCCTTGTATTTTAAAAGTAGTTATCAACTATCAAGGTGAAATATATGATAATGTTACGAATAATGAATGTTAATGAATATGAAGGTTTTGAAAAGAAATTTAATTTTACTATTACTTTTGGACATCCTTCAATTTGTCTTTTTTACAATTTCAAACTTTCTGTGACTTCTTGTTAGTTTTTCTAATGTAAAAAAAATTATTAATATAGGTTTGTTTCTGGAATACAGTTCTTGGAAAAAGAATACATATGAGTGTATTGTTTTTGTGCTTATCCATATTATTAGTATGATAGTACAAGAGATCAATTTCTCCCCAATGGGGTCAGTCACATCTAGACAGAGACAGGACGACAAGGGACAAGGCTACATTGCGTCTGCACTTTCACAGCAATTTGTTTCTTCCCTTGTTTACCATGTGCAGTGCATTGTTATTAGGGAGATGATGCCAGTTACTGTCAAGATAGTCTGTATTGCCATTTTAATCAAATCAGCCTTTGATGTAACAGTGGTTTAAGTTCTTTGAGTTTTGAAAAGTGAAAAGAGGGTGTAAAAAACTTCCTATCTTCCTATCTTTCCCTCGCCCTCTGTTCTCCCATGACCTACTCATGGTAGTACTTGATTAGTGAGGAAGTTACATGACTTGCATTTGGTTAATGTCGGGATGCTTAACATGTGAATGATGGCAAGATCCTGTCAAATATCCTCCCACTTTGAACACTACATCAACAAATGGACTTCAGCTGTTCCAGTTTTTTCTCTGTCATTCCATTTTATTTTTTTGCATTGCTTTATTTCTTTGTTTTCACAACTAAATGTTTTTGCTTGGACCTTTAAAATGATGAAAAATTCTGCTACCTGTATTTCTTCAATGCTTGTGGCTTCACTTGTTTTTGTTTTAACTCTCTTGATTTGCTTAGATAGAGATATGGTGACCGCTCTCTTCCAGTAAGAAAACTTGGACAGTCAGTATACTAACATCCCGTCTTTCTTTTGTTTTTGTGCTAAGCACAAATCTTTCATTGTTCTAGATTGTTAAATACTTAATTCTTAATGTTTTAATTCTAATGTTTTAATAATTAATGGGTGCTACCTTTTCTGTAGAAAAGCTACCCAGAAAAAACTATTTGAAACAGTGATTTGCAAAATTATCCTCAGAAAATACAAAATACCACGGTTTGTAGTAAACAGAAGCTAAAGAATCAACTCTGCAACATATCACAAACAAGTGAAACTGTCTGGCATTACTGTTTATGTGTCCAAGGAATCCTTTGAGTGAGAAATATGCTTCCAGTCGATGTTTTTCAAGCTCTTTACTTTGCAAAAGACTTCAATCCTTGCTGCAATCACTGCTGCAGATAACTCAAGAGGGGTAAAAGGCACCTTTCACATGAGTAGTGAGAAATGGACATCTCCACTGTTCTTAATTGCTTTTGGATGAATATCTTACTTGTTTACATATAGTGAGCATTTCTATTGTGTAGAATGGTGTAATAAATACCTTAAGCCTTCTAATGCTTCTTGAGCTGCTCCTCAAACATATAAAGATATATTATTCCCAATTCATGTCCAAAAGGATTTCTTCCAGTGATTAAACAAGTGGATTTCCAATAAAGACTGTAGGCCCTAGAATGTGTGTACTTGCTGATATAGCTCTAAAAATCTCTTTCAAACTTTCAAAGTCTCCTGTATTATTTTGATTCAACTGCCTTTTTTGGTTGTGTGTGCTTATACACATAGTTTAACTGATTAATTGCTTCAACTACAAGCTTTTTAAAGTTCAGCGCTGCACTTCCTTCATCCAGTTAGATATCTATTTTTTTTCAGTAGATTCTTGTTCTGCAATTTTCATTTTATCCTCAGTTTTGCAATTTTATCTTTACAATTTTTCTTTCTGGCATTTTTTGTTCAGCCATAATCTTCAGAACAGTTTATGTAGCTGCATACACTGGTTTTGCTGCTTTGCCTGCAGCAACTTCATAATGCATTTCTTCACTTGGTTGTGACATTTTAAATAATTAAAAAAATTACATGTACAAATTATCTTTTCACACAGTTTTCGTTGTTGCCAAAAGTTTTGAGAATGACATTATGTTTTTTTTCTGATGGTATGCTGAAGTATACCGCAAGCATTTCACAAGCTTTTTTTGCCACTTGCATAGTTTATGCAGAGGATCAAAATTGGCATTATTGACACTCCCTTTCAAGATCTCTGCAATTCGTTGTGACAGCATGTCAATCAACTTTCTGTCCTTCTTCTTTTGCTGCCTTTCTTGACACCAGGCCAGCTTCCTCCCGCACTCTGTGGTCTAACAGTACTACTGGCAGTTGTTGTTAACCAAGGTGCTGGTATTGACGTCTTTATAGTAGTCCACATATATAGGACCCGGAAGATACAACATTACTGTAACAAAGCTATTGGGCAAAGGCAACAGCTGTCTACTGGTATACAAATGCGATTGGGATGAGTTTCTGGTTTGGGGGTACACTGTGCAAATTTGTTTTTTGTTTTTACTTTTAGGAGCTGGATTACTTTTTCATTGCCATGAACCTGGTTTATTCTCATATTAAAAT
Source organism: Hepsetus odoe (assembly GCA_017165825.1). Taxonomy (NCBI): domain Eukaryota; kingdom Metazoa; phylum Chordata; class Actinopteri; order Characiformes; family Hepsetidae; genus Hepsetus; species Hepsetus odoe. The sequence goes on from CM029366.1 coordinate 10,482,115, forward strand.
AAATTAACATTATATATTCAACCTATGTATTAACCACTACTACAAATAGTGGTCTGCCAGGGGGAATAGATAAAAAGGCACATGCTGAACTGTGCAAAAGTAGAGAGGATTTCGACATAGGGAGAAACACTGGGCCCTTAAATAACCTCTAAAAACGTATTTACTCTTCTGTATATAAACTGCTATAGCTTCAAGACCTTCGAACCTCGGTTCTCAATCAGAGAATCCAACAATACTGAAACGTGCTATATGCCTGCTTTCCTTACATCTAGCCCTCTGGCTGTACTGCTCTTGACTTTAGGTCATACTATAAAATTGAAATCCCTGATAACAGATGACAGTTCTTCCATCCCCTACCCCCTTTTATCTCCCACCATCTCCATCCATCCACTAATTTCCCATATTAAACTGTTGTTCTGCAACTGGAAAAAACTCTCTACTTTACCGCAAACATTACTGAGAAAAATTATTTGGTAATTAATATAGTTTATTTTGTAATAAATATGTTGCAAAATCAGAATGACTACACAACGTGATCTGCTCAATCCACCTGGCTATAGTCACTAAACTTCAACTGTTATTGTCATTTTGTATTTTCATTTATTAGTTTTTACTTGGGCATTGCTGACACATCTATTATGAAATGCTGAACTGGTTTTTGAGGAGCCTTAAGATGAAACTACATGGAAGGTGTTTTTGAGGCAGATTATATATTTTTTTGTGAATGAAGATTAAAAAAAGGGGTAGGGGAGGGGTTATCCAAAAGGAAAAAACATGTTTTGGACATGAAAACAGATAAAATGTTGAAAATGAAGCTGGAAATCAATGGTGTAGTGAATGTTAATGCATGTGTGCAACACGCTGCTTGTGAGATGGCTAAGAAAGAACAATTCTGAAGTGAGTTGAATGAAATGATGGCGTGTATCCCAAATAGACAGTGACGATTGGTTTAGACTTTAATGGGTATGTTGGTGAAGAGAACAGAGGTGATGTGGAAGTGTTTGGTAGATACAGTCATGTGAAAAGTTGGGACCCCTCATTAAAAATTCAGTCCATTATTAAGAAATGTTCCCATGTCAATGTCTAATTTGTGATTAATTCATCTCTGGAAAATAATTTAATTGCAGGAATGCAACAAAATTAACCTTGACTAATTCATAAAACACCACCATGTATGTATACGCCAAACATTTTCTTTGTTCTGGTGTCCAAATAAATCAGTTCTAGACTCATCTGTCCATAGAACATTATTCCAGAAGCCCTGGTGTTTAGGCTATCTCTGGCAAATCTATCTAGCCTTACTCTTACAGAGCAAATGTTTCCTCCTTGCACACCCATATGCAAGTAAAGCTATGCAGTCTCGTTCTGATTGTAGAGGCATGCACATTCACATAAACAGCAGCAAGAGCCTACTGTAGGTCCCGTGATGACATTTTAGGGTTTTTGGACACTTCTTAGCATAATGCTTGGACGGCTTGCTAAAATCATCTTTATGAAGGCCTCAAACAGCTCTTTTGATGTCTCCATGGTGCTTACTTTCACCATAACAGCACACCATACTTAATTTCTGTGGATTAAATAGGTCAAACCACCTTCAAAATGTCAAGCAACGAATCGAGTGATATGCTTAAAGAGTTTCAGCAGGCGTTGTCATTAATGTTGTCATTAATAATATTTATTGTTGTCATGTTTAAACACAAACTTTGTAAAACTTTGACAAGTCGACATGACAACCAAACAGATACCGGATCCATAAAGGATCAGTCGAGGCCTGCGTTAACAACAACTTCCACCAGTGCTGTTAGCCTACAAGATGATGAGGAGCTGAGGGTAGATATGGTGTCTAGGAGAAGAGTCCTGAAGGTCATATCCTACCATCATGGGAGTCGTATTTGCCATTTATCCTAATCGGCAGCGTTGCTTCCTCATCAGCTCCCCTACGTGCCAAAATGAGCTGACCCTCCGCTGTAAGGTCCTCTGGACTTCCCAAGCGTCCAGTTGTCCACCCCAGTATTCAATCTCCAAAGTGCTATATCATATGTGCCTTCTACTGGCCAGTTAGTAACCGTACCAAATCCTAGATATGTTTAGCTCACTTTTGACATATCTTCAGGATATATCTTTTATCAATTATCTTTACTTCCTCCCTCAAGAATCTTCACTTTAGTGGATGACACAGTTTTGATGATTCTTAACTTTTAAGTAGAGATTACTTAGCATAGGAATACCGTTCCTCACTAAGGATGCAATAATTGCTCTGAGGGTGTTGATAGAGAAGGTCAGGAGTTGCATTGTGCCTTTATGGACTTGGAGAACGCATAAAACAGGGTGCCCAAAGAGGAGTTATGTATGAGGATGTCAGGAGCGAAGTATGTGAGAGTAGTTTAAGACATGTATGAGGGCAGGGAAAAGCTGCAGTGGAAGTGGTAGAGGTTGGATTACAGAGGATCAGCACTGAGCCAATTCTTGTTTGCCATGGTAATGGAAAGGTTGGTGGATGAGGGAAGACATGTTTTGAACATGTACAGAGGAGAGAATGCACACGTTCATAATGTACATGTTATATTGAGAGAAGGATGTTGAAGATGGAGCTGCCAGGAAAGAGGAGAAGAGAAAGACCAAAGAGGAGGTTTATGGACATGGTGAGAGAGAATATGCAGTGGTTGGTTTGAAGGAGGAAGATGCAGAGGACTGGAAAAAATGGACATGGTTGAGCCGCTTTGGCTCATACCGTTTCTGTTTCATCCTCAAACAAATAGTAAAGATGATCTTTCACTCCTTTTGGACAAGACTGCCATATATCTTAGCTGCCCATCAGACATCAAGAATTTCTGAAGAAATCCAGGACTTCAACTTCAAAGATGATGAGGAATGGATTTTCAATTTAGCACCCACCGTGTGTCGATTGAGACTGAAGAGATCATGTTAACTGAAAGCGAATTAAGGAATAAACATCCTTATCAACGTAATAAAACAGCTGTACAGGTAAGCTTTTAATTGTAATACACATTTTAACATCATATTAACAGTATATGTAGTTTTTCAACATTTTTATCCCCCTTCTAGCCTGTGATTCCTGCAAATGCATTAAATGCAGGTACAGCTCTTTCACAAGGACTGAAGGATGGAGAAGGATCTAGATTAAATGCAATGTGTGAAGATGTGAAATAAGGTCTATTTCGTCGTTTTTCGATAGTGACAAAAATGTCAAACGACCCCAGTCACCGGTGTCCGAGGCTTCGAAAGAGGAGGAGGTGCGATGACGACATTAATCCAGGGATAAAGAAATGAGGAGTTGGATGGTGATGATGATGATGATGACGAAGACACAAGAATTGTCAACATCATAAAATAACCTTTGTGCAAATGTGCTGCATCAGACCTATAGCTCTTGGTCAAAACAGGAATGCACGACTGTTACAGTAACGTCTCGAAAGCGCTAATCAACGTCCTCGGAGAGTGGAAAACTAACATTTCCGAGTGAATTTTGAATCTTATATACCTCGGCACCCAAGTGTGTGGCATCGTGTTTGATTGGTGAAGTCCCGGATCAGTAATCTGGGAAATGGGACCCTTGCCATGGTTGGCGAGCCGTGAGGCACCATTTGGCAGATCTGTCCTCTTGGGCTGTTGGGGGGATGTGCAGCTGGTCCTGGGAGTTTCTCAGTCTGGGTAATCCAGGAAAGCACTTCCTCAGTGTGCTGGACCATTTTCTGTCTAAATAACCTCCCAAATATTGAAGCTCACCTCTGCCCAGGTAGAAGCTTGCCGTGATGGGACGGCAAGCTTCTGAACTCTCATCTCCTACTCTCGAACGATGGGGTTGCTTTGCTCGCCTGTTCTGATACAGACAAATAGCTAGATGCTTTAGTTCACACAGTGAGAAATCAGTGTCTCGGCAGGGGAGCTCTCTCTGCAGCTTCTTGGGCTAACCAGCTTGGAAGACCGTCAACTATGCTTTTTTGTCCCACCTACTAATCCGCTGCGAAGATCTGAAACTCTCCCTGACTGACCATGGTAAATAATCGCTCATAACTGCGAAATACAGTGGTCAAAGGACTAGACCAGCTCACCTCCATGTTCCCAGACCACTGTTCCCCAGTCTGCTGCTCTGATGTGAGTTCCCGGTGTTGGTGGTGGGGGTGGGTGGCATGCTTAACATGGTGATGCTCTGTTCCTAGCCTTGCATCCAGCTGCATGCATGAGTCGTCAAGCATCCGTCCCTATTTTCGTCGCTTCATCTGAGAAAACAAAAACCGCTGCACCTCCAAGATGGGCTTGTTCATCTGTCATGTTCTCTGGTTTAAGCACGGAGGTGCAAGCGCATGGTAGAGCCTTGGCCTTTTTTATACAGTTTCGTCAGTTACAATAACAATTACATGAGATGTGCTATTGTGATAATGATAAAAATAATAATAATACAACCTTTATTTATAGAGCACCTTTTATATATTTAAGTACAAGTTCATATATTTAAGGGCTAACACATATATTTTAACTGCTTTAAGTACATAAAAGATTATACAAAAACAATGTATTAGCAGAATTATTTCTAAAATAAAAATGGTTAAATAATGCCATCTTTTAGAAACTGCCAACTGTATGCCTATATATTACCCATTGGTAGTGTGTTCCAGTACTGGCTTCTCCTCCAGTAGTTTTATTCTTCATTTTAGGAAGTTTCAGTTAAAAAAAATGTTTGATGATCTCAAGGCATTACATTCAGGAATGTAATTCTGTGATGAATGCAAAGGCTGATCCATTGAAAGCTTTAAAAGACCAGCCAGTGCGATAAAGCTGTGACAGCTATTATATGTTCTCTTTTGTCATACTTTTCAATACTGTGGCTGGAGCATTCTGAACAAGGTCAGTCATTTTCTGCCACTTGTCCCAAATGGGGTCACGGGGGAGTGCTAGAGTCCATCCCAGCTCACACAGGGCGAAGGACGGGGGACACACCCTGGACAGGTCGCCAGCCCATCGCAGGGAGGAGCATGACGGGGACAGCACCTTGCTCAAGGGCACCTCAGGGCAACCTATTGGGAAGGGTTTTGAACCCCTGATCATGTGGCCAACACCCTAACCACTAGGCCAATACTGCCCCTTCTGAACAAGGTGTTACCTGTTTATTATGTTTTTAAATAATCCAGAGAATTTTGCATTACAGTAATCTTTAAAAAAATAATAAAAATAAATAAATATAGAAATATAACAAGAGGGAGAAGGTTACTATACTTTATTTTGTACTTCTTTATTTAATGGATTTGGCTCATTTGGCTCTATAGTTATTTATAATTGTGTGTATTATTGGTAAAGCAATGGAAATTGACTCAATTTTTTCTAATAATTAGCTCTAATTTAAGCATAAAAGCAGTACTTTTGTGGAACCTAGTGGAACACTGTATACTATGTTTTCACTATAAGCATTCTCAACTAGATTAACAAAGCACTTCCTCTATATTCATACATTTGTAAATATGTATCTGCACGGCCCGCTGTCTTGGTCACTAGATTCTTGACCTGGGAATTACTTTACACCAATCAGCTCCACCAATCAGCACACAACCTGTCATACCTGGTCAACCAGTAATAATGCCGGCTCATTGATTGGAACACTGGGGCAGCGGTGACCTAGTGGTTAGGGAGTTGGCCACAGGATTGGAAGATTGTGGGTTCAAACCCCTTACCAGTAGGTTGCCCTGAGGTACCCTTGAGCAAGGTACCATCCCTGTCACTGCTCCCTGGGCGCTTTCATAGCTGCCCACTGCTGCACAATGTTTGCATGGGTCAAATGCAGAGGTCCAGTTTCGTTGTGGTTCACTGTGTGCTGTGCTGTGCTGTGCTGTGACTTGTCACAATGACAAGAATAGTCATTCACTGCCTTTTCTATTTTGTTTTGTATTGGGTAATAAAGTGTTATCCACAAGCACTTGCGCCTCTGACAATCTCCTTTTGCACCAACAAAGATGATCATATTAAATAATTTTGCAAGAGGAGATTGTCAGAGGTGCAAGAACTTGCGGATAACATTCCTTTGAAACCAACCAGGTTTAAATGAGAATGTCATGATCTGCCAAACCTGCTGATTCTGAAAGTAAAAGCTTGAAACTAGATAGATCACAGTGATATATGTAGACCAACGAGGCACACACGAGGCACTGTGAGAAAAGATGTTATGATAATGTATGCTTTTTAGTGACGGAAAGCATAAGAGAGTGTCAGATAGGGTAATGATTCTCAAGATGAGTTAGAAGCTGGAAGTTGTGATAATGAGCTTGTTAAGGTAGTGATAGAGAAAGTCCCCAGGGATTGCCCCCATTGGCGCGGACTGAAACGAACATTGTTGAATGGAGCAGGTAAGGTTAGGTATGGCGTCAAGTATAGGAATGCACAGGGTAAAAGTAAAGGATAAGTAAGGGATTGTGTGTAAAGGATTGAAATGGCTGTAGTAAATACTTATTTTAAGAAGAGCGTGGTGCACAGTGTTAGATACAAGACTGGAGGAAGATACACAAAGGTAGCTTATATCCTTTGCAGGAAGGTCAATATGAAGGAAATTGCCAGTCTAGTAGTGACAGGGGAGAGCGAAGCCAAACAAAGCTGATCAGCCACAGCATGAAGTTATGGGAAAGAGAAGTGTAAGTTATGTTAAAAATTAATTAATTAATTTGAACTTAAATTAATTAATATTGGTGCTTGTAGCATCCCATATATGCTTCCTGACCTTGATCTCCTTCCTGGTTCTGTCTGAATTTCAATATCCCCTTCATCTTCTGATGCTTCGCCTTTATCACTCCTACTCTGTCTCCTTAAGCTTTTCCTTTCCACTGCGGCACACACAATTCTACCTGTTAGTAATTGATCAACTTATCTTTTAAACAGAATCACCAAAACTTTGTGCCTTTAGGCCTCCATCTTGGTGTATCTCACTTTTGCATTTCCTGTCATCCCAGTTCCTTATTGCCTCACAATGACCTTGCCTTGCCTTCTGCTCTCTTGTGTCTGCCTCTTCCTCATGCTATAATTTAATCAGAGCTGGGTAAATAAACTCATTTCTCTGATGCTCACTCTTTTGTTTTCCCTGTGCAGCAATGTTTCTCTCCTTTGTGGAGGTTCTGGGGAAAAAAGGGTGTTTTCTCAGCACTTTTGGAGGTTTCCTTTTCATCTTCCATGTCCGCTGTATCTTCTGCTTCTGGTTCCTTCGTCTTCTTTTTTCAAAATATGACTCCTTCAATCTCAAATTATTTTAAAGTTTCTAATTTATCCAGTTGCTTTGCCTGTTGGTTTGTGGTTCTGAATGAGAATCTTCAGAGCTTCACAAAGTCCTACATCATATGTGCCTTCTATTGGCCATTTAGTGTTTACTTGGTACAACTTTTACTTGGCCAACTTTTGACTTATCTTTCTTTTAGGATTCTTTTATCAATGGATTATTTCACACATTTCTTCTACAGGTGTTTTACTTTACTTTGTCCCTTAGGAGTCTTCTTTTAGCTTTCTTAGCCATCTTTTTTATCCTACTAATTAATTTATTAATTATTTAATAATGTATTATTATTGATGTTTAACTCATATTTTGTTCTTTTAGAATCAACGCCTCTTCTCTTTATCTCTAAACTTTTCTGGGCAGAGCCAAATTTCTTGTCTACTACTTCACAACTTATTCATGAGACAGGTGAGAAAATAAGCGTTTTTTTTTTCACTTCTTTCCCAACTCTAAATATACTCAATTCTTATAGAAAAGCAGTTTTTTTGTTTGCACCTGCAATACAATTATATATACACAAGTCTTTCTTCTTTCAGTTCTCTACGGATACACTTTTGAATACACCGATTAATAATTCACTACTTACTGAGCAACGTACACAATTTTAGACATAAATCTTGCCATCTGGCCTATTGTGAAGTGTACAACTGGTCTCACAATGCAACTGCCACAATCTTATCTTAAGGTAATTACACACATTCACTTTGCGTAGGAACCACCTACTCGTTACAGCTGCTCCCATTTAGGAGTAGCCATAGGGGATCATCCGTTCTATCAACCTATTTCTTCCTGTCCTCTGCATCTTCCTCCTTCAAACCGACCTCCTGTATGTTCACTCTCAACACTTCGATAAACCGTCTCCTTGATTTTCCTCTTTTCTGGCAGCTCCCATCTTCAACCTCACTCTCTGTTGTACATGTCCAAACCTTTAGTCTTTACCACAGCTCTCTTTGCACACCTGTCTGCTTTCTTCACCTCTCTGACAAACTAAACATATGCGAAAAAATTGGATAATTTTGTCATAGTCTTTGAAAATCTGTAAAACTGATCCTTTACTCAGTGTTAATTAAGTTCCACAATCAAAAGGTTCTCACTTTTAGTGGAAAAAAAGCTTTAACATGTTCTGGCATCTGTAGACCCTACTAAAACCTTTGTGAACAGAATTTGTGTGTGGGGGGGACGGGGGGACGGGGGCAAAACAAACAAAAAATAAAACAGAAAATAGAGAAACATGGAGTTTATTCATTCAATCAAACACAAAAACTTTATTTAAATTTGGAGTATAACACGGGGCACAGGAACATCTTTTGCAACGCAGCATATAAAAAAAATGCACTGATGAGAGGAATAAGTATTAATATAATATACATCAAATCATTAAAATAAATAATCTTAGCAAAACAGCATATGACACTTTAATAAAATGCAAAGTAGTCCTTGTACAGCTTGTATAACCATGTAAATTTGCTGATGAGACCAAGATGAACTTATTTGGATCAGATGGTGTCAATGGTGTGTGTGGCGGCAACCAGGTGAGGAATATAAAGAAAAGTGTATCTTGCTTACAGTCAAGCATGGTTGTGGGAGTGTCATGGTTTGGGGCTGCATGAGTGCTGCTGGCACTGGGGAGCTACAGTTAATTGAGGGAAACATGAATGCCAACATATACTTTGTCATGCAGAGCATGATCCCCTCCCTTTGGAAACTGGGCTGCAGGGCAGTATTCCAACATGATAACAACCCCAAACACACCTACAAGACGACCACTGCCTGTTAAAATAACTTAGTGTAAAGGTACTAGACTGGCCAAGCATGTCTCCAGATCTAAACCCTACTGAGCATCTGTGGGGCATCCACAAACAGAAGGTGGAGGAGTGCAAGGTCTCTAACATCCATAAGCTTCGTGATGTCATCATGGAGGAGTGGAAGAGGATTCCAGTGGCAACCTGTGAAGCTCTTGTGAACTCCATGCACAAGAGAGTTAAGGCAGTGATGGTCACACAAAATACTGACACTTTGGGCACAATGTGAATTCGTAACTTGGGGGTGTACTCAATTTGTTGCCAGTGATTTAGACATTAATGGCTGTGTTGATTTATTCTGAAGGGACAGCAAATTTACACTGTTATACAAGCTGTACACTGACTATTTTACATTGTATCAAAGTGTCATAATTTTAGTGTTGCCCCATGAAAAGATATTATTATTATTATTATTATAATAATATAAAAATAATATTGACAAAAATGTGAGGGGTGTACTCACTTTTGTGAGATACTGTATATAATTTTTAGCTAGTTTGGATCCATCTTATTGAATTAAGTTACAGAGTAATCATTTTAAAATCAAATAAAAACACACTATTACCGAGTAACTCTAAATCAAGCCTGCTGGGGTGGATCATGCCTTTTCTACAGAAGGAGAAAAAAAAAAAAAAAGGTTTTGAAGAGTATTTTCACTTCCTGAGCAAGCTTCACAAAGCCAACCCTGCTGCAACCATACAAAGAGAGGATGATCTAAACCCAGAGATGCAAAATTAATAGTAATTTTACTACTGAGTAATGTCGTCTTACACAGTTAAATGAATACTATTGGACTTAACTTTTGACATTCTATAAATGTAATGGCTAATATCAGTAACAATCATTTTGTTAGTTTGAACCCACAAAAAGCTTCAGAGTTTGAAAAACAAAACACTTCATATGCTTTATAAATAATGTGATTAACAATATTTTAGCGTGCCCTCCATATCCTAAAGAGAAGATAAACTCTAAGATAAAGACCAAAATATAGACGAACATTAATATGAAATCTGATTTAAAACAAGTACAAAATAAGACATCCTAAGTTGAAATCTTACAAAAACCTTCACTTGTATGCAAAAATGCCTCTAGTCATTCAAGGCAAATTATTATAAGTATTTGGATTAGCTTCTTTGCAGAACATCACACAAACCAATTACTAAGATGTTTAAATGTAGAATTTAATTACTTCCATGTTCTAGTTTTGAAAAAAAAAAAAATAACAAATGCAGTACGTGTGCAACACTAGATCCATATTGCTTGGTTGTCAGTGTCATTTGACTGAAATCTGCTACTGAAGATGTGCTTTAAGATGTTCATAGACGAGATGGAGGTTTAAAGAGCCCAATCTTCCTGAGGTATCGTACTATGAGTGGTACAGACACAAGAGTGACGCTGATTCGAAGTGGGGCAAATAGCTTGTGAACAGCATATGCCAGAACAAACGTGCTAGTACCAGCAGCCATCTTTGATTGAACCACTTCGTCACTGAAGCCCATCTTAAACAGCACAGCAGCCATATCAATCCCACTGAGGAAAGGAATAAAAGTGATTAAATTATAAAACAGATTTAAAAGACTCCAAAAATGCTTGACTAAAGTTTTTTCAAACTGTCAAAAGTAACAATTTTTGTTGTCAGTTCCAACTCTTCAGTGCTTCATGGTGTATCTTTCCAAGGCATCAGTTCAGTGATCATGGCGTGTTCCATGTTATACTCAACTCTGTGCAGTTCTAACTCTTGTCTTTGAACCAGACCTTCAGTGTGCATACTCCAATTCCCATTATTTCTACTAGTGACTGAAGCAACATAGTTTACATTCCATGAATACAGCATATCCTTTTTTGCTCTTTATGTGAATTATTTGTTGATGAACTGCAACATACACTTCTGAAGTGCTTTTGAAACCTTTCTCTCTAGCACATCAAGCTACACTGATCAATAGCCTGACCACTCAGAGAAAGTCTCACTAGACATGAAATGGTAGGCCTGCAGAAAAATGTGGATGCAATGTTTACCATTAACCATTTATCCCATTTTCCCCATGTTTATTGTGTTGATCCTTGTTAAGCCTTTTAATGCTGTGATTTGTTTTTATAAGCTTTTGCATATAAAATATATACAGTACTGTGCAAAAGTTTTAGGCAGGTGTGAAAAAATGCTGTAAACAATGAATGCTTTCAAAAATGGAAGTGTTAATCATTTATTTTCATTGACAGGTTGTAGGTTGATTTTATTGATTTATTTCTGTTATTGGACTCCTATATCAGTCATTTATTGAATTCTCCATTCCAATGTCCTTTTCCCTTCTCCCCACAATAGTTCCTATGCCCTTCCATCCCTGAACACCTCGTGGCCCAATGTCCTTTCACCCCCGTTACCCTAAATCCCTTCCCTAGGTAGTATTCACATCCCTGCCACCTTTAACCTATATATTATTAACTGCATCTCTATTTTTCTATGTTCTGTTCTGAGTAACGCTTTCTTTGCCCATCAAAAACACCCAAACAAGGACATAGTCTTAGATTAGGTGTCTCCACCGGCGGCCTTGGAGCTCCCGGGGATAGATAAAAAGGCACACTCTGAACTGTGCAAGAGAGAGAAAGGATTCCACACAGAGAGGAACACTGACCGGTCTGTTGAACATCTTGTAAGATCTTTGTTACTTTTCTGTTAATAAACTTTGCTATAGCTTAAAACCCTCTTCGCCTCATCACTGACTCCTCGAACCTCGGTTCTCAATCGGAGAATCCAACAGTTGGCTTCACGACAGACAGGACTGACTTGAGGAACGGATGGGAAAAGTAATTGGAAGACAACACGGTTGACCAAAAATCAGGAACAGAGGTGCTGACACTACCAAAGCCAAGCTAAGTGAAGCAATGGACAGCATGATCGAGGAGGTGTTTCGAGTAGCCAGTGTCTGGATCTGCGGCCTAATTCCACATGGTGCGGAAATATTCCCACAAATTGCTGTTCCCCTCGCCATCACTGATCACGACAGCACCTGCCCTTTTTGAAACGTGAGGATTTGGGTAATGAGAAAATCATAACTGCTAATCATCATGTAACACCAATAGCTAAACCAGATACACCCATAAAGTTAGTGTAAACACCCAAAGGAAATCTATGTAGGCATAATAATGGTTCTGGACCTTATTTAGGTACTAGTGTATGTCACTTGACCAACACACCCGAGGTACCGTCTGTCATAGTACATTTGAATGATCATTCTGTACAGTTCACCTTGATTTTCAAACTGCATATTTTTCAGAGGACGCTCCCACTGTGAACGGGACAGTGAATGTTTGTGGTAACACAGCTTACAATTATCTGCCTGAACAATGGTCAGGTACATGTTATGCAGCCTATGTCATACCAGCCTTGAGACACACTACTGATCCTAGACTTAATCATTTACACAAACAATTTATTTAATTCTCATGAACTTGTAGCACAACCTGCTAAAAGATTATTTTCAGCTCTCTTTCCTAATTATGGAATGACAGTAGCTTTAGATGACATTAGAGAAGTAGTGAGAGTTAATGGAAGATGTTAATAATGATACAACGCATGCTTTAGATCAAATTAATCATGAACTAATCAACATGACACATGACTCTTCAAAACAGATTGGCTCTTGACCTCTTGCTTGCTGAAAAAGGTGGAACTTGTGCTGTTATTGGGGATGAGTGTTGCTCATTCATTCCAGATGTATCTCAATGTCTCAATTCTAATTTCAGAGATTAGAAAACAGGTCAAAGTTATGCACACCGCCTCTACATCTTCAGTGGACCTCTTTGGATGGTTCACCAGCATTGTACTCATGTGTTCAATTTCTCTGATTCTGCTGATAATCAAGATTGTTTTATATTTCGTTTCCAGGGCATGCAAGACTGTAAGACTGTTCTCAATAGAAGAATCCAGCATCATCAATCAACAAAATGCAGTGAATGAACAAAAGAGAAATCTAAATCAGATCAATGATTTAAGGGTGTGACCACCCTTTGCCTTCAAAACAGCATAAATTCTTTTAGGTACACTTGCACACAGTTTTTGAAGGAACTCTGCTGGTAGGTTGTTCCAAACATGACTGTGTTTCAGCCTACGTGTGACATTGATGATCATTAGCACCTGTTTGGTAAAATTGGTTGATCATACACCTGACTATAATCCTACAAAATCCCTGACTTTGTGTAAGTGTACCTGTAAGAATTGATGCTGGTTTGAAGGCAAAAGGTAGGAACACCAAATATTGATTTGATTTAGATTTTTTTTTTGTTCACTCACTTTGCATTTTGTAAATTGATAAAAATAAGCAATCATTATTTATATTTCTGAAATCATTCTTTGTTTACAGCATTTTTTCACACCTGCCTAAAACTTTTGAACGTGAAAGTGACAACCCTTGTCATTGCAAGGTCACAGAGCACACAGTGAACCACAACGAAATTGGACCTCTGCATTTAACCCAAAACACTGTGCAGCAGTGGGCAGCAGTGACGGGGATGGTACCTTGCTCAAGGCTACCTCAGGGCAACCTACTGGTGAGGGAATCAAACCCACAATCTTCCGATGCAGGGGCAACTCCCTAACCACTAGGCCACCACTGCCCAGTGGTGGCACATGCACAGTACTGTACATGTGAGAATGTATCTATTTTTATTATTGAAAGTTTCCCCATTTATATGATTTTTAATTTCAGTCTGGGGGCAGTGGTGGCCTAGTGGTTAGGGACTTGGCCCCGGGGTTGAGTTTGAATCCCAGATAAGTAGGATGCCCTGAATTACCCTTGAGCAAGGTACTGTCCCCAACACTGTTCCTCAGACACTGGATGCATTGCTGTCCCCTGCTGCACATGGTGTTTAGGTAAAATACAGATAAGTAATTTGTCACAACTTCACATGTTGTACAGTACACATTTCTTTTCATTAATCAAAAAAAACATCAGAAGTGTATCACATTGAAATATTATTTTTTTTTTTTTTTTTTTTGATGAGATGATGGATGTTATTTTGAACACATGTAATGTCTAAACTCAGGACAAACAATGACGAAATATTTTTTAGCAATGTAAGATTATTAAGGTATTTTTCTCTGGAGTAATGGGAAAATTAATTAGGTTACTTTTACACAATTAGACATTTGAAAATTCAAGCACATAGAAAAACTGTCTCACCTAGAGAGAACAAGATAGAAGACTCCAAGAGAAATAAGGGATATTCCAATGTGAAATGCCACACCAACACCACCATATTCCTTAAATACCTTCTTCAATTTAATCTTTTTATTTTGCTTCTTTTCAGGCTCTGGAATGTCATTCCCACCCAGTGGGCTTGTAGTAGTCTGAAAGATAGAATTACGAACTAAATCACCACCAATGACAAAAAAATAACACATTTGACAATTATTACATATATACATGAGTAAACATTTTCATGAGAAAATATCAGATTTACCTGCACCAGATAATGCAGCACTGCACTCAGTTACTTTACCTTTGCAATGTTTGTTTATTGAACCCAAGTGAACACAAAGTGGGAGGTATTTAAAGATATGATTTTATTATTCAGTCAGACAAAGGAAAAAAACAGGCAACGTGTTCATCGGCTAATCATCATATTCCAAACCTCACATAACGTGTTCTATACTGCTTCCAATCTGATGACCAACAGTAACTCTTACTGTATGCCATTTGACCTCCTCATTTATGGCATGTGCTCACAAACCAGTGTGGAATGCTTTTTTGTTTTTTTTGGCTACGAAGATGAGCTAATATTTGCTAATGTCTAGCATTTTTCTGTTGGAAAGCAATAAATCCATTATGCACAATCATGCCATGCGATACCTGTCAGCTACAAGTTTGATTACAAATGACTGAAAAATGGAAGCCTGTGTTTCATACCACAAGACCAGTGAGAAAAAAAGAAAAAAGCCTAGTCTTAAGTTTTCACTGTTATACTCTCCCACTCACTCATTTTCAAAGTTGCTTGTGCTAATTAGGTTGTGGCAGTGATGAAGCCTATCCCAGCTCTCACAGGGCAAAAGGTGGGGACACACCCTAGACAGGTCACCAGTCCATCGCAGGGCAACACACACACCCACCTGTGGGCAATTTAGTATCTCCAATCTGTCTGACATGCATGTCTTTGTACGGTGGGATGAAACTGGTGCTCCCGGAAGCAACCTATGCAGACACAGTGAGAAGATGCAAACTCCACATAAAAAGGACCCAGAATGTCCCACCTGAGAATCAAACGCAGGACCTTCTCGCTGTGAGGCGACAGCGCTACCTACTGTGCCACTGAGTCACCCACGGTTACATACTGTTATATCTGAAATATTTTTTCCTGGACCTGATTTTCCTCTCTTTCAATTAGTGCCACCTACCAAAGAATTTCCATTCTACAAATCAGGCAGCCCCTTTAAACATATTCTTAGAATGTATTTAATTATTCAGTAATCATGGAATAGAACAGCCTTCTTTTTCTTTTGGCTGCTCCCGTTTAGGGGTAGCCACAGTGGATCAACCGTCTCAACTTCTTCCGGTCCCTTGCATCTTCCTCCTTCAAATCAACCACCTGCATGTCCTCCCTCACCACATCCATAAACCTCTTCTTTGTTCTTCCTCTTCCATCTTCAACATTCTCCTCCCAATATAATCCTCATCTCTCCTCTGGACATGTCCAAATGCAAACTTGCAAAAACGTCTAACCTGAATTATCCCTCTAATATACTTATTTCTAATCCTGTCCATCCTGGTCACACCCAACAAAAACCTCAGCATCTTTAACTCTGACACCTCCAGCTCCGCCTCCTGTCTTTTCATCAGTGCCACCGGCGCCAACCCATACAACATAGCTTGTCTCACTACTGTCCTCTAAACCTTTCCTTTTACTCTTGCTGGTACCCTTGCTTATTTGCTGCACTTCCTGGTTCACTATCCTCATATCATCCAACCATCTTTCTCTCTCATTTTCTTCATTCATCAGACCCTCAAAGTACTCCTTCATCTGCTCAACACAATCTGTTCACCAGCAAGTACGTTTCCATGCCCAACCTTTATCGCCCTGACCTGCTGCACATCTTTCCCAGCTCTGTCTCTCTCTGTCTAGGAGATATAGGTCCTTTTCTCTTTCCTTAATGTACAATCCCTCATACAATTCACCAAACGCCATATCTTTAGCCTTCTTTAGCCATTTCCAAATTACAGGGACAGTCCCCCTGTACCAACTTGGGGTTAAGGGTTTTGCTCAGGATAATGGTGGTGCTGGAGGTGGGATTCAAACCTGCAATCTCTTGGTCTAGACCACCACCACCCTGTAAACAGCATAGGATGGTGAGTCAGGTTAGAGTCAAGGAACAAATGGTGGAAGTTGAGGAAGGAGGAAAGTGGAATTCAGGTAGGAGTTAGGATGGATTCTGGGGTAGTGAAGAGCTGCCTAATGTGGTAATTGCCTACCACACTGCTAGGCAATTATTGCAGAACTGGAAAGGGTGATAGCTAGAAAGATGCTCAGTGTGACAGGATAGAAAAGGTAGGATAAGGAAACTAGTGATGGAATGAAAACTCACGACCATCCAATCCTGGGGCCAACTCCCTCACCACTAGACCACCACTGACCCATGGTACGTGGCAATTTTGAATGTTAAAATTCATAAAAATTCACAAACTTTAGAATTCACATTCAGTGTTAACTGTAGTTAATTACTGGCATTATAGCTGAAATTTTATTTATACAATTATATAAAATATATATATATGAAATATATATTTCATTTAGTAGATATTGATCATTCATGATACAGATCAAGAATTACCTATTTTTAATAAATAACCAAGAGAAATAAAATTAATTTTATCATTTTCTTTTTTTAATTTGGCCACCTTATATTAAGCTGGAGCTGGGATAGGTTCCAATACAACCCGTCTCCCAATTATGGATAAGCGGTTATGAAAATGAGTAAGTGAATGAGAATATTTTCATGTACAAAATTGGGGATTGGAATCAAACAAAGTCATGTGGTACTGACTGTGAAATGCTTCAGTAAAATCCAATCAAAACTTTAGGTCCCAAAAGTCAATACCCAGCTAACCCAACCCTCAGATCTAAAATGTACCATCATTGGCTGTCTAACGTCACTCTTCACAAACATGTCATAAAAGTAAAAAAACATGCACAAATAAAACTCTGGGCTGGTTTCTAAAATGTGTTGTTTCTGTTTGCAGTTTTGAGCAATGCATGTCAACATAAATTTAACTACCCACTTACAGTGTGTACATGGCATCCATTTAAGAGCAGAAAGTTGCTCTGTTTTTGAAGAAGCAAACACTTCTCCCTTCTGAAGTCAAATCTGCCTAGGTGAACTTCACCACTGAGCAGCTCATCAGCTGATACTGTGGTTGTGCTTGTAGCAGGCAAACTAATATTTAGAAAATACAAATCCAGCTGATTTATACAGTGTTGTTTCAGCTACTGTGTTTAACATAGATGTGGCACTAATGACAGAGAAAATGAGAAAAACATTCAAAACCCAATTCCACTTTGCTTTCCATTATTCTGTTTTGAATTAAAGAAAAAAAATTGTTAAAGCTATCAGAATAAAAATTGTATTACAAGTTGCCTTTGAGATTTTTCCTTAACAGGAGGCATAGTTTATATCATTTTTTCTAAAGTTATATAGTTTTAGCCTCTTGAACAAAATCTACTGCACCACCAATTGATCCGGTTTTGTAACCTGACACTGAAACGTGAAGCCTTTCTTACAATCCATTTTGCGTTATCATCTAGAAACGTAACAGCCAGGAAGTTCTTTCAGTGGTCCTACCAATTTACTAACCCACAATAATAAAAAAAAATAAACAGTGCGTTAGTAAATACTCAACATACCATACCACACCACAGTCCCACCGAAAACGTTGACTCAAAGCAGGGAACCGACAACACTGCATGTTACACAAGCAAACAACAACGCATTACCCAGTAGGCCTAAAGCAGATTATACTACACTCTCGTCCAGAAAAACAAGCTTGAATAGAGCCACTGTTTCTAATTAATGATTTTATGCAGTACGTGCAGAGTCGTTGTCTTTATCTCTATGAGCGTTTAACGCATACAGGTCAGTTCCTACGCAGACCCAGCTTTAAAGAGCCGAAAATCCAGTAGGGAACGTGGTAATTATGTATGGCTTCTGCCAACACCGAGTAAATTCATATAAATGAATAGTGAATTCGCAAATATCGAATGAAGATAACTTCCAAGCAAGAAATATTTATAAGCAACGCAACGCATGGTTATATATTTACCTCAGTGGCTGGTCCTGTCTTCGACCATATATCTGGCTTTTGTGTAGCTTCGGTGGATAAAGCTCTTGATAGGTCCATGGAAGAACGAATGGTTATCATTACTCTACAAGGAACAACAATGCAGTCTGGTACTTCAAGTCTTCCCATCGTTTTTCGACTGTTGCTTGTCCACGGGAAGCCAAAAACGCTTTCCATCGACGATTTAGATACATAAACCGGCACCCTCTGTTTCTGGGATATTTGTCCCGAATTCGAACTCATATTGCATTCAATGTAATTGTCAAAATTATCATCCAGCGTTTCACTAATTCCACATAAATTATAGCTATTATTTACATAAACTCGAGGGCAACTTCCACACGGCTTTTCACTCAATGTCCATCTAACTTCCGCTATTCCCGGGAAGCCGTAACAAAATTTGTCTGCAACAGAGCCATAAAAACGTGCTCTTCGACAAAGAAACATGGTCTCTTTTGTCTCTAATCTGTTAATGGCGACAAACGGGCACTGTCGAACACCATCCCAGTCTGAGATAAAAAAAAAAAAATAAAAAATGCAAGTCACGCACAGCTCAACAACACAATCTCCCTTTTCCAAACCCTGGACCTCCCTCCACTTGGCGGGGACACGCCCCCTTTGGGGGAAGCTGAAGACATAATTAGCGGCCGTGGTATAACAAGAAAAACGACAAGAAAAAGTGTATACAAACATGCAGCTTCTTGTCTGCACTTGTCATATGGTGTGTTCTGTGTAATGTTAGTTGTTGTCTTATGTGTAGCACCATGGTCCTGGAGGAACATTGTTTCGTTTCACTATGTACTATGTATGTAACTTGAAAATAACAAGGCTTTCTGGAGTCAGGTAATCTTCTGAGGTTTCAGAAGAACATTCAAGTGAATGTTACAGGTACTGGGCTGCAGCAACCATAAGCATGTATAAATGCATTTTTCATGCATTAACACTTTTTATATTAGTGTTCTTTCCTGTATTTCAGCTGTTAACAGCTTAGCAGTGGTGGCCTAGTGGTTAGGAACTAGGCCCCATTATTGGAAGGTTGTGGGTTTGAGTCCTGGACACTACTCCCCTGGCACCGAATATAGTTGCCGCCTTCTGCACTGTTGGGTTATGGGTTAAATGTGGAGAATGCATATCATTGTGGTTCCCTGGGTACTGTGCTGTGATCACAATGACAAATAGTTATTTTCACTTCACCTTAAATAATCTGGTTAACTAACAGGGGCATTAATTTATTGTGTTGGTCAATGCCTCCATGGACTCCATACATTATTTACTTTAATAAAAGCAGAAAAAGTCTTTGTAAACTGATATTGTCACACTTGGGTGAGGGTGTGGTCCGGATGAAGACGCGCAGCCAGGGATCTGTGACTTAACTTATCAAACATAAAAGCACCCACTTTTATTTGTGATAATACCAACAAGAATGACTGACTCATTGGGGCTTATACAGCCAGCCCCCAATGAAGCATGCCTGTGCCCTGTTGAGTCCAGGTGTGCCCAGTCAGATCAGAGCACTATCTACCATGACAGATATACTAGAAAAAGTACTTCTTTCTAAACTTTATCAAATCTAAATTACTGTAGGCTCAGTTTTTTATATTGAAACAATGGTCAGGCCAATGTGACCTCTTTCTTCATACTTATATTTTATAACACAAATAACTTTTTTCAAGTAAATTGACATTCATTCTCACAAATGAATGTATCAAAATATTAAAAAAATTTAAATTAGTTGTTTGGGTTGAGGTCAGGGGTCTGTGCGTTCCATTCAAATTCCTCTAGTTTCTGTGACAGAATGGTAAATTCCGTTCACAGATAAATTTTCAATAGACCAAATATTTGATTTGTTAATGCAACCATGAGCAAAATCGCTGAGCAGTGGAGGCCAAATCAAATAAAGTGGGGTTAAATATAGTCCTAGGCCAAAGAAAAAAATACTTTTAGCAATAAATGAATGAATACACACATGTAATTCTAAATATTCTTTCATGCAGTTACAATTTACATTTACAGCATTTAGCAGACACTCATCATATCTTATTAAAAATGTAAAAATAAAATGTATATTGATGCTATAAATAAACAAGGCATTTGACAGATATACAATGTCAGAAAAAAAGGATGCTGCATGGTTATATTTTCAAGGTAGAGGCATCAAGGTACAGGCACTGCTAATGTACTCTCATAAGAACAAAATGACCATGAATAATAAGAAATAATAAATTACCTTTGTTCCAGGTGAAAGGGGGTGATTTTTTATCTTTTCAAAACAAAATGTTTGTTTGAAAGCTGGAATATAATGCTGTGCACCTTATAAAAATGAACTGCAATAAAAAAAATAGAAGTAAAATGTTCCTTAACTAAAGTTATTGAAGATGTGCATTTGAGAGGAGCAGCCAAATGATAACACTCAATGTCTCCCCAGTTGCCTTTTATTTTTTTCCCCAGAGCTTGGTACCATGTAAATAGCCAATGTTTGGACTTATATTTCCTCTTTTGGCTGCTCCTGTTAGGGAATGCCACAGCTGATCATCCATTTCCATTTTTTCTTTTGCTTTTGAATCTTTTTACTTCAGTCCAACCCCCTGCTGTTCTCTCTCACAGTATCCAGCACTGCTTCCCAAGCAGTGGATTATGCTGCCCACTACTGCATGGCCTATATGCTGCAGATGCAATATGGTTCACAGAGTGCTATGCTGTGTTCTCACAATGAGAAATCATCACCTTTAGTTTCACTTCATTTTTAAATAGCAAAACTGAATGTGGAACAAGTCTCTTTCATATATAAAAATGACAGATGCTCCAAATGTATTCTAAATGTACAATATCAAAATCCTACCACATCTGCAAATAAGGTTCTTGAAAAGAAGGATTGATTTCCAAGGTGTAACAGTTATATATAAAATATATAATGTGATTGCTTTAACAGAGAGTCTATGTATATCATACATTTAAATGGATGCCTTCTACAATATTTTATTGTTTAGAAGGAATATTTCATTTTTAAATAACATTTGTACATTAACTCAAAGTAAGAACTAAACGTTTAAATTTTTTTTTTCAGATCGGTTTAATGTTAATGTCTTTTATATAGTAAAACTTGCTACCATCTCTATCAAGACCTAAAATAACTAAAAACTGAACTTGCATTTGGACTATTGTCCTTCATGACATCAGTCAAATTGTGATTCTAATTCTGATAAACAGCACTGCATGACATCATCTCTATTAAGACAAGGCTGCTCCTCACAGAAAGATCTTTACAAATTTTTTTTTTTTTTTTTTTTAAAGGAAGTAAAAAAAACTGGGGCAGCGGTGGCCTAGTGGTCAGGGCATTAGCCGCATGATCAGGGGGTTCGAACCCCTTCCCAATACGTTGCCCTGAGGTACCCTTGAGCAAGGTAGTGTCCCCGTCACTGCTCCCTGGGCGCTTTCAATAGCTGCCCACTGCTGCATGGGTTAAATGCAGAGGTCCAATTTCGTTGTGGTTCACTGTCTGCTGTGCTGTGACCTCGCAATGACAAGGGTTGTCACTTTCACTTATGCATCTTAGGAATAGGAGGTCCTGCCCTCCCTATACTCATTTTCTTAAAATGTAAAGGATGTCCATGCACACACCTGATTGTCTTACCATTAATTGAAAATACCTTATTCTAATTGATTTTAAAGCTTATCCTAGAGTTTGAGATACATTTGTTTCTCACAGATTCTCCCCTATCTTTCCTGATAATAAAGGCATATTTCAAGAAGACAATGCCAGATTGTGAAAGAGTGGTTCAGGGAGCATAAGATATCATTCTCACACCAATCAACCCTTAACACCATTGAGAACTTTTGGGATTTGTTGGACAAGACTTTATGCAGTGGTCTGATGCTCAAGTCATAAGGCAGTGTATTTCACGGAATTGGAGATAAAACACTGAAACAAACAAAAAAATGAGGTATATGTAAATATGATACAAAACTACATTTTAAATTAGACTTTTTATTAAAAAATATATTAGTGCAGCAAATGTCATTCCACAATAATAATAAATCAGTAAATGTAAGGTTTCTTTTAAATTTCATCAAGGCTTTCCAGATAAAGCCCTCAAACATGATTACATTTTTTCTAATGAAATTATAATTCAGTCACTGATAAATAAATCTTTCATTGACAGTATTATGAACTTTGGCAGTATGGAGAGTTAAAAATGTATATTAAAAACAAATACTTTTGTGTCAAGTGTGATATTTGCAACACAGTGATTAATTGAATGCTATAAATCAAGCAGTGAAATGACAACATGGAAATACATTTAAAGATTTTCATTACATTTCTGTGAATTAAAAACATCACAAAGCATAAAGGTTAATAAGGATGAACCTGACAACCTGCTATCTCATGTATTCATCGTTGGAAGACTATTGACTATTTGGCAACCACAGAGAGTTGGAAATTAAAATGGGTAGAGATGTATAGCCCCCCCCGTGTTTTCTGTTGTTGACGATGATACTAGTTTAGAAACTTATAAATGTTACTTTAATTATATGTAAGCATTGTTCATCATCACTGTCACTTTCAATATTTTGCTCCAGTTTTTATCTTCTCTGTTGAGGAAGACATTCCATTCTAAAGGTTATCAATGCATTACTTATAAGTCACCTCATTACAAAAGCTGGCCTTGAAAGGGTAAATCCACCCTCTGCTGTCTGTTCATCTCTAACAAGTGATGTAATAAATTTATAATAAATTAGATCTTCCAAAGTTATATCACAAGACACTCATATTCATACATAAATACTGTACATAAAATCTAAGGTCATTTTTATATTAGAAACAAATTAAAATGCAGTGACAATAATTACTTAAAAATTTAGCATAGCAGCATATTTTACAAGTAGACCATATGTCGGAGGCGTTCTTTAAAATTTTGCTTTAATATTTTTCTCTAGAGCAAGGTTGAAAGCAATGATAGACATGTGAAAGCATCTGAAATCCTGATATTGCAAACTTGTCAATTTTGAACAACACAGAAAAAGAGATAATAGGGAGGGGAGAGAATAATTTGAATGCACTTTATGTTGAACAAGTTTTCTTCATATAATTTGAAGAATGATTACAGTCCATCCAAATCTGAACGTACCCTTTCTTTTTCATTCTCTGCTCTTTATTCCTTCTTCTAGGCATTCATTCACAAGAACCTTCCAGAATAACTACCCCTCAATTTCCTGGAAACATTTTAGCTGTAGGGAAATTAGTTTAGAATTTCCCACAACCCCCCTTTGACAAAATACCAACGCCTTATGATAAAGGATTAAGTAGCAGAACACAAAGGCTCTGAGACTATTCATCCATACAGGGGCTCACATCTTCAATCCAACAACCTTTTTTTTGTTTTTTTGTCAGTTGATTCTGTGGTTAGGTGAACATGCTTTGGAATATTTTTCTATTGGGAGACACAGCTGTGTCAAGACCAGCATACCTGTAAGGGTGGCCCATGGCCCTAAAAATAAACAATTCATTAACATTGACATAACAGAAGACATGTGGCTTGAAAATAAAATCAAGGAATCTGTCTTGATAAGTTAATAAGCTCATGACAAAAATTATTTATGCTAAAAGTTTACTATTACATTTACACTTGTAAAGTGTAAAAATGAATGTGGCTCTATGTGGTAGCAATGCACTTTTATCTGCGTTTGCTAATAACACGGTGTGCAGCGGCCTCCATTTAAGGTTTGCTGCTGAGTATCAGTTCCCCTATTCTTTTTTTTTTGAATGACATTACCACCCAGTATGTTTATACTGATTTCACTTTCATGTAACACCAAACTGGTAGTAGCAAAACCTTATATCTGGCCATTTTATCAAGTACGTCTATGATACAAGGAGTAGACTTTCACGGTCATGGTTTCAGAGTAAAATATTCTTTTCAAAATGCAGGTTAAAATGAATTTCAATAGATTACCTCCAATTTTGTACCTTCTAACAAACCTGGGGATATGTACTGAATGCTGCTACTCCTAGTATATTTAATGAGAAATTAACAGCAAGTTATTTAAAGGCTAGTAAACACAAATAACAATTGTCTATTTTGACAGAAATATATATGTATGATGAAACAAATGAACACTCTTTTTCAGTTCAGTCATCTTAAATCAGTGGTCATTGTGTATTTTGTATGCTTGTGTATGAGTAATTTTATGCCTTATACTTAAATTAGTGAATATTTACACTATTTAATGCAAATACAAGATGCCACCAGTTAACCAGATTTGCAATAATTTTGGGGGTGTCCCCATCTTCACGTACAGGCACCCTCTACTTTAGCTTATAATGACCACGTTTGAGTTTTAGAAAAAAACCCTTGGTATGTTATTTAGTTTTAAAATATCATTGGAACCTTCCTACATAACTCCATAGCTTAGACATAATGGCGTCAAAAAAAGAAGCCTACAAATATCCATCCATCCATCCATCCATCCATCCATCCATCCATTTTCTGCCGCTTGTCCCAAGCGGGGTCACGGGGGAGTGCTGGAGTCCAACCCAGCGCATACAGGGCGAAAGACGGGGGACGCACCCTGGACATGTCGCCAGCCCATCGCAGGGAGCCTACAAATATCTAAGCATTAAATAATATTAATCTTAAAATTACCATTCTTTCACGGGATTACCATTTAATTTCCGTTTTTAATTTAATGGACATTTCACTTTAAGCACAACCTAAACATTTTTGTTGCTCTAGTAATCTGTGATTATATAACAATTTTGGCAAGCACAGCCTCAGCTGATTCATGCCATGATTTTATATGTCAACTATCACAGCATAGTGGTGATAACACCATGTTTGCAGGTGCATCAGCACTTTAAATGTCTGAATAATTGTCATCAACAGTGAAACTGAAACAACTGAAACTGACCACATTCAAAAGGCCAGAAGTTGAAAAGAAATTGTGCACAAAAAAGATGAGCAATAGTCTCTGTCTGCACACTTAAAAACTATACCAAGTGCCAGAGTGTGGTTGACATTTGTGCATATTAACAGATGGGCTACAATCAGTAATTCATTTTTTACAAAGTGCACCTCTAAATAAGATGTACTTGAAAAGTGGCCTATGAGTACATTTGCGGCATTTAGCAGACGCTCTTATCTAGAGCAACTTCCATATCCTAATTACAGGGACAGTCCCCCTGGAGCAATTCAGGGTTAAGGGAGCCACTGGTGGTAGTGCCAGAGGTGGGATTCAAACCTGGGACCTCTTGAGCCATAGGTCCATAGGCAAGTATGCTACAACTAGACCACCACCACCCTGAGTAAAGTAATAAACTGGCTATTCTTTTCTTTGGAGGCAAGTAGAAACATAAAATGTGATCCATCCATCAGTAAAACTATGTAAAAGCAGGGTTTTTTGCCTTTTTTAAGACTCATCATCCATTGCGCACAACTAGTTAGTTGCTCAGTGTTGCATGACATGGCCCACTGCTAACTTAGGAGATGCAGCAACATCCATGACTTCTTGAATTCTCCTCCTCCAGTGGCTGTGTAAGTTTTAGGAGTGGTGGGTCTCCACTTGAAGGAGTGAAAAATACTGTGTTGCCATTACATGAGACAAATGGCATGCGGGGTTCCACAAAACTGTCTTTGGTTGCTGTTGATGTCATTAAACCATTGCTGATGTGACCATTGAGAATGGGATGGCTAAGGAGTTTAGCTGCCATACGCTGCTTTTTGAGCTCAGAAAGTGTCTGAGGACGCTCTCTTAAAAAGGGCTCCTCCGAAGAAATAGGGGTAAAACATGTCTCGGTCAAAGAGTTCCCATTAGAAGTTGATGGAAACATAGTTAAAGTTGTGCTGGAAACAGGTTCATTTTGTTGCCCACCATCTTTCAACATGTGAGGTGGTCTTGGCTGTTGACAGAACAAAACAAAAACGTGAATATGAGGACAAAAAATACAGATTAACATGGCACATAGGTAAATTAAAATAGATTAAAAAACTGAACTGAATGTTGACAGACATTAACTTTTTTTGGAAGATGTACATTGTTTATTTTAAACATTTTTAACTTTGAGTGATAAATGAGTGCAGTACTTCCAACACATGACAGATCCGCTAATATATGGTCATAAACTACATCAGTAACTACAAAGGGGAAAATAATACTTTAATTATATAAAATGAAAATAATTAATAATTATAATTATTACATCAACCTTTAAATCCATAAATATATTTCTAATGGGGCTATTGCCATAAAACTTACCAGATGTCGGTAACAACCCAAGTAATCCACACATACAAAGACATTAGTCCATAAATTAAGTTTTATGTAGCAAAGTGGAATGACACAGGGAATAAGTATTGAACATGCTTACTAAAATTTCTATTTCGGCTCAAGAGGTCCCAGGTTCAAATCCCACCTCTGGCACTACCACAAGTGGCTCCCTGAGCAAGACCCTTAACCCTGAGTTGCTCCAGGGGGACTGTCCCTGTAATTAGGACATGGACGTCGCTCTGGATAAGAGCGTCTGCTAAAAGCCGCAAAAAATGTAAATGTAAATGTTTTCTCCTACAAACTCCACTGTTGGTATGGTGTTTCTCTTCCAAACATGGTGTGTGCAATGACATCCAAAGAGTAAAATGTTCGACCTCATGTGACCAGACTATATTCTCCCAGTATTTCCTTAGTTTGTACAAATGTTGTACACCAAACTTTAAACAAGCTTCAACATGCTTTTTCTTCAGCAGTGGAGTCTTGGTCTCTTTGCAAGCTCATTGCGCATGTTGGTTGAGTGCTTTACTTATTGTTTTCTTTGAAACAACTGCTAATTCCATGTCTATCTGAATCTCTCAGCAACTGGTCCTTAGCATCTGATTATTCTTTTGACCCCTCTTGTTAGAAATCTCACCAGGAGCTGGTTGTGGCCAGTTTATGGTGAAATGATGTTCTTTCCACTTTCAGATTATGGCCCTGACAGTGCTCACTGGAAAATTCAGAAGCTTAGAAATGTGTCTACAACCATTGCCATCAGTTGCAAAGGTCTTGATGCTTGTTTGATACCTTGGTAATGAGCAACCTTTTTATAGGCTATCAATTAGGACTAAAGCAGCTGATATTAATTTGCAATTATAGAGTTCAGGATTGTTCTCCATATACTGTCAGATTTCAACTGGTTTCTTGGTTTTGCATGCCTTTTTCCACCTTCTTTTCTTCATGTGTGCAATCCCTGTGCAATTCCACTTTACTATATATAATTTCTGGACATTTTTGTTTAGATGTTTTATGTTTTGTGTGGATTACTTGGGTTGTTACCAACATCTGGTGTAAATTTAATGTCAGTAGCCCTATTAGAAATATATTTACTCAGAAAAATGCTGCCATGTTCAATACTTATCTTCCACAATGATCCATCCACTAAATTACAAAATTTTTTGTCGTGAAACTCATCACATTGTTTTACTTTTTCATTGTATTGTAAAACTATCAAAATCTATTCCAACCATACATTTTTTAACAGCATAAACAGTTTAAGTACTACTGCTACAGCAGATGTTTGTTCAGGTGTTTTATCTTTAAAAAGATATAATAAGAAATTAAAGGAATAATAGTCAAAGTTATTTTGCAATGTTCCATGAGCTAATATATCTAAATTTAAAATGTAAAAAAAACTATTCAATTTAGTATGGTAATCCTTTTACATTTATTTGTTATCCAGAGCAACTTCTATTTCTTGATTTTCCCAATGATGGTGATGCTAGCAGTAGGATTTGAACCTGTGACCTTTTGGTCCATAGTTGAGTATCCATCCCCAGACCAGGAGTGGGCAATTCCGGTCCTGGAGGGCCGGTGTCCTGCAGAGTTTAGTGAATTCCCTGCTTAAACACACCTGGTACAACTCACCTGATCATTGTCAAGTTTAGTGAGTGTGTTTAAGCAGGGAATTCACTAAACTCTGCAGGACACCAGCCCTCCAGGACCGGAATTGCCCACCCCTGCCCTAGACCAACACCACCCAATGTAAAATGTAATGTAGTACGGTAACTGAATAAACAAAAAATCCTTATGAAGTGAATGTTTAGGCATTTAACACAATCATATTATATTAATGACATTCTAGTCATTAAGTAAACAAACCTCTGAGAGACTATGTATATATATTGTAAATTCATCAAGTAGATTTATTAAGAGTCAGAATACTGGGTATAATACATAACAGTATAATTTTTACAAGCAGCCTTAAAGCTTATTTGCTCAATCAGATAAAATATTCAGATAGAAAAATGAATCTGTTCTGAGAATAAATAATCTTCAAGGGTACATTTAGGTCATGTAATTAATTTTATGCATAGCTGACCCCCTGTAACCAACAGTCATTGCATGTATAGCTCTAATCCCTATCTAACCATCTAATGCTCTAACCAACAAACTATATTTTAAACAATAATCAATGATTATTCATTAATTGTATATTACAATATTAAATGTGTTTTTATATCTATGCAAACTCCCAATTACATTAAAAAAGATGAAGAAATACTCACTGGATTGCTGCTTTCCTGATCAGACTCCTTCTCCATCTCCTCATCTCTGCCCCCTCGCCACACGATAGCCTCTGTCTCATATTCTTTCCTGCACAGGTTATGTCTGTCTGACAGACTAGCCCGTCTTACTACTTTCCTGAACACATGCAGGCATATGTGCATATACAAAAAATAATAATAATTTATTCAGTTAAACAATAAGTTACATAATAACTGAGCCTGTATCTCCTATTGTAACAAATGGTGTTCAGAATTTAATGAGGACCACAGGTCCAGGGTATTATAAACTAAACAGACAAAGAGAAGTGGCAACCTATTGTGGCACTAGCAAGAACAATGTGTATTCGTGTGTGAAAAACATTGTTAAAAACATATCAGTGCGTACCCGCGGCTTCCTGCACTGCTTGTGCGGCGACACAATGAGGTCTTGTGCTTCAGTTGTGACTTCAAGATAATGTCGTGCTTGTGCTTCAAGTCAAGAAGATGATTCCTAAAATCCTCATCTTCACAGAGGTCTAATCATACAGTAAACATGCACAAATTACATTTTTTTTGTGTCTTTTATCTTTATGTAACTTGTGCAATAAAATGATAGGAACAAATGTACATTAGAGTTGAAATCCTAGATTTCCTAAAATGATAACATTTTAATTATAGTTTCTATAGTTCAAATACTCCCTTCATCAGACATTAATAATTTGTAATCATAGGTCAGTTAACTGTAGTCTATACATTTGATACCTATTGGTGTCTCCTCCATGTAGGTCTTGGCATTTAAATTGGCCCCATGAGACACCAAAAGCTCAGCTACCATTACCTACAGAGTGAAAAAAAATCAGATAAATACATACACTCTCTCTCACACACACACACACACACACACACACACACACACACACACACACACACACGGTATAGGTTTATACCTGTCCCCAGCAGGCTGCTGCATGTAATGGTTGCCACCCATCATAATCTCTCAGGTCCATCCTGGCTCCACCCTCCAACAATTGCTCTGCTGCCTGTGTATAACCATTAGCTGCTGCAATGTGGAGCTAAAAAACAATGCGTCACATGCAAAACAAATCAAACGCATTTGTTAATATTTTTTTATTTGGTGGCAGGTGTTATCCATAACCTAAAATCAATGACGTTAAAGGTGTTGGCAATGTAGGCTTAAGTGTCTTGTCAAGAGATTCTTGATGGTGTATAGTTTGGTGTTCTGGCCCAGTTTATCCTGTTGGAACAGTATGGCCAACAACATTAGCCTATTCTCAATTATGTCAGCACTCTATTTCATCCTTTTCCCTCACTATATCTAAAACATTTTAGCATTAAAATACATGGCTGAGAATCTTTTTATAATTTGTGCAATTTGCAAGTATAATGTGCAAGACAATATGTATTTTTGAAAAATCACCTCAAACATACAGTACTGTGCAAAAGTTTTAGGCAGGTGTGAAAAAATGCTGTAAACAAAGAATGCTTTCAGAAATATAAATAACGATTGTTTATCAAATAAAAAAAAAAGCAAAGTGAGCGAACAAAAGAAAAATCTAAATCAAATCAATATTTTGCGTTACTACCTTTTGCCTTAAAACCAGCATCAATTCTTACAGGTACACTTGCACAAAGTCAGGGATTTTGAAGGATTATAGTCAGTTGTATGGTCAGGTATGGTCAGGTGCTAATGACCATCAGTGTCACACGTAGGTTGAAACACTGTCATGTTTGGAACAACCTACCAGCCGAGTTCCTTCAAAAACTGTGTGCAAATGTACCTAGAAGAATTGATGCTGTTTTGAAGACAAAAGGTGGTCACACCAAATATAACTTTTGCACAGTACTGTACGTAAACTGTTACATGTTACACAATATATACACAATGTATATAAGTAGGCGGAGTACAACAATCCAATGCATTGGCACCCAACACATTTAGATTCTTCAGCTTTTCCAAATTTCAGACTAATTTTATAATATATTTTTTCTCATTAATCCACACAACATTGCACAATGACAAAACAGGCTATACAGCTTTATTTCAAATTTGTTTTTGGCGTTTTCTTTATAAAACTAAAACTCAGAAAATAAAACAAAAAAAAATAATAATAAAACTACACTCGGAACTCTGAATCTTCATTCCCCAGACTCCATTCATATACCCAAACTTATCTCTCTCTTGCTGTTTGCACACACACATTATTTATTATGACTATTTAATTTGGCATCCTTTTTTTTCATAACACATTACCCATTCCATATCAGTATGGATATCCAGCAGAATTTTTTTTTTTATTTGAGATCTGATGCATTTTCAAAGTGTTCCTTTAAGTCCCTTTTTGCTTTGGAAATGAACTTAATTCCAAATAAATAAATAAATAGATAAATAAATAACACTGAATTTCATCCCTACCACAAAACGATCTGCTGACCTAATTTCAGTGATTTTCTCATCAACACATCTGAGAGTGTTGAGGAGGGTTAAGACTGGAAATCACTCTGTTTAACTGACTGAGTTAGAATATCAGACTGAATGTTTTAAAAGAAGGGTGGTGCTTGAAATCATTGTTGTTGTTCATCTGTTAATCATGGTTACCTACAAGGAAATACTTTGAGTCATCATTGCTTTGCATAAAAAGTACTTCAGAAGCAAGGATATTGCTGCTATTAAGATTGCACCTAAATCAACCATTTCTCAGATCCTCAAGAACTTCAAGAAGAGAGGTTAAATTGTGAAGAAGGCTTCAGTGCACACAAGAAAGTCCTGCAAGAGCCAGAACTGTCTCCTAAAGTTGATTTATCTGTGGCATCGGGGCACCACAAGGTGGAGCTTGCTCAGGAATGGCAGCAGGCAGGTGTGAGTACATCTGCAAGCACAGGTTGGCGAAGACTTTTGAAGCATGGTGACAAGAAGCCACTTCTCTCCAAGAAAAACATCAGGGAAAGACTGATATTCTGAAAAAGGCACAGGGATTGGACTACTGAGGACTGGGGTAAAGCAATTTTCCCTGATAAAACCAATTGTTTGAGGAATCCTTAAAAAAAAAAGCTGTGCGGAGAAGAAAAGGTGAGCGTGACCATCACTCCTGTGTCATGTCAACCTCCTGTGGCATATTTAGCATCTGGAAAGAGATGCCAATTGATGACAGCATGCCAGGGTGAACTGTAGAGATCTTGAAAATGAAAGACAAAAACTGCAAATATTGAGTCTGCATAAACTTAATGTAATTGCCATTGTAAAAGCCTTTGAAATGTATGAAATTATAATTATACTTAAATATACAATAGAAACATGACAAAAACATCTAAAAACACTGTAGCAGCAAACTTTGTGGAAACCAATACAGTTCAGTACAATTTAGACTTTTTTGGCCATGGCTGTATGCAACAAATAAAAATTAGTCATTTTTTACACTTTTTTCCATACTGTACCAACTGTACTGATGTGGGATTGTATAAAAATTGTAAGGCTTATAATATATAAGTAAACAGGAGTGAACATAACGCATTTTTCAAATGATTTGTACGTTACTGAATAACAAAATCTCAACAAAACTAACTAATATAGCATGTAGACTAGATAATTATAGGCACTCACCGATTATTACTATATTACTATATATGTCCAAACTATCCAAACCTGCTAGAGGAGAATTAATCAGCAATTAAAAGAAATACTGTTGCTAAACACTTTTACGAAACATATACTTTGTTTAATCAGGCAGTGGGTAACTGTTTTCTGATAAAAAAGAGGGAACTATTGTATAAAAGCATTTAAATACATTCTTGGAAAGATGTATTTAATGTTATAGCCTATCAATGTAATAGTTTTTAATGATCAGATGCACTTTTTTTGATATGAGCCATTGATTGGATCTGTGGTGCATTGTGGGAAATTCCACATTAAATGTAAGTGCTACTATGGCGCCCTCCTTTGTGCTGTGTTTGTCGTGTGGCATGTACAGCATAGACTGTCCGTCCAACTATGAACTAGGGTGGCGGTGGTCTAGTGGTAGGGTACTTGCCTACGGACCTCTGGGTCAAGAGGTCCCCGGTTCGAATCCCACCTCTAGCACTACCACCACTGGGTCCCTAAGACCCTTAACCCTGAGTTACTCCAGGGGGACTGTCCCTGTAATTAGGACCTGTAAGTCGCTCTGGATAAGAGCGTCTGCTAAATGCCGTAAATGTATGAAGATTCTTATACATGTAGAAAATGTGTAATTGTAATGCAGTTGGAGGACAGGATTCGTGTTCTGGAGGGGCACATTAGTGCTTTTTAACAGTGTAGTCAGACCGAGGGATAGTAGTTCCGGCTCAGTCGGAGCCGTTGGCCAATTTGGATTTGGCTGTAGAACCTCCTAGCCCAACTGTAGACGGTTTGGAGCCAGCACCAGAGGAATGTCCAAGGGAACGCTGGGTGACCGCCAAACGGGGGTCCAGGAGCTCAAAGAATGGCCCTCCTGCACACCAGTCATCAAATCGGCTGACGAATAGGTACTCTGCTCTCGGCAGCACGCCTGCTGAAGCAGAGAAAGTGCTCATAATTGGCGACTCGATTGTTAGGAATGTTAGCATTCCTAGCCGCCCTAAACTAGCTGTTTCTGTGAAATGCCTCCCCGGGGCCAGAGTCTCCGACATCGAGGCACAATTAGATTCTTACTCCAGCAATGAAGTTCCAACCTTGGTTGTTCACGCTGGAACTAACGATATAAAGTCCCAAAAACCCAGGTTTTAAAGAGGAACTTCAACTGTTTGTGTTCAAAAGCTGTAACAAAATGTCAGAACTTGTGTCTGGTCCCTTGCCAATTCTCTTTAGAGGAGATGTAACCTACAGTAGGCTGCTCTCTTTAAACCGCTGGCTAGAGGCTTGGTGTGCATCTACAAGCATAGCCTTTGTGAATAAATGGGACCTCTTTTGGGAACGGCCTTCATCCTAACTGGAGAGGATCATATATGCTTTCCCAAAATATGGCAGCAAAATTGCCACTGTGACCATCTAGAGCACCATCCAGGTCGTAGTCCTGTGATCTTAAATCACACGCTGGCTGTTATCCCACTATCAGTACACTCTTGGCAGCAACCCAGGTTCCTTATAACACAGCATCCCCTGTCACACACTGGCTTAGAACCAGACTTCTCTCATCATTACCAAAGTATATCTATTCTTATTACGATAAGGAAGCAGTATAGATGCCAATCTAGGGGCTCCTGCGTCAGTAACCTGCTCACAGTACCAATAACTCCCCTAATGGGTTCTCGTACCTGCATAAATCATGCTCAGTAGGGCATGGTGGTGGCCTGGCTGCAATTTTTGATGGATCATTTAGGGTTGAATCAAAAACCACTGAGAACTTTCATACATTTGAAGCGATGCTGCTAAGCATTAGGTCAGACTTTGTGGTCCATATTCTTCTATTAATTTATAGACCTC
The DNA here is from genome assembly GCA_017165825.1 of Hepsetus odoe. Taxonomy (NCBI): domain Eukaryota; kingdom Metazoa; phylum Chordata; class Actinopteri; order Characiformes; family Hepsetidae; genus Hepsetus; species Hepsetus odoe. The sequence continues at coordinate 10,516,470 of CM029366.1, forward strand.
CAGGACCATTTGCTTTGTCTCCAAGCCTCTCAGGTTATATGGTTTGCTAAATTAAAACAATATAAGAAAGCTTTATATAGTGCTCGCACTGAGTACTATTCAAAACGTATTGAAAATAACATGCATAACCCCCGCTATTTATTTTAGACACTAGCTCAGCTAACAGACAAAACTGATAGAAGGCCAGCATGTAGTATTACTAACGATAGGTTTCTTAAGTTTTTTAATGATAAAATTAACAACATTAGGCTCCAAATGTGCCCTAACAGGCCTCAAATTAGTCCATTACCAGAACAGTGTCCACAATATTTTAGTGATTTTAATCTCATTGATGCCTCTGAGCTAATTGAGGTTATAACCAAGGCAAAGTCCACAACCTGTCAGTTAGATCCCATTCCAACCAAGCTCCTGAAGGAATCCTTAGGAGTACTATTAACACCTCTACTTGGTGGTGGTGGTCTAGTGGTAGGGTACTTGCCTATGGATCTATGGCTCCAGAGGTCCCAGGTTCGAATCCCACCTCAAGCACTACCATCACTGGGTCCCTGAGCAAGACCCTTAACCCTGAGTTGCTCCAGGGGGACTGTCCCTGTAATAAGGACATGGAAGTCGCTCTGGATAAGAGCGTCTGCTAAATCATGAATGCATGAATGCATCCTTGACCTTAGGTACAGTCCCCAATCAATTTAAAGCCGCAGTGGTTAGACCACAGCTTAAAAAACCTAACTTGGACCCTCGCTTACCAAGTAATTATAGACCTAATTATAGAAGAATTATAGATCTCTAATGTTCCGTTTCTAAGATTCTAGAAAAATTAGTTGCGAGACAACTGCAGTCATATCTAGACACGCATAATCTTTTAGATAAATTACAATCAGGCTTCTGTCACGGCCATAGCACAGAAACTGCTCTAACTAGAGTAGTAAATGATATAATGGTCTCAAGTGATGCAGGAAACATTACTGTTCTTGTCCTGTTAGATCTTAGTGCTGCATTTAACATGGTGGATCATTCCATTTTGGTAAATAGGCTTCATTCCTATTGAAGCCTATGTCGGCATTAGCGGAACAGCCCTTAAATGGTTCAACTCTTATCTCACAAACCGTTATTACTTCATCCAAATGGATGATTATGGCACCCCCTCACCTATGTCACTAGTTAATTATGGAGTCCCACAGGGGTCGGTGTTGGGCCCAGTGCTCTTGTCCCTCTACATGCTCCCATTAAGTACTATTATACTGAAGCATAATGTTAGTTACCACTCCTACACTAATGACACTCAGTTATACTTATCGGTTAAATCGTGTGATAAAGCATCAACCGGAACTTTAATTAGTTGCCTCAATGATATTAGGGATTGGATGAATAACAACTTCCTCTCACTAAACTCTTTTGAGCTGCTTTTGTTTTGTAGTAGTGATGTAGATAGGGCCAACTTCATTTCGCATATCAGGGATGCAGGGTTGAAGTTTTCAGTTAGTACTTTGGCACGTAACCTTGGTGTTATTTTTGATTCAAATCTTTCATTTAATCCCCATGTTAATGCAATTGTGAAGACATGCTTCTTGCAACTTCGGAACATTGCCAAACTACTGCGCTTTCTGTCAATGGAAGACATGGCGAAAGTAGTACATGCATTTGTATACAGTAGATTAGATTACTGTAATGCCCTACTTTCTTGAAGCACTCAGGGCACATTAAGCGCCCTACAGCGCATTCAGAACACAGCTGCTAGGATTGTTAGCAGGAGCAGGAAGTACGATCACATAACTCCCATAATCTCCTCGCTTCACTGGCTTCCTGTTAGGTACAGGGCTGACTTCAAGGCCCTTCTCTTAACCTACAAGGCACTTAAAATGTCTTGCCCCAATATACCTAACCGAACTGCTTAATGCCTATACACCTAATCGCCCACTTAGATCCCAGAATAAAGATCTTCTTATTGTCCCTCACATAAATAAATGTATAGGTGCACAAGCTTTTAGTTACAGGGCCCCTAGATTATGGAATAGCTTGCCCGCTTACGTACGGGATGCCAAATCAGTCTCAGTCTTTAAATCACGGCTGAAGACTTACTTTTTTAGTTTAGCTTACCCGCACCAATCACCATAGTGCACCATTACTAATGTCGCTGGTGCTGCTGTACATGCCATTGCACTGTATTGTTTCCTTTCTGTGTCTGTCACTACTGGATCCTGCTCATTACTGCCCCTCCCCATTTCATTTCTTTCACAGCGGGGTACCCGCTGTGGTCATCGCCTGAGTCCAATACTGAACTCCCAACTGGTCTGTGCGGTGCATCTGATGTGATCCTCGTCAAAAGATCCTGGCGGCTCACCGGTACCTGGGGCTGTGCTTGATTCGCTGAGCCTGGGAAGCAGCTTAAGACTCTTTGTACTGAGTCTTAAGACTGAGACTTTGTACTGCTAGTATACCCAAGGTGCTGGGGTAGCCAGTCGACCTTGGACCCTCAGAGGTTTTTTTTTTCTCCACAGTGGAGTTTTTGGTTCCTCTCCTCTGTAGTCGTCCGGCTTTAGCTTCTAGCCTTCTGTTTTTAGACCATGCTATAACCTATGTCTTCCAACTATGTAAAGCGCCTTGGGGCAACTCTGTTGTGAAAGGTGCTATACAAGAATAAATTGAATTGAATTGAACTTTTCTAAGCAGAAAAACTGTAAATGTGCAAGTAGGGCATATTGAATTAAAGTGTTTCATAACTATGACTGTGTTTACCAAAGTAGCTCCCTGTGAGTCATGCTGATTGAGGTCTTCTCCATTATGTAGAATATTCTTCACGTCTTCAAGCATCCGTCTCTCCACTGCTGCCCGAGTCTCATTAATCATCTCCTGTGTAATACCTGTTCACCAGAAATGACATTGACATCTATTAAATTAAAGCAATGATTTTAGATAAATAATTTTAATGCAAGGTATTAAGGAAAAATGGCCAGATGGATCAAAGTCAAATTTTCTGAACCCTAATTTCTAGTTTTATAAACATGAATTTATTGTGCCCCTTATCCTGAAAATACCTGTGATTTTGACTGAAAATTCATAGCCTGTAGCCTTTTGTTAAGTTTGGAACTATAAATTAACAACTAGATTATATTTTGCATTTACTGATATTGTACAACTTAGTTTAAGTGATTTTAAATTAGTGTTACTATTTTTAAAACAGAGCAAAGCTCCCCAGAAGCTGACTGAAATAAATCAGTTATGCCTCTTCAGTGGGCCACTGTGTGTACATCGGAAGAATCTGTTCTCATTTAGATAATCTGATTTGAAGTAAATTGATTAATAGGTACATAAATTCTACAGATAACATCCTTGAGTCCTGTTTATGTGCTTTCAAGTTGAACAAACTCAAAAGACCATTGGAAAGTTGTCCAACCTATTAACTGTCCTAGTAACATAAGTGAAGGAGCAGAGAAGGGAATCCGCATAGTGCTTCTAATGCCAAACCTCAAATCTTAATGTTCAATTACAACAAGTAAGACTCTCTGACATTCAGTCTCAATAATGTCAATAACTGCTTGTGCACACGTTGCTGCAGCCCACTTGCTACCAAACATGCTTTGGTCATGGCCAATATAATCACTGAGTAGCTTCAAAAGCTTTGCAGACACAAAAGAGGACAACCATCAGGTCTTTAAAAAGAGCTGCCAATCATCTTTTGACAACACCAGCATACACAACAAAGAAGTACATAAAAAAGAAAAAAAATATAAGATTAAGATAAAACAATTTTTTACATTGAAGCAGGTTTTCAGAGGTGGAGAGAGCTGAAGGAACTGCAGAGATTCAAAACATTATATATGAATATAGCTTAGTGTCTACTTGTCATTGTGAAACACAGCACAGCACACAGTGAACCACAATGAAATGCATTCTCTGCGGTGGTATTTACTTTTTTTTTTAAAAATTTTAACTTTGTATTGCCCGTAAACTAAAATCACACTCCAAATTCTTTTATTTTTTTCCCTCCATTTCATCTATCTGCCCTAATGTTTTCTTAAGTAGAACAGTATGACAGCATCTATCCAATGTATGTATTATAAAATCTAAAATAAAATACAAATAAAAAATAAAATAATAAATAAAAAATAATTTTCTAGTTATTTTAACATTTCATTAGACTATTGTTTAAAACGAATATTCACCCCACTTGTCCTGTTTGTCAGGGTTATTATCCTGAAACCTACTTATAAAACTTTAAGACTTTTTCTGCTTTTAAATTAAAGCACAGAATGGATTAAAAAAAAAATAAAATCAGAAAGTAATAACTGAATTAAGCCACACAGAACTATAAGAAATATTCTTAACAAATATTCTTTCATTAGAAAGAAGAAGTGATCCTCATTACTTCTTAAGCAAGATGCAGAAAAGTTTCCCGATATTTACATTCCCCTCCACAACCCATTTTTTACACTGTAAAAATTAGAAAGATTCCTATGAATTGAACTAATTTTTTCAGAGACAGACAAGAAAATCAATTTCAGCAAAAATGCTTGAAATTACTGTAAACATGTTACAGTACATTACATTTTATTAACTTTATCTGAAGTATGTTTCCCATTTGAACAGAAGAAGAGAAAAGAAGTATTTTGACATTTTAGAAGATAGATGTAAAAAAAAAAAAAAAAAAAAAAAAAAAGCCAGTTTCTACTGTTGGGGCAACAATGAAAACTGGGAAAATTGCCTGGAAAATATCCTTCCTTTTTTTTTTTTTTTTTTTTTTTTTTTTTTTTTAAATTTAGAATACTAGAAATGTAGGAGTGGCAAAACAAATCCTGAAGTGTCACTGATCCTGAATTAAAAGAAAAAGTTAAACCTTGGCGTTACCAATTGTCAGATCCACCATCAGATGGTATGCCAGAGAAAAAAGCCTTTTAACCAATGTTTGCAAAGCACTACAACAGTTTTTGGAATTTATTCTATGACCTGATGAAACAAAAATAGAGAGCTTTGGCAGTAAAATTGAAAGTAAAGATTGAGGCAATGTCAGATCTTCTAGAAAGACAGTGATTCAAAGCATATGTCCAAATCAACTTAAAACATGCTTAACTCATCTTTTACATTTACAGCATTTAGCAGACACTGGACATATTAGTTGCCAGCTACGATCAACAACTGCTGATTCACTATTACAACCAAGTAACAAACTTATTATTAACCCTGCGACTACAACAAAAGAAAGTGCCATTAGGTTTTTTTTTTTTTTAAATACATGAAAAGAGCAAAGAGCAGAGGTAAAAGAGTTGGACTGTTTGGGAAGATTACTCCCTGAGACATTTCTCAATCTTCTAACATGGCCATGTCACAAGTGACAGCAGAGCAGAGTTCTGGGGAGATTCCGATTTAGAAAATGTTCTCCAACTGTATGAAATATTATATAGGAGAGGACACAGAGCTTTCAAATTATTGACAAAGGGAAGCTAAATAATTAACTACAGGGATGCCAACAATTGTGGCGTTCCTGAAAGTTCCTGATAAGGCATTTATATTTATCTGCATAAATGTATTTAAATTAAAGGTTAGATTTTTTCAGTGAGAAAAGGTAGCTTCAACAAAAAGTGATTTTTTTTGGACACAGTCACAATATTAACATTGATAACTGCATTTAAAAAAAGTGATTTAAACAGCACAGGAACAAAGTCTGTGAATAAAACACTTTCAATAAATGATTATGAAATGACAACTTCAAAAAAGATTTTTAGATTTGTTTAAATTTTAGGAATATTTCAGAACCATTTTTTCTGTAATTATATTTGCAAAAAGTACAAAATATATTGTTTATTGATAATTTAGAGATAAAAAGAATAATAGGGTATCTTTCTCTCTCTCTCTCTCTCACTGTGAAGAGATCAGTGGTGATGGTCCATAGGTGAGTTTCCACAACTAGACAAAGATGTCACAACAAGCATTGCAACATTCAAAAGATCCCTGTGAGGTCATGCTCAAATAAAAGCTTTTCTGTTATATAGTCTTCTAAGTCGAGGTGTCAAATCTACTTCCAGCTGCCTGCACATAATTTGTCCAAAAGGTATGAATTTCACTTATCTGACCTCAAATTATTCTTTTATAAATTTTTTTTTTTTACAGCTATCAGGTTAAGGATTTTAGTTTGGAGTCAAGCTACTTTATACCCTAATGGGAGAATTTAGGGGCATTTTCCAAGTCAGAGATCTAAAACCATTCAACTGAGAAAATCTCAACTTTAGAGATTTCAGATATGACGGTGGTATATTTCTTTTTACATATTATTTTTATCTTAGATGAAATGCATGACGGTTTCTACACAACCTTTTCATAAACGAAGCCCAACACCAAACCAATACTATCCTGTTATTGCTTCTGATAATATACTTGAACAGTATGATTTCACCTTATAGCTTCCGAGGTGTGTTCTTGACGTTTGATTCTAACAAGCATTTGATTTGATCGTAGGATGTTTCTTGCAAACAAGGTGGTGAAGAAGCACCATGGGGCATTCATTCGGTGCCACCACTTGTTTTTACTTTTCACCTTTAAGATTTTTTTTCTTTTACTTATTTTCTTTCCTACTTTCCTCTCACACTGATTTCAATAGTGAGATGTCACAGATTTCTGGTCTGGTTAAATTAGCACGTTTACAATCAACTATGAAATAATGACATCCACTGTGAAAAATATTTGAGCATTTAATAATGTGAGAAAAACATATTTTGCAATGAAAAACAACATCAGCTTAAATCTGTGTTATGCTTTGGTCACAGAGTAGTTATGATTTCAAATCTGTGTTTTGGCAGCTTAATGAAATGAAAGCATAGATCAACATTTTAGACTAGGCACTGTGAAACAAGGGAAGGCTACATAGGAGTTGAACAACTTATGCAGATTTAAAACAGACTAACCTCAAAACAGAAAAGTCTGTTTTGAAGGAAACACTAGTCAAACGTAGCCTATACTGCCCTCTATTGTTACTGGTGCATATGGCAGCCAAACTCACCAGCGAATCAAGTACTCCTTAAAAAAAAATTCCCATAACTGCTTTTTATTTGTCAAAGGAAGGCATGCATCTTCAACAACAACATCATTGTGTGTGTATGCACCACATTCATTTTATATTGTGTTAAAGTATTTTTTTTTAATGATGTTTTATGTGGGTCAGTGGTGGTCCAGTGGTTAGGGAGTTTCCCACAGAACTGCAAGATTGTGGGTTCAAACCCCTTACCAGTAGGTTGCCCTGAGGAACCCTTGAGCAAAGATCCGTCCCCGTCACTACTCCCCGGGCACTTTCATAGCTGCCCCCTGCTGCATGTGTGTGTATGGGTGAAACGCAGAGGTTTCATTTCGTTGTGTTATGCTGTTTCACAATGACAAGGGTTGTGACTTTCACTTTCATGTGCTCTTTTGAATAAAGTGAGTCTCACCTCGGTTAGCCATGGCTGTCTCAATTATATCAAGGGTGGGGTCATCTTCACAAAGGTCATAGGGCATATTACCATCAGAATTAACTGCTAAAAGGTCAGCACCACTGCAAAAAAAAAAATAATAAAAAAACAACAACAAATAATAAGATATAATAACACCATTATAATAAAGGTTTGTGTAAAGCAGAGTTAAGCCTGAGTGTAAATTTTGGGTGGGGCAGCAAAGTCAATACATGCACACATACATATATTTGAGTAGTTTTAGCACTTAAGATAAGTGCTTAATCAGTCATCAGCAACAATTTTCCCCTTACCACATTAGAACAGAATGTTAAAGTAAAACAAACATTTAATATTAGTATATTAAATATTAATTAATGACATTCTATGCCAGACCTGAACTTCTAATCATATATATAATGTATGTGCTCATGTATCTTCATGAGCCCAGGTGTGCTCAGTCAGAACAGAGCGCCATCTGTCGATTTACCATCATCTCCAGCAAAACATGAGAAAAGCAGATAAAAATCTGAAGGAAAAGGAGATGCACTAAAAGTGCACTGATTTAGAGACATAATTAAAAACATAATTAATCTCTGAACAGACCATAGTTACCTACTGTGTTTGGATATTAAAGATTCAAAATTTATTTTCATGTCTATAATGTACTGGGACATATACAATAACATTTTTACTTCCCACAGACTAAAACATTCAACAGACACCCAATATATAGCTAAGCAATGCAAAAAAAAAAATAATAATAAAAATTTATATTTATTTATATTATATATATATATATATATATATATATATATAAAATAATAAAATTCATTTTAAAATCTAAATAAAAAGCGCATAATTTAACAGTAAATACATGCCATGGTAAATGCTACAACATATACAACAAAACACACAATAACAGCTTATATGAGCAATAGTGTTACCAACAGTGCCATATTGCATTGAAAGGTGCATACAAAGTGACAAGCAGAGGCAGATTGACATTCCAGATTGACAGAGCAATTGATCAGTTTTTAAAAATTTGCTAAGCAGTATTAATGCATGAAAACTGGCATGAATCTGAGGACTGAGTCCATTTAGCAAGGTAGATGGTTGAATCCATATAGCTGAACAGCATAGTTCTGTATATTGGAAGTGAGTTACATGGGCCAAGTCTCTGTTGCTCTGTGTATGGATCTACATTTGCTGCATATGAAACTCCTCTTCTTCAATGGTGATTGTACTCTGAAGTCTTATTGAAGGTTGATCATTTGTTTAATTCTAACCCTAGAATGATTAAAAAGCACTTTTGATATTTTTATTCCCTAAACTATTGTCTTTGGATGCCCAAAGAAATTAATTTTAAAAAGTTTACCTGCTGGTAAGATTAGCAAATTGTTCTAAGTAGGCAATGGTTAAAGATGGATTTAGTGGAAGTTCCCAAGAAGCTTCTCTACTCTGTTAAAAGTTAGGAAGGAAAATGTTTTATTTTCTAATCTTAAAGTCTTATATCCTAGCATTTCATGTTAACATACAAAAGATCTTGTTAGCTCTTAGTTGTCAGGGTTGTGAACTCTATGACTCACCACATCATATTCAAGTTCAATAAGTTACATTTTCAATAAATTTTCAGTAACTCCAATCACAACATTGCTGTTCCATCACACTGCCAACAACATGTGCTGCTTTGTTCTGTAACACTGGAGCTATCTGAAGGATGAATGTACTGAATGTACCATCTATTGTTCTGTCTGTTGTTGTCTACACTTGTCTGTTTGCCTTGTCTTGTGTCTTATTTCGTCTTGTGTGTAGCACCAGGGTCCTGGAGGAACGTTATTTCATTTCACTATGTACTGTGTATGGTTGAAATGACAAAAATCTACTTGACTTGACTTCTTCTCAAGCAATTAAAGAGTAAATAGAATTTCATATTTTTTTGTATGTATTTTTTTTGTATTTGCATTCTTTTTATATGAATGTAAAGGTGAGTGATATGCTACTGGATTGTGAATTATAAAAATGACTCCACAAATTTGTTTACAGAGAAATTTATATAACTGTAATACAATGCATAGTCTATCAAAAGCAGGTCTACTGCCTCATAAAAAGCCCCATCACTCAACATAGCGGGGCCTGCCTGGTTCAGAAACTCAGCATAAAGGATGACACTCCTGGTTCCTATAATACATTTATATTAGTAATGTGGAAGTAGTTTGGATATTGTAAATCTGCATCAGAAACTATGAGACAACTCAGAACAGTGGGATAGATGGACGCAGATAAATACTGAGCAATCCTTTTTGTTTTTTTTTTGTTTTTTTTATTTACCAGAGAGGATCTCAAGCTAGGGCAAAGACAATGACAAAGAAGCACCCGTATACTGTATTTATAGTAATATTTTCTATCCAACTCTGAGTGCATATGGCTTTGCTAAAAAAATTTTTTAAAAATGGAAGAAACCTCCAAAAAAAGTGAGGGCTAAGGTTTAAGGATAATTTTCAAGAAGAATTGAGTCTGTCATGCTCCCAATGATGCTTTAACAAAGTATTAAGTTAGAGTTCCACATCACATTTGATTCATAATGCAAAAAGACTGCAGTTCACACAAATCAATTAAGCAAAAAGACCAAATATTTAAGTTAAAGTAAATATTTGTCACTATGAGCACCCCAGGGGAGCAGTGTTGGGGGATAGTACCTTGCTTAAGGGTATCTCAAAATGTATGCCACTGATCTGGGGTTTTGTGACTTATTTAATAAATAAATGTAAAAAAAATTTTAAAAACCCCTCTATACTAAAAAGAGAAGAAGAGCTGCTTCTTCTTTTTTCAGCTGTTCCCGTTTAGTCACCAGAGCAGATCACCCGTTTCCATTTCTTCCTTTATTCTGCATCTTCCACCTGCATGTTCTCTCTCACCATGTCCATAAACCTCCTCTTTACCTCTTTCCTGGCAGCTCCATCTTCAACATCCTCCTCCCAATATAATCCTCGTCTCTCTTCTAGACATGTCCAAAGCAATACAACCTTGCCTCTCTAACTTTGTCTCCAAAACTGGCTAACCTGAGTTGTCCCTCTAACATACTAATTTCTAATCCTGTCCATCCTCGTCATACCCAGTGAAAATCTCAGTATCTTTAAGCCTGACAACTCCAGCTCTGCCTCCTGTCTTTTTGTCAGTGCCACCATCTCTAATGCTTACAACATAGCTGGTCTCACTACTGTCCTGTATACCTTCCCTTTTACTCTCACTCATACACATCTATCACAAATCCTTTCTTCTCTTCTCCACCCATTCCAATCTGTCTGCACTCTCTTCTTCAACTCTCTTTCACAATCACCGTTATTTTGAACTGTTAATTTTGAGTATATAAATTCCTCCATGTTGTCACCTCTACTCCCTGCATTCTAACCACTATAATTTCCTCTCTTTCATTCACACTCATGCATTTTCTCTTTGTCCTTCTCACTTTCATTTCTCTACATCTTTCCAGGTGCTGCTCCCTACTCTCGCTACAGATCACAATATCATCAGCAAACACTATATATTTATAAAATATCTAAATCTCTGTAAATAGAAGTAAATTAGTTAATAATTATAATATCAATAATTATTCTGATGCCAGTTAAGCCCAAATTAATAAAAATGAATTTTACTCCAGCCATAGTGCACATAAGTAAAGATTGAACCAATTCTAAGTGTAAAATGTAAATCTTAAGACCTTACGTGTACTTTCAAAACGACAGACAATTCAATTTGTCATGTCACTGAGTGGAATTCAAATACACACTCACTGTTTGATGAGGGTCTTGACTAGGCCAGTATGTCCACAAGTAGCTGCAGCATGAAGTGGTGTCCACAGTTCATTATCCTGAGCATTGACACTTGCACCTCGAGCCAACAACAGCTGAACCATCTCTTCATAGTCATCTATACAACACTGGAGGGAGAGAGAGAGAGAGAGAGAGAGAGAGATATTCTGAGGCAGGCAGATATAGGTGGAATGCACATGGGACAAAAAGGCGTAGGCTTAGCAACAGGGCTAAAAAAAAAAACCAAAATCAACAATAATAATGCAATGACATCAGCATTACTAGTAATTTAAATGACTACTATAAATGTAATTTTGTTCCAAAAAAAGAATGCACCCTACCCCTTTTTGTTAACACCTAGAAAAGAGGAATATAGCTAAGTACTAGGGATTGAACCTTAAGCATTATTAAAGCTATTGGAATCAGCAGTTGCTTTGAAACAAGTTCACAGGAAAAAGGCACACACAAGCCTAACTACCGGATAGCCCAATATTAATTACCTAGAAATATTTTAATTATAGTAGCAAACATGAATGATAAACTGTTTAACGCATATTTCAAATTTTTTTTTTGTGTTTTTTTTTGGGGGGGTTTGAGAAAGGCGCTATATAAATAAAAAATATTATTATTATTATTATTATTATTATTATTATTATTATTAAGCTTTACCAAGTCATGTCATGTAAGACATACTATTATTCCACACATTCACAAACTGAAGGTAACACAAAAAGTAACTAATTTAGCTTCCTTTTAAATTGTAGGCTACATAGATACAGTGATATAGAGTAAAAAATTGGCCAGCCTTTGAAAGTAGCAAGACTATATAACCATGAAGGCAGAATTAATACAGTCCCGCTGCGAGAGACCCTGCTTATGCAGTTCAACAACCCAACCACGTTCAAAAAGGGAAGGATTTTTTGGCTTTGCCATCAGAACATCATGGCAGTGTGACTACCTGACAGGCAATGGCAATGAATCCACATTTTTGCACAGATTTGGCCTTTGGTCCTAAGATTTTGATCAGCTGTAAAACAGTCTGTTTCAGTTTAAGCGTGGTTTTCAATAAATTGCATGCTCAAAGAAATGTTTTGTCTCACTCCCATTTCTTCTTGTAGCATGTTGAAGCTCTACTTGGAACCTTGTTAAGATCCAACCATCCAACACATGATTTTTTGCAATTTGCCATTTGTCAAGTGGTCTTAAACTTTTGATTGGGACTGTATAAACCCAAACCAACTTTTCCTGTAATGCATGTGTCTCAGGTCTCAATTTATAAAAGATAAAATGCAGGAAAACTAAATAGTCATAACAGTGTTCTTATGCATCCAACTTTCTCCTATTCTTCTCTCAAATCTAAACTCTCTACTTTTTCCCCCACCCCCACTGAATGCACAAGCCAGTGTATTTCTTTGTGCTGGTCCCAAGCCCGGATAAATGGGGAGGTTATGTCAGCAAGACCATTTGGTACAAAACTTTTGCAAAATCAATATGCGGACAAACGAAACAGATTTCCATACCAGATCGGTCGAGGCCTGGGTTCAGGTGGAAATCGGGCTACTGTTGGCAAAAGGAGAAGAGGAGAAAGAGGGAGAGTGGAAGTGAAGGTAGGAATTTTGAATGTTGGCCACATGACTGGTACAGATAGAGAATTAGCTAAAAGGATATTGTGTGTGTACAAGAGACTAGATGGAAGGGTAGTAAGGCCAGGTGTATTGGAGGAGGGTTTAAATTGTTTTACCATGGTGTGGATGAAAGGAAGATTGATCTCCTCTGAAGGAGATTGGAGACTGCAAAGTATTGACAAGGGAGAGTGAAGCTAAACAGCATAGGATGGTGGCCTGAAGGATGACCTTAGAGGTCAAGAAGAGGAAGGCAGAGTGGAGGATCAAGTGTTGGAAGCTGAAGAAGGAAGACTACAATGTGGAATTCAGGCAGGAATTAACACTGGGAGGTGTTGAAGAGCTACGGGATTGCTGGGAAACTACCAGAGAAGTGGTAAAGCAGACAGTTAGCAGGGTACTTGGTGTAACATCTGAAAGCTAAGGAAACCTGGTAGTGGAACCAAGAAGTCCAGGAGTGTATACAAAAGAAGAGGCAAGCGAAGAAGTAGGATAATCAAATAAATTAAGAATGTAGACAGGAGGTGATCAAGGAGATGAAGCACCGGTCGAAGAAAGCAGTGATGAAGGCTAAAGATAAGGTGTATGGTGAATTAGTAGTATGAGAGGCTGGACAATAAGGAGAGAGAAAAGGACATATACCGACTGGATAGACAGAGAGACAGAGCTGGGAAAGATGTGCAGCAGGCCAGGAGATTAAGGATAGAAATGGAAACCTACTCACAAGTGAACAGAGTGTTTGCACTTTGAGTGGCTGATGAATGAAGAGAATAAGAGAGAGAAGTGAACCAGGAAGCACAGCAAATAAGCAAGATGTAAGTAAGGGCAGCAATGAAGAGGGTGAATAATGGAAAGGCCGTTGGTCCGGATGACATACCAGTAGAAGCATGGAGGTGTTTAGGAGAGATGGCAGTTGTTTAACACAATCTTGGAAAGTGAGAGGATACCTGAGGAGTGGAGCCACAGCATGAAGTTATGGGAAAGAGTAGTGGAAGCTAGGTGAAGAAAAGAGGTGATGATTAGTGAACAGCAGTATGATTTCATGCTGAGAAAAAGCACTACAGATGCAATGTTTGCTCTGAGGGAGTTGATGGAGTAGTACAGAGAAAGTCAAAATTAGTTGTATTGCGCCTTTGTGTTGCATTGCATCAGGTGTTGTGATGCAATGCAACACACTACCTTCATACATCCTGAACTACTCTCACATACTTCCGTATGTGAGAGTAGTTCAGGATGTATGAAGGTAGTGTGATAGTGGAGAGATCTGTAGTAGGGGTGATGGATGCAATTAAGGTAGAGGTTGGATTACATCAAGGATCAGCGCTGAGCCCATTCTTGTTTGCAATAGTAATGGACAGGTTGACGGATGAGGTTAGACAGGAGTCTTTGTGGATGATGATGTTTGCTGATGATATGATCTGTAGCGAGAGCAGGGAGCAGCTTGAGGAGAACCTGGAGATGCAGAAATATGCTTTAGAGATGAGAGGAATGAAAGTGAGCAGGATAAAGACAGCATACATGAGTGTGAAGGAAAGGGAGGAAAGTGGATTGGTTAGGATGCATGGAGTAGAAGTGACAAAGGTAAAGGAATTTAAATACTTGGGATCAACAATTCAGAGTAATGATGAGTGTGGAAGAGAGGTGAAGAAGACAGTGCAGGCAGGTTGTAATGGGTGGAGAAGAGTGGCTGAGAGAGGACATGCAGGTGAGTGTTTTGAAGGAGGAAAATGCAGAGGACAGGAAGAAATGAAAATATATGATCCGCTGTGGCGACTCCTAAACTGAAGAAGAAGACTTAACTTGCTTAACTTGATATTCTGTAAAACACTTTCAGATTAGAGACTTTACCAAGGAAAATTTATTATAATTAATTATACTATATTATATATATATTATATAAAATTAATTATACTTCTATAATATAGACTTTCTGTAGACTTATACTTACATGTGTGTGTGATTGTATGTATGTGTATTCTTGTAATTTGTGAAAGTGCTGCGGCTTGCCATTTTGTATATATATATATTATATATATATTATATATATACAAAATGGTGTTTCATACACTTTTCACAAATTACAAGAATACACATACATACAATCACAATACACATGTAAGTATAAGTCTACAGAAAGTCTATATTATAGAATTATAATTTTATATATTTATATATATATATTATATATATATATATATATATAAATAAATATGTATAATATTTTCTAATATTTATTAGTTCCATGTTGTAAGCAGCATGTATTTTACAGTAACATTACTATTCTCCCCAGACGTTGGTAATTTTATAATTATACGCTACTTATGATAATCATCACATTTCCTTTGCACTTCACATCAATCAGTTTTCAAGTCAAATGGGAATGTGAATGTTTCTTTAAGAATATATTTTTCATCCTACTTTGTGTGTCACCATGATACAAAATAATTTAGCATAAAAGCTTGTTTAACTTTTCAGTTTGTACCTAAATGGGAGATACCTTACAGAAGGGCACTAACTATCTTGAGCAACAAGAAACAAAAATAATCCAAAATGAACATGCAGTTTAATATTTAAACTAGAGCTAACCTGTTACTAAAACCCAACAATAAAACTGACACTATTGGATTGACACATTGAAATTGTGCAAGTTATTTCCAACAAAACTGCTCCCTTACAGAGCAGATGTATATACTAAGAACAGTATAACCAGATATTTTGAAAACCTCTACAAAACCAAACAAACAAAAAAACTAATTAGTTTTCTTCAAAAATTTTCTACTCTAGAAGTATTTTCTTTCAAATTGCTTTAAATTAACTCAAAAATGTTAAGCCTCTTTTGATAAATAATTTTCTCAACTTTGTACATTCTTTCTTAAAAATAGATTTTTTTTTAAACACAGTGTTGAACAGTAAAGACACTTTGGAGGACAATAAACATTAACTTCTTCACTAATATAAATCAATCTTTCAGCACTATTTTTATCATGGCATTCCGCCGCAACTGGCCTGTTTTTCATATACAATTAAAAATGATGAAATGTGCACATATTACAATAATTATACTAAGATCTGGAGAAAATAAATTGGGGGGTTTTGAGAGGGTGCTTTTTACAGTTATTGTATTTTAATTGCTGAGAGTATCAAAACAAGATATTTATGTTTTTTAGGCTTGCAACACATTCATAAAAAGCTGGGACTGTGGCAATTAGGGCTATTGATGCGGTAAAAAAATGTTTAAACCGGCTTAGGCTGCACCAATTCCTCCTGCTCTAGCACCAGGAGACAGGGCTCTGTTGCCATTTTCAGCCCCAGCAATAAAGGAACGCGGGGCTTCCACGATATCTTTTACCCCCACCACAAAAAGCGGGTCTGAGAAGCTGGGTCCCGCATTAGCCCCAAGAGGGGAGTTAACCTAAGGAGGCGGAGCTTCAACGCCATCGTCCATGTCAGCCCATTGAGGTGGCACTTTGGCACCATCATCCACATCATCCTTGGAAGGTGAGGCTTCTTCACCTGCTTCTCCCGCTCCCACATTAGCCCTGAAAGGCGGGCATGGTCATGTTGGCCAGGACCTGGGCAGTTATTATGGAAGTTCTCCACTGGTAGACTATTTTCTGGACAGTGGAAGGGCTGATTGCAAATTCTTTTGAGATCTTTTAAAATCCCTTACCAAAATTATAAACTGTTACAATCTCCATTCTGAAGGCCTCAGACAGCTCTTTTGATCTCACCATGGTGTACAATCTCACCTCAACAGCCCAGGAGCACACCAAACTAAATGTCTGGAGGTTTAAATGGGGTAAACCTCCTTCAAAATGTTGAGTAACAATGTTCTAATCATGTGTACCTGATTTGCTACACCTGTGTGTGATTTGAGTATTTGAGTCATTTTAATTGGGAATAAAGGTGTCCTAATTTATTCCACATCAGAATTTGCATTTTTGTATAATTACATTTTACAGAAGATTTTGAAAAGTCTTTTATTCAGTTTTAATTGTTTAGTTATATCACTTGAACCTCCCAGTATTGTTAAAATTGAGATTAAATATCCATATGTCCTAGAATGTTACAAAAACACAAAGGCTTTCATCGGATTTCCTCATTTTTTCACAGGACTGTAGGTCCCAATGAACCCAACTGAAGATCTTTGGAAAGACCCCCCCACGGCCCTATCCAACCAGACTGATTTTAAGAGAATAGGCAAAGACGCATGGCAGAAAATTAGTACAAAGTTAAGGGTCTGAATACTTTTTCCCCCTCACTTTGTCTTTATGGTATACTGAGTGTAGATTAATAAAAAAAATTTAATGATTATAGCATCAGGTTGCAACATAAGAAAATTGAAAAAAGTGAAGGGGATCTGAATACTTTTGGAAGCCACTGCCTTGTTTGTTTAAAAAAGGAAAACCTGAACTGCTGCTTTAAAAAAATACAATGAATGAGCAATATTTTATTATTCATTTCCTGATTTTATTTTTTGAAAACACTGAGGCTGATTCAAGTGATTACACATACATACCCATTACCCTGCATCTAGTCTAAAAGCCTAGTATTATTTTGGCACATTAAATAAAAAGTGCACTGGAAAACGTTTGGAACATTGGAACTTTTCATTATTTCCATGATCATGCATGTTAACCATGTCAAAGTTCACAAATCTTACCTGGTGCATTGCAGTAAGGCCATCTTCATTACAGAGATCTGGGTTAACACTGTTCTTTAATAGGTATCTCACTAGAAAAGATAGAAAGAGGAGGGCACTTGCTGTTAAATTAATTAACAAAACAAAGCCAAAGTTTAACATTCATTACTTCATTAATTTTCTCAACCACTTAAACTAGCATTATGACTCATACCAACGTACATATGGTGAACCTTAGTCTATCACAAGGCTAACCCATGTTCAAACATACAGTCACATATAGGGAGCAATTTAGCATCTCCATTTCACCTGAAATGCATGCGTTTGGACTGTAGGAGAAAACTGGAGCACGCAGAGAAAACTCACACAAAAGGTACAACATGCAGTTTCCACAAAGAAAGGACCACCCTTCTGGTGAATCAAATCCAGAATATTCTTGCTATTCTATATACATATTTTTTCAATCTTTTATGCTTTTTTGCTGTATTTAGTCTGTCCATGCAAAACTTAGTCACTGTTAATTTAGCCACATAAGCAAACTTTTAACCGAGAGAGAGAGAGAGAGAGAGAGAGAGAGAGAGAGAGAGAGAGAGAGATATTCAGAGGAGCTGTGTCAGTTGTTGAGTGTATCAGAACCCTACAGATGAAAAGCTTGCTGGGTGGGGTAGTTTCATACCAGTGGTGGGAGGGCACAAAGATGGTTCCAGGGAGATAAAAAGCTATATTAAACAGAATCAGGAAAAGTACAACCCCACCCCATCACTTTGTCTTATCATAAGGAAAGGAATGATAGGGATCCAAAAAAAAAAAAAGACCAGCCTCAATCCAGAGGGATTTAATAAAAACATTTTTCCAGATATTTTGGGCCATTCCTACTCAGTCACTACACAAAGATCTGTTTTGAATGACAGCTCACTTTCAGATTTTGCTCACAAACTAGATTCTTGAGCAATTATCAGTTATGATGTTCTAATTATCAAAACCTATTTTCACTTGCTACATAACTGTAGAGCTAAACAAACATGGTAAATGACAGTAAGGGTACTGCTCTGTGTTTTGTGTACAGAAAAGGCAGGTAGGGTGTTTTGTTTTTTTTTTTTGTTTTTTTTTTAAAAACACACACACCCACCCACCCACCAGAAGTTTGGTACAACCCTCTGAATTTTAAATAAAAATAACAATATCGTGCTTTTAAAAATGTTATTGCAAGAAAATATTAGAACTACTTAAATGTAAATGAAATTGAACATCTTAACGTTTTTATTTTATTGCATTATTTTAACATTAATTTAACATTATTTAGCCACAAAGTATCAAACTATTGATTCTGAAGAAAATATACTGGGATATCGGGTATGTTTTTAGAGCAATGACATTCACTTTGTGTTGGAAATATATTTACTAACGTTGGAACTCATCCTCTGCTTCATTTGCATTTAGCAGACGCTCTATCCAGAGCGACTTCCATGTCCTAATTACAGGGACAGTCTCCCTGGAGCAACTCAGGGTTAAGGCTCTTGCTCAGGGACCCAGTGGTGGTAGTGCCAGAGGTGGGATTTGAACCTAAAACCTCTTGAGCCATAGGTCCATAGACAATTATCCTACCACCACCCCCATACTTCATCCTCTAATTCATTAAACAATAGCCACCTGACTGCCTTTTGCCATAGGATTTTGTGAAGTTTAATGTATGTCTTATCCTCATCTTAATCTTTTGTTGTACTGTTACAAATCAGAAAAGTCCAAAGTTATAAATTTCTTTTTACTTTTATGTTAAAAGTGTGAAACAGTGATCAGAGCAGGTAAACTGATAAAAGGCTGAATATCAACAATTAGTTTACACTTAGAATCCTGTATCTTTTACTGAGCAAAGACTGGGTGGCTAGACTGCATTGTGGAGTTGCCACCAGAATCCTTTACTTTGTGGTGTTAACAAAAAAAGAGATGAGACAGCACAAACTCTTGTGTTTGAGTTTAGGAGCGGGTCTTGAGGATGGAAAAAAGGAAAATTAAGCTATTTTGTTGTAAACAAAGGGTTTGTGTCAGGCAGCGGATGAGAAAAGGATAATCACAGAATGCGTGGCCACAATTTGGCTCTGCTTGTTTTAATTGTCTTGACAAAATGACAAACACCCCTTACTATTGCATACTGATGTTTTACTGGACTGGGAGGAGCAAAAATTGGATTATAGACACCAAAAACCACTGGATAATCTGAGAAAATAAATCATTTTAAAATCACTTTGATAGAGGCAGAACATTTATCACTGTGCTATGACTATAATTATATTGCTGATTTGGAATCATATACTGCAGCTTTCTTTTTCAGAAAATATACTGTTCAAAAAAATTAAAGGACACTTTTAAAATCAGAGTATAGTATCAAACCAGTTAAACTTCTGGGATAGTGATCTGGTCAGTTAAGTAGCAGAGGGGGTTGTTAATCAGTGTCAGCTGTTTTGCTGTTACTGAAATTAGCAATAGGTGCACTAAAATTTTTGACTGCTTTTCAGTAGTTTTGCAATTGACTAGGATCAATGTCACTAGTGGTAGCATGACACCTGGACCATTGCCAGAAGGTTTGTTGTGTCTCCCAGCACAGTCTCAAGAGCATGGAGGATTCCAGGAGACATGCAGTTACTCTAGGAGAGCTGGGCAGGGCCATCAGAGGTCCTTAACCCATTAGCAGGACCAGTATCTGCACCTTTGTGCAAGGAGGAACAGGATGAGTACTGCCAGAGCCCTACAATGTGACCTCCAGCAGGCCACTGGTGTGAATGTCTCTGACTAAACCATTAGAAACAACATCCTCTAGTGGGCCCCGTGCTCGCTGCCTGGCTCCGTGGAGCTCGCTTGGCATTTGCCAGAGAACACCAGAATCGGCAAGTCCAGCATTGGCACCCTGTGCTTTTCACAGATGAGAGCAAGTTTACTCTGAGCTCGTGACTGATGTGAAACAGTCTGGAGAAGCCGCGGTGAATATTATGCTGCCTACATCATTGTTCAGCATGGTCAGTTTGGTGGTGGATCAGTGTTGGTCTGGGGATGCATATCCATCCATGGAGGAATGCACAAACCTGTACAGGATAAATGATAGCACCCTGAATGCCATTAGGTATTGGGATGAAATCCTTAGACCCATTGTTAAACCCTTTGTAGGTGCAGTGGTTCCTGGGTTCCTCCTGGTGCATAATGCCTGTCCTCATGTGGCAAGAGTATGCAGGCAGTTCCTGGTGGATGAAGGAATTGATACCATTGACTGGCCTCCAAAGTGATGGACTAGCCTACAGCATCAGTTTTTCAGTTAAAACTTCTTGGTGACTTCGAACTAAGCTCTCTCTAGTTTGATAATTTTCATATTCATCAAATGATGAGGCATCCTTTTGTTTCTAACACATTACCCATTCTATATCAGTATGGATATTCAGCATGATTTTTCCCCAATTGAGATATGATGTGTTTTCAAAGTGTTCCTTTAATTTTTTTGAGCAGTGTATTTGAAGGTATTATTTGAGAGGTAAAAATGGGTAGATGAAGAAAGTAGACAGGAGTACAAGGAGATGAAGTGCAGAGGGAAGAAAGCAGTTGCAAAGACTAAAGTGATGGTGAATTGTATGAGAGGCTGGACATTAAGGAGAGAGAAAAGCACCTATACTGATAGTATAGCAGATGTTGAGCAGATGGAAGGAGCACTTTGTGCAGCTGATGAATAAAGAGAATGACAGAGAGAAGATTGGATGATGTAAGGATAGTGAACCAGGAAGCAAATAAGGCAAGATGGAAGTAAGGGCAGCGATGAAGAGGATGAAGAATGGAAAGGACATTGGTCCGGATAACATACCAGTGGAAGCATGGAGGTGTTTAGGAGAGATGGCAGTTGAGTTTCTGTTTAACACAATCTTGGAAAGTGAGAGGATGCCTGAGGAGTGGAGATGAAGTGTACTGGTAACGATTTTCATGAATAAGGGGAATGCACTGAGCTGTAGTAACTATAGATGGATAAAGTTTATCAGCCACAGCATGAAGTTATGGGAAAGAGTAGTGGAAGCTAGGTGAAGAAAAGAGGTGATGAGTAGCAGACAATAGTATGGTTTCATGCTGAGAAAGAGCACTACAGATGCAATGTTTGCTCTGAGGGAGTTGATGGAGTAGTACAGAGAAGGTCAGGAGTTGCATTGCACCTTTGTGGCAGGTTGGAATGGGTGAAAGTGAAGTGAAAGTGACTATCATTGTGAAACATGGCACAGCACACAGTGAGACACAACAAAATTATACCACTGCATTTTACCCATGCACACAAACACAAACGTGCAGCAGGGGGCAGCTATTGAGAGTGCCCAGGGAGCAGTGACAGGGATGGTATCTTGCTCAATGATACCTCAGGGGCAACCTACTGGTAAGATCTTCCGATCCAGGAGCCTAGTCCCTAACCACTAGGCCACCACTGCCCCTTGACAGTGAAGAAAAGTGACAGGAACGATTTGTGACAGATGGGTATCAGCGAGAGTACAAGGGAAGATTTTCAGGACAGTAGTGAAACCAGCTATGTTGTATGGGTTGACTGGCACTGACAAAAAGACAGGAGGCGGAGCTGGAGGTGTCAGAGTTGAAGATGCTGAGATTTTCGTTGGGTGTGACAAGGATAGACAGAATTAGAAATAGGTATATTAGAGGGACAGTTCAAATTGGACGTTTTGGACACAAAGTCAGAGAAGCCAGGTTGTGTTGGTTTGAACAAGAGGAGCAACAACGATTACATTAGGAGGAGGATGTTTAAAATGGAGCTGCCAGGAAAGAGGAAAAGAGAAAGACCAGGTTTACAGGTTTCCTCTCTTGGTGAGAGGACATGCAGGTGGTCGGTTTGAAGGAGGAAGAAGAATAAGAAATGTAAATGGATGTTCCACTGAGGTGACCCCTAAATAGAAGCAGCCAAAGGAAGATTTGAGAGGTAAATACAAAAGAGGTACATTTTACAATATTTTAAAACTTTCTGAAGAAAATTTGTTTCTTTGAGACTGTCATAGTAAAACCCTCTGAAACATAAACTCAGAACCCAATCCTGACCAAAAAGCTACTTAGTTCATCATGCATGGGCTGAACTTAACTGCGATAGGCATATATATTTACATTTACAGCATTTAGCAGACGCTCTTATCCAGAGCGACTTACATGTCCTAATTACAGGGACAGTCCCCCTGGATGCAGGGTTAAGGGTCTTGCTCAGGGACCCAGTGGTGGTAGTGCTAGAGGTGGGATTCGAACCTGGGACCTCTTGAGCCATAGGTCAAGAGGTGAGTATAGGCAAGTATCCTACCACTAGACCACAAACACCCCATAGTGTATGTATACACTATATGCTTTAATATAATGTGCATGTAGGTTAGGAAAATTTAAGGCATTATGTTTGCAAATCACATAAATAAGGTAGAGAAGCAACTATAATGCCTTGTAAAGCTTTAAACAAATATATGAAATACAAATAATGCAGTATTTTCTTACCTTCCTCCAAATCATTCCTTGCTGATGCTTCCAATAACGCCACATTTGCTGCAAATGACACCCTTTTATAGTTTTCTGCTGCATTCCCATGATATACATTGTTACGTCGTTTGTCAGTCTTCCGCTTCTTGTTCTGCATCTCCTTTTCATAGACAGCCCATCTTTTCAGCTGCTGGGAACGGCGTTTTTGAGCTACCCGAAGTCGTTCTAGACTGGGCACCTTGTCCAGCTGTTGCAGTTCATTCAACAGCTCAAGATGACTGGTCATGCTGAGCTTATAAATCAGGAGTCACAAATGGAATGTTGATAGAACAATATAGTGAGGGCTGTTATTGCCATCAATCTTTTGCAAATCCATCTCAAACTATCTGCAAGGACAGAAAAAATAACTCCACATTATAGTGTGCAGGGGTTGATGATGTGATCTGTAGGCATGGAATTATGCATTTTGTTTAAAAGTTACTAGATCTCCCCACCACAAGAGTGACAAAATAATGTAAAGATCAAGACAAGGCTGAAAGCAAGCTCTGACATTTTAATCCTTAACTACAACAATTTTTAAATTAACAAAGGAACTTTAAAATGAACAGTATTTAAAGTGACAAATAGTATAGATCAGGGGTCAAAAGTTTGAGTCTATAGATCAGGATTTATTACTATATGGTACAGTGTCTTCTTGCTTTAATTTCAGCATGCACTCAAGCTACTATTGACTCCACAATTGTGTGCAAAAGTTCAATGAAGGTATTCATGGTACTCCAGCATTCCAAATATTATTTATTTTTAATATAATATTATGTATTACAGAATAATCAGCATTCACTGTCTTCAAGTACACCCATGAAAAAAAGTGGGGAAACAAAAAAAGTAAATTTCCTTTTTTCCATTTTGTGGGTAATTGTGAGCACTGCTAATTTGAACACATTCTATTTACAAAAACCTTTCGAACACACTATGTAAAAATGTTTTTAAATAGTGTGTTCCAAAGAAATTTACTTTGGAAAGAAATTTTTCCCCCCTTCATCTGAAATTTACGTTTTACGTTTACAGCATTTTGAAATGCTTTAATGGAAGCACAACATATATTTTGGTAGATGTTTTTTCATAGTGAACCCTAGATTCATCCTCCCTTTATCGGACCCCACCCATGTACACTGCCCTCTTTCCTAATGGGCGTTCCTGGTTGAGTTCACATTGAATTAAATGTGAACACTTATGTCATACAAAGCCATGATAGCCAGCCCTCCCCCCTTTTTTTTTTTTTTTACGGTGTGAAAAGAAGAATTGAAAAACAATACACTGGACTGTGATTGACCAGCTTCAAAGGAGGATTAGGAGCCATAAAGTCACAGGAGCACTTACAGCTCACTTAAAATCAAGGATGAAGAGAGGACAGAAAGAGATCTAAAGTACAGGAAAACTAAGGGATTTTTGAAGCAAGTATTTTGGAGCATGTGTTTTAGGAGATGCAAAGAATAAAATTTTTAACTCAAATAACGTTCCCCTCTATAGCAGATGCCACACTGTACTGACTGTGGGGAAGTTTACTTTAAAGGGAACAGTGGTGATGTGGAGGTGACTGGTAGGTATGGTTTAAAGGAGAGAAATGCAGTAGGTAAGATGTTAGTAGATTTTGCTAAAAAATGGAAATGGAAGAGAGATGAAGAAAGTAGACAGAAGTACAAAGAGAGGAGCTGAAGGTCAAAGACAGAGATGGTGAAAAAAAGAAATACGAGTTGAAAGGTTGGACACTAAGTAAGGAGAAAAGGACCATAATCAACTGACTAGACAGAGGGACAGATTTGGGAAGGATGTAGAACAGGTTAGGGTGATAAAAGGTAATGATGAAAACATACTCATATGTCCTAATATTATATTTCTTTATTGTCCAGAAAAAGCATTATATAAACAAAACCGATATACTGTTCCTTTGTAGACCTAGAGCATATTTTATAAAAAAGCTTATAAAAGGGTGCCTAGCGATGAATGGTGGTACTGTCTGAGGAAATCAGGAGCGGTAGAGAAGTGGTACAGTGGTGAGGCCTAGGGGTGACGTAAACCTACCTCTAATTTAATCTATCAAGGATTATTGTGGAGAACAGAAGTGTGAGTCTGAAACTATTTTCCAAGTCAGAAATCATCTGAAGTCAAAGAAATGCAGCAATCAACTGTAATGATGAGTTTCAGGAGTCATGGTCAATCGGGAGCAGCTCCAATTTGCTCATCCTTCTGACTTTAAATACAACTCCAACATCTTTCTCCTCATTTGAAATTTACACAAATCCAAACCATTAATGATTTTCCACCCTGAGGTTGCCCTTGATCAAGGTACTGTCTCCGTCACTGCTCCCCCGAGCGCTTCATAGCTGCCCCCTGCTGCACGGTGTGTGTTTGTGCATGGGTTAATTTCATTGTGGTTCACCATGTGCTGTGCTGTGTGTTCTCACAGTAACAAGAATATTCACTTTCACTTCACTTTTTTCACTTACGAAGAACCATGGAGCAGCTGAAAGTCAGATACCTTCAGATATATTCAATGCTTAATGGTATCTGACAGAGTGTCAGTATCCTTACAAGTCCTCCTCATCCAAAAAAGATCTAATTCCTTTCTCTCTGTTTGAGATGGACAGCTTAGGTATTTCTGGAAAGCATGTCCATCAATCACCATGAGGATTTGCTGAACTCTATACGAGCTACTCCACCGATTTGACGAAACTACCATCATCTCTCCCCACCTGAACTTCAGATCAGCTACATCAGACTGGATAATTTGCATGATCTGCTGCCTCTAAGATTAACGAAATCTTCAACCACTCAAGCAGAAACAACACTATTAGCTCACCGAACTTCCAACTACAGACACTCCTGCTTACTAGAAGTCATCGCTTTATTAACCAATTATGAAATGCACTCTTTCTTTCTTTATTTCTGGTGTCGACCAGAGGAGGATTGAATCCCCTTTTGAGTCTTGGTTCCTCCCAAGGTTTCTTCCTCCTGTTTCGGAGAGTTTTTCCTTGCCTTTGTCACCCTCGGCTTACCCAATTGGGGTTCGGACCCGGTTTCTGTAATGCTGCTTTTACAACAACAGTTATGAATGGAAAAAAGATATTGCCGATCCTTCAGCATACAGCCAATCATGGGGGAAAAAAGCAATCAACATGAGAAGTAAAAATACATGTATTTTTTGCTGGTTTGTTACCTTAAACTTTGTTTATAACCAACAGAGCACAAGGGATTCAAATGCTAGTCTCCTTGATTACCAATAAACAAAATCTTGACTGGAAAAAAAATGCCAGCTAAAGTGATTACTGTAGGTTTTAGCATTTAGGATTGTAAAAAAAGAATTTATACCCTGTACCATCAATATCAAAGATCATAGAGAGAGTAGAGGCTGCAATAAGATACTGAGGGAATTTTTTCAGCATTCAAAAACACAAAGCAACAATATTTAGCACTATCAGATAATTTAACTGAAATACCTTGAAAGCTGACAGTTTATTTATTTCCTTTTTTTTTTTAAATGATTGGTTGAATGGTCAGAGTTAAAGATGTTGAGATTTTCGTTGGGTGTGACGAAGATGGACAGTATTAGAAAAAAGTATATTAGAGTATCTCAGGTTTGGAGACAAACCTCTTTGGAGACAAAGAGAAACAAGGTTGCATTGGTTTGGACATGTCCACAGGAGAAACCAGGATTATACTGGGAGAAGAATGTTGAAGATGGAGCTGCCAGGAAAGAGGAAAAGAGTAAGACCAAAGAGGAGGTTTAAGGATGTGGTGAAAGAGGCCATGCAAGTGGTCGGTTTTAAGGAGGAAGATGCAGAGGACCGGAAGAAACTGGGAAAATAAAATGGTAGCAGCCAAAAGAAGAAGAAGATTGGTTCATGTGTGTATTACCTTATGCTCCTTATCTATATGATAATGTGCAAAACAAGCAAACAAGCAAAACTCATTTCCTTTCTCAAAGTATGTCATGACGTAGATCGGTTTTCATTTGAGTAAAAATAGAAAACACATATACGGACACAGGCATGATGGTTATTGGGAGACTCTCCTCTTTTATCTTCCATTTGTCATTAATCCTTAAGCCTCTTTATACATATTTTTCTTTATAATCTTTCATTATATATTGAATAATTAACTTCTACTGCTTTAATGAACTGTAAAATGATAAATCATAAAAGTTTGAAAGCCATACTTCAACAAAACAGCTAAAATGATGACAAAACCAAACATAAGCAGCATCTCAGAATAAAAAGCTTGCTCACAGATAAACAGGAAGGTAGTGGGTACTGCACTTCCTGTGCATTTGCAGGCACAGAAAAGTGAAACAAAGACAGTGTGGTGTGTGCTGAAATAGAGACAAAGACTGAGGATGTAGAGGAGCCTTGTTTCTGTTGTTGACTCATCCATTCCTATATGCAAACTGTAAATTAACCCTCTTTTGCAACTTAAAAGCTTTACTGTTTTGTTATGGTCACTGGTTTCAAATCATTCTCTAAATTTAGTTTAAGTAAACTAACTTTACTACCTACTAAACTTACTAAATAAAAGTCAGCCATATCAGTCATAGAAACCTGCCCAATCAATATCAAAAAGGTAGTTAATAGTTTCTGGTTGCTCCTTGGAAGAAGGAAACTTTCACATCCTTCTCCTTCTATTATTTTCTCAGACATCCTATGAGAGGTTGCTGAAGGATAAATGAGTTGTCCTACTTGCCATGGTAGAGACAGGGATAGTGCATACAGGTCTGCCTGCATGCACGAACATACACACAGCAAAAGAGAAAGAGAGTGCAAACTTTCACATCATTCCTTTTGTCTTTTTCTGAGATGTCCTATGAGAGGTTGAGAGAGAGAGAGAGAGAGAGAGAGAGAGAGAGAGAGAGAGAGAGAGAGAGGGGCGTGCACAAGCTCTTTCTGGGTCATTGTCTCCCCTGCTGATATAGTTTAAACCAGGTCAGCTATAAAAAAAAAGCATAGCATTACTGAATAAATTTATTAAACAAATAAATGCAAGTTGACATAACAATTTAAACAAATCTATTTCATATTTAAAGAAATAGAAATTGAAATACAGAAAATGTGAACAAGTTTTGGAAAAATGAACATAGAGTGAATATCACAGCTATGCTAGATGTGCTGGTGTTGTTTTATGTTTATTTGAAATAACTAACCACACCAAGATGTCTACTATAGTTGCCAAACAGAATAGGTAATCCTGACAGTGTGATTATAAGGGCCAATGACCAGATTTATTCAGCAGTGAGGTGCTCATCCACAAAATGCTGCAAAAGACATTCCCGTCAAGAAAGAATCTTTTTCTTCCCCATTTCAACACTCTCTTGTGACCTCTTTCAGCCATTTATCAATTTGCAATGAGCAGATATTATTTGGGTGCTGAATCATTCTCAGCAGTGCAGTGACATGGACATGACAGTGGGACTGTAGGGGCATTAGGCACAGAGTGCATCGGTGCTAGGGTTTTATTCTATATATAAAATTCTGTCCACTTACTAGCCATGTTATTACTAGGAACCTCTTATTTTTAGACAATACCCTACTGGTCAGCCTTGCTTTCCTAGGGTTAAAGTTCACCTGATGCTGAACACCTTGTGTTGGTCATCCTGCAATGCATATTAATGGTTTGTTTCCAGAGCCAGGAAACACCATTTGCTAGATATTTTGGTGGGTGGAATATTCTCATCCACTCTTTGTGGCACAGACAAATTAACATTCCAATACCATGTTAAAGTCACTACTGAACTGAAAATAATCGATCACCTAAATAATTTCTGCTCACTGCTGGGGTCTTGATGATCATCCCAAAGAGAGCTAACAAAGAAAAAAACTACAGTATAATTTGAAAATAAAAGTTTCCATATATGAGAAGTAGAGCTAATAAAACAGATAACTAATTAAGTTAAATGTACATAAAGATAAAGAACTAAATAATGACATTACAAAAGCACTGTCAGTATTAGCTAAAGTAAACAAGAATAGATGCAGATGACATAGATGAAAAGGAGTGAAGCTGAGGAACTAGTATTAAATTGAGAAAAAAAAAAACAATTTAACTTGGTGTTTAGATCTACACCATATTCAGCTAACTTAATGTGAACTTAGCAAGCAGGCTACATATGGTAGCCACATGTCCATTTTTTCAGCTCTCTGGCAGATACAGCAACTGGATGGATGCTTATTTGTCTAAAACTGTGAGCGCTCCTAACTACATTAAAGTGCCTCAAACAAAAAAGTTATATCCTGAGTTTGGTCAAAATATTGCAAAATATATATATTCTAAGAATGATACAAAATACATTAGACGCATTGTACAAACACTGGACATAGGAAGAAAAAAAAAATTAGGAATGTCCTGAAAAAGATGGAAACCACTGGATTAGGATGTAGGAACATCCCAAAAAAACAGTCCATTGTTCAGAAAAAACTCTGAGAGCAAAGATATAGAAGCTATAGCACCCAATACAAACTACTCATCATCAATAAGAATTGGAGAAACTAAACTGAGAAAAAAGAAAAAAAGGAATGATCAGACTAAAATGACTAAATTACTAGGAATGATCAGACATTCCAGTTATGGAAAGGCCAAAGCGTGGAGAAAGAAACTATTTGTTTATGATGCAAAACATACAATCTCATTTGTAACCCACAAACGAGGTAGTGTCATGCGCCGGACCTGCATGTCTGTTTCTGAAACAGGCTCAATAATCTTACTGATATTGTAACTACAAATGATTTTGAACTTTGAGATCTACAGAAACATTTTGTCGGTTAATCTGATGGAAAATCTTCTCTTTAAACTGGCAAAGGACTTCATAAAGGGGAAAAATTAGGGGGCAAATTTTGGTTTAGCCAACCCAATTAGTCATGCGTTTCATCTTGTGATGAAGATGGCGATCCAAGATGGCGGCGCGGTAACACGCAGCGGCCGCTCCGGGGTCCAAACTTTGGTGCTAAAGTCTGTAAAAAGTCTTTCATCCGACTACTTTTCACCATAAGACTTGCACATGAGCGTCACATCTGTGAATGCTCTTAAATTTAACCGCAAAACACTGCTGGAGCTCAGGAATCAGCCAGGATTCAGTCTTCCAGCGACTCTCCGAACAACGCTACGGGAGCTCGGCGTGCTGAGAAGACCAGGCCTTCAGTCCCCGAGATCGCCTGCTGAACCTGGCCGACTTCTCAGGACATAGGAAGCGGTGCGAGAGGAAACAAATGCGGCAAGCGTGCTGGGGTCCGGGCTCAGCTCAAGGCTAACGCTAGCCTACCGGCTATCCCGGCCGTCCTCCTCGCCAATGTCCGCTCCCTGGATAATAAACTGGACTGTATACGACTCCAGCTGAACACCCAGCGTGAGTATAGAGACTGCTGTGTTTTTGTTTTTACAGAGACATGGCTCAGCGACAGCGTTCCGGACACCGCCATCCAACTCGTCGGACTCCGCTCTATCCGGAAAGACTCGCGGAGGGGGGGCTGTGTGTTTACGTAAACACACAATGGTGTACAAACGCTGTGTTGGTCTCAGTACACTGCAAAACACTGCTGGAGGTGATAACAGTCAGGTGCAGACCGTTTTATTTGCCCAGGGAGTTCTCTACAGTGTTTATTACATCCCACTCAGTGCTAGCGCTAACAGCGCTAATGCTAACAGCGCGCTGGCTGAACTTTATGGAATTATCAGCGGACTCCAAAACTATCACTCAGACGGATTGTTTATTGTTGCCGGAGATTTCAACCATGCAAATCTCAAGTCAGTTCTCCCCAAATTCCATCAACATGTGAACTTTGCAACGAGGCGGGAAAACACGCTGGACTGTGTTTACACAAACATGGCCGGCGCGTACAGAGCGGAGCCCCGCCCCCACCTCGGACACTCAGACCACATCTCTGTGCTGCTGATCCCAGCGTACAGACCCATCGTCAGGCGCGTGAGACCCACCCTGAAGCAAGTAAAGACCTGGCCCACAGGAGCCATCTCTGCTCTTCAGGACTGCTTCGAACGCACCGACTGGGACATGTTTAGGGAGGCTGCAACCTACGGTGACTCCATCAACCTGGAGGAGTACACAGCTTCAGTGACTGGCTACATCAGCAAGTGCATTGAGGATGTTACTGTCTCCAAGTTCATCATATCTCGACCCAACCAGAAGCCATGGATGACCGCGGAGCTGCGCAGACTCCTGAGAACCCGGGACAAGGCCTTCAAGTCAGGGGACGAGGCCGCCCTAAGAAAAGCGAGGGCAAACCTGTCTCGGCCATCAGAGCAGCAAAGCGTGCTCACGCAGAGAGAATCCATGGCCACTTCAAGAACACTGGTGACACGCGGCGCATGTGGCAGGGCATCCAGGCCCTCACAAACTACAGGACATCTCCACCTGCCTGTGACGGTGACCCCTCCCTCCCAGATGCGCTGAACCACTTCTATGCACGGTTTGATGCAGTGAACGACACGAGAATGAGGAAGACCACCCCTCCTACGAACGACCAGATTCTCTGTCTGACCACAGCCGAGGTGAGAAGATCTCTTCTCAGAGTCAACCCACGGAAATCTGCCGGTCCAGACAATATTCAAGGTCGTGTGCTCAGAGGATGTGCAGAACAGCTGGCAGATGTTCTCACTGACATCTTCAACACCTCTCTGAGCACCACTGTTGTTCCAAGGTGCTTCAAGACCACCAGCATCATTCCGGTGCCAAAGAAACCATCTATCTCCTGCCTCAACGACTATCATCCCGTCGCACTCACACCCATCATCATGAAGTGCTTCGAGAGGCTGGTCATGAGGCACATCAAGTCCCAGATCCCCTCCTCACTAGACCCCCTGCAGTTTGCGTATCGTCCCAACCGCTCAACTGACGATGCAATCTCCACCACCCTCAATCTGGCCCTTTCTCATCTTGACAGAAAGGACAGTTATATCAGAATGCTGTTCATTGACTACAGTTCAGCATTTAACACCATCATCCCTCAGCACCTGAGTGAGAAGCTGAGGCTGCTGGGCCTGAACACCTCCCTCTGTAACTGGATCCTGGACTTCCTGACTGGGAGACCCCAGTCAGTCAGGATCAGTAGCAGCACCTCCAACACCATCACACAGCCCTGGGGGGCTCCTGTGCTCAGCCCACTGCTGTTCACACTGATGACCCACGACTGTGCAGCCAAGCACAGCTCGAACCACATCATCAAATTCGCTGACGATACAACCGTGGTGGGTCTGATCAGCGGTGGAGACGAGGCAGCTTACAAAGAGGAGATACAAGAGCTGACGGACTGGTGCAGAACCAACAACCTGTCTCTGAACGTCGACAAGACTAAAGAGATGGTTGTTGACTTCAGGAGACCACGTCGGGACCACACTCCACTTATCATCAACACCTCACCTGTGGAGATGGTCCAGAGCACCAAGTTTCTTGGTGTTCACATCACTGACAACCTCACGTGGTCCTTCAACACCAACTCCATCACAAAGAAAGCCCAGCAGTGCCTCTACTTCCTGCGCAGACTGAGGAAAGCCCATCTCCCACCTTCCATCCTCACCATCTTTTACAGAGGAACCATTGAGAGCATCCTGAGCGGCTGCATTACTGCCTGGTACGGGAACTGCAACATCTTAGACCGCAAGTCCCTACAACGGGTACTGAGAACAGCTGAGAAGATCATCGGGATCTCTCTGCCCTCTGTACAGGACATTTTCTCCACTCGCTGCATCCGCAAAGCAACCAGCATTGTGGGTGATCCCTCCCACCCATCCCACACACTCTTCTCCCTCCTGCCATCCCGGAAAAGGTTCCGCAGCATACGGGCCTCCACTTCCAGGATGGGAAATAGTTTCTTCCCCCTGGCCATCAGACTCTTGAACTCTGAAACCACCAATATCTTGAACTCTTAAACCCAGTCCACTTTTCATCCTGTATTTATTTATTTATCTATCTCGTGTTGTACTCTTGCACTTTAAATTCAGTAACACCGCTCCACCACACTGCTACACCATAATGTACCTGGGCTGCTTTGTTCCACAACACTGCAGCCCTCTACGGATGAATGTACTGTCTGTTGTGCCGTCAGTTGTCTGTATTGTCTGCACTTGTTGCCCCGTGTTGTGTCCTATGTTGTCTTGTGTCTTGTGTGTAGCACCAGGGTCCTGGAGGAACGTTATTTCGTTTCACTGTGTACTGTGTATATGGCTGAAATGACAATAAAATCCTACTTGACTTGACTTGGAGACTGAAGAGAGGGGGAAAAAATAAATAAATCAATCAATCAATCAATCAATCAATCAATCAATCAAATGAAAGATGCTGAGGTAAAAGCCAGGAAAGCAACAATAAGACACCAATAATTTTGTAAATAAATTTTTATTTACATATGCAGAATATGTTTCCAGGTTGACAGTTTTTGCAAGCAAGGACTTTTGTTTCAAGCAACAAAGAAGAGTAACACAAGGCTACCAGTCCATCCCAAGGTGAAAAGACACAATGACGCTATCAGAACCCTCTCTTGATGATACATGTTAAAATTGATATTTGTATAGTAATTGGTCTATGATTAGGTATCAAAAGGAAGCTTTATGATTTTATGATGCCCTGTACAGAAAGTTTAATACAGCAAAAAAAAGAAATATTTAGGTGCAATATAGCGGCCAAATCAACAGGGATGACATGATAAGCTTTCACATTAAGGCTTTAGGACCACCATTTGAGGGAACTCCCACAATCAAAATCAACAGCCTTTGTCTCTCTTTAAAACTCAGTTGCAATATTAGGCTTAGAATTATTATTATTTTTGGTCATAAGCCTGGTTATATGTGACCCTGTAGTGTTGCTGAATCAAAATAGTTCAACAAACCTCAATTCCAAGCACTGCAATTAAATGAACTATTAGCTATACATTTTGTTTATAAAAATGCAATTCTAAACTTAAACCATTTACATTTTAAGGTATATCTTTTAGTCTGATACCACATATAACTATACAGAAGTCTTGAGCCACCCCTAACTTCTTCATATTTTGCTTATAAACAGCCAGACTTCATTTTTATTTAAGTGCATTGTTGAGGAAAGGTCCTCCAGGCTTCCTGAAGGACTTTCAGTATTTGGCTCTCATTTTCAGTCAAGTCCCTGGACCAAGTTTCAGAGGCAGAAGTAGTGTGCAATCATTTTAACAGAACAGCAGCAATCATCCAAAAATGAGATTTGGATTTGGAATGTCCTTCAGGAAGCATAAATAGCTATTACGGAAGACTACTTTTACAAGAATTGCAAGAAAGCTTGCACAATAGAGTTCAGGACTTGTTAAATAATGGTGGTCATCAGGGGTGTGTGATATATATTGTCTATGATAATATTTTAAGTGTTGTTTTAACAATATCCAAGAGGACTATTAAGATAATTGAATCATTCACCACAGACTCCATATCTTCACCCCATATAGCCTAGTAGGACATAATATTGTGACAATCCTTTTTCACCCCAAAGTGAAACCTGTTTCACCCCTTCTTTCGGCTTCTCCCATTTAGGGGTCAACACACGGGGTCTCTGCATTCTTCTCTCAATATAATCCAACCTTAACTGTCCCTCTTCTTCTTTTGGCTGCTCCTGTTTAGATGATCCACTGTTTAGCCACAGTGGATCATCTGTCTCCATTTCTTCCTGTCCTCTGCATCTTCCTCCTTCAAACCATCCACCTGCTTGTCCTCTCTCTAACTACATCCATAAACCTCCTCTTTGGTATTCCTCCTCTCCTCTTTCCTGGCAGCTCCATCTTCAACATCCTCCTCTCAATATAATCCTTGTCTCTCCTCTGGAGAACAATAATCTCAGAAACTCTGACACCTCTTTCTCCGCCTCCTCTCTTTTTGTCAGTGCCACCGTCTCCAACCCATACAACATAGCTGACTACATTTATGGCATTTAGCAGGATGGTCTCACTGCTGTCCTGTAAACCTTCCCTTTACTGGTGCCTGTCTGTCACAAATCACTCCAGCCACTCTTCTCCACCCATTCCAACCTGCCTGCACTCTCTACTTCACCTCTCTTCCACACTCGCTGTTACTCTGAAATATTAAAGTATTTAAATTCCTCCACCTTTAGCACCTCTACTCTGCATCCTAACCATTCCACTTTCCTTCTTTTCATCCACACCCATGTAGTCTTTGTCCTACTTGCTTCCATTCCTCTCCTCTCTAGAGTATATCTCCACATACTTCTCTATAAGACCTCACTTCCTCATACAAAACCACAACTCCTCTCTAGGCACCCAGTCATATGCTTTCTCCAAGTCCACAAAGACACAATGCAACTCATTCTGATCTTCTCTGTACTACTCCATCAACACCCTCAGAGTAAATATTGCATCTGTAGTGCTCTCTCTCAGCATAAAACCATACTGCTGTTCACTAATCACCTCCTCTTTTCTTAACCTAGCTTTCACTACTCGTTCCCATAACTTCATGCTGTGGCCGATCAACTTTATCCCTCTATAGTTACTACAGCTCTTTGCACCACCCTTATTCTTAAAAATCGGTACCAATACACTTCTCCACTACTCAGGCATCCTCTCACGTCCCTGGATTAGGTCAAACAATCTGGTCAGAGACTCAACTGCCATCTCTTCTAAACACCATGCTTCCACCAATATGTTATGCGGACCAACAGCCTTTCCATTCTTCATCGCTGCATCTCCTGGTTCGTGGGTGGTGGTCTAGTGGTAGGATACTTGCCTATGGACCTATGGCTAAAGAGGTCCCTGGTTCGAATCCCACCTCTGGCACTACCACCACTGGGTCCCTGAGCCATTGGTGGCCAGTGGGTCCCTGAGCAAGACCCTTAACCCTAAGTTGCTCCAGGGGGACTGTCCCTGTAATTAGGACATGGAAGTCGCTCTGGATAAGAGCGTCTGCTCAACGCCGTAAATGTAAATGGTTCACTATCCTCCAATCTTATCTCGCTCTCATTCTCTTCATTCATCAGCTGCTCAAAGTACTCCTTCCATCAGCTCAACACACTCTGTTCATGTTTAGAGTATGTGAGTACGTTTCCATTTCTATCAATAATTGCACATCTTTTCCAGCTCTGTCTCTCTGTCTGATCAATCAGTCCTTATATAGGTATAGGTCCTTTTCTCCTTACTGTCCAGTCTTTCATACAATTCACCAAACACCTTATCTTTAGCCTTCGCCACTTCTTTCTTCGCCCTGCGGTTCATCTTCTTGTACTCCTGCCTACTTTCTTCGTCTCTCTGACCATCCAACTTCTTCTTTGCATGCCTCTTCTTCTGTATACACTCCTGAACCTCTTGGTTGCATCACCAGGTTTCCTTATCCTCCTTCTTCCTTCCAGATTTCACACCAAGTACCTTTCCAGCTGTCTGCCTTACCACTTCTGCAGTAGTTTCCCAGCAAGAATAGAATAATCATTTATTATCCCACGAATGAGAAATTCGGGTGTTACAGGGCTCTTTAACAAGAAAGAACAAGAAAGAAAGAAAGAGTATATAAAACACAAGGAAAGATATCCATATACATATACAGAGCTATATATACACATATACATATTTACAGGGCAATTAGCAAGAAAGAAAGAATATAAAAACAGGAAAGATAACCATATTTTAGATAACCTATTTAATCTGGTAGCTCTTCAACATCCCAGTGCCAGTGTTAACTGCCTGAATTCTACCTTGCAGGCCTCCTTCTTCAGCTTCCACCACTTGATCCTCGACTTTGCCCTCACTTGGCTTCTCTTTTTGAACTCCAACGTCATCATACAGACCAGCATCCTATGCCGTTTAGCTTCACTCTCCCTCGTCACTACTTTGCAGTCTCCAATCTCCTTCAGATTGACCCTGCTGCAAAGGATATAATCCACCTGTTTGCATCTTCCTCCACTCTTATACTCTGTCACCCTGTGCTCCTCCCTCTTCTTTAAATAAGTATTAACCACAGCCATTTCATTCCTTTTTGCAAAATGTATAACCATCTGACCTTCCTCTCCCTAAAACCATTGCTACCCATCATATCTGTTCCCTTCAACCTGAAATGTCCCTCTAATATACTAAATCTAATCCTGTCCCTCCTCATCACACCCAATGAAAATCTTGGCATCTTTAATTCTGTCAGCTACAGCTCTGCTGCCTGTCTCTTCACCAGCTCTATAGTATGTAACAGTATTTTCTATAGTATTTAATAGTATTTTGTATAGCATTGGTGCTTTTACTGTCATTCTGTAAACCTTTCCTTTTACTCTTGCTGATATCCATCTGTAACATAACACTCCTGCTACTCTTCTTCACTCATTCCAACTAGTCTGTGCACTCTTCTTCACTTCCCATTACTCTGAACTGTTGAGCCCAAGTATTTAAATTCCTCCACCTTTGTCACCTCTACTCCTGGCATCCTAACCACTCCACTGTCCTCCCTTTCATCCACACTTATGTATTCTGTCTTTGTCCAGCTCACTTTCATTCCTCTCCTGCCTAGAGCATCTCAGTCTCTCCAGGGTCCCATCAAGCTGCTCCCTTTTCTCACTACAGATCACAATATCATCAGCAAAGACAATGGTCCACAGGGGCTCCTGTCTAACCTCGTCTGTCAACCTGTCCATTACTACTGCAAACAAGAATGGGCTCAGTATTGACCCTTGATATGATCTAACCTCTACCTTAAAAGCTTGGATTACTGCTGAAAAAGATGAATGGTAGAAAAAAATAAATAAATGTTTAAAAAAAAAAAAAAAAAAAAAACACAGACCATTTACAGGACTGTAGTACATCAAGTCATTTTTAAAATTCTGTATCCCACATTTACAATATACAGTCCTGATCAAAAGTTTAAGACCACTTGACAAATGGCAAAAAAAATCATATGTTCCATGGTTGGATCTTAACAAGGTTCCAAGCAGAGCTTCAACATGCTACAAGAAGAAATGGGAGTGAGACAAAACATTCATACAATTTATTGAAAACAACGCTTAAACTGAAACAGGCTGTTTTACAGCTGATCAATAGCTTAGGACCACACCTCCAAAAAAACCCGTAACCCCCCCCCCAAAACAGAAATCAAAGTTCCAAACATGAACTCAGTAATGAGTAGCTCCACCATTATTGTTGATCACTTCAAAAATTTGTTGCGGCATGCTTGATGCAAGTGTTTCCATGAGGTGACATTTCTCCAAGTGGTGAAGACGGCCGCACAAAGGACATCTACTTTCTGGAACTGTTGTCGATTTTTGGTAACTTCCCTTGCCATCCATCCCCAAAGGTTATTTAGATTTAGATCAGGGGAACACGCAGGATGGTCCAAAAGATTGATGTTATTCTCCTGGAAGAAGTCCCTTGTCCTGCGGACACTGTGTACTGTAGCGTTGACCTGTTGAAAAACCAAGTAGTCTACCACACAGACGAGGGCCCTCAGTCATGAAGGATGCTCTCTGCAACATCTGGACATAGCCGGTGGCCGTTTGACGCAAACTGCACCTCCTGAAGCTCCATTGTTCCACTGAAGGAAAAAGCACCCCAGACCCCTCCACTGTGGCGCGTAGAAAACATCTCGGGTGGGATCTGCTTTTCATGCCAGTAATGTTGGAAATCATCAGGACCATCAAGGTTAAATTTTTTTCTCATCAGAAAATAAAAAACCCTCAGCAGCGATGGCACGCTGCGAGAGACCCTGCTTATGCAGTTCAACAACCCGACCACGTTCAAAAAGGGAAAGTTTTTTTGCCTTTGCCATCAGAACGTCATGACAGTACCTGACAGGCAATAGCAATGAATCCACATTTTTGCACAGATTTGGCCTTTTAAAGGCATGTGGTCCTAAGATTTTGATCAGCTGTAAAACAGCCTGTTTCAGTTTAAGCGTTGTTTTCAAAGTAATGTTTTGTCTCACTCCCATCTCTTCTTGTGTAATGTTGAAGCTTTACTTGGAACCTTGATAAGATCCAACCGTGCAACATATGATTTTTTTCCATTTGTCAAGTGGTCTTAAACTTTTGATTGGGACTGTATTTGCCCACTAGACACAAAATCTGTACTAAAGAGAAAAAGTCCTCTAGGTCTGCAAGCAAATACCGCTTGTGTTTGGTTTGGTTGTATCTGTAGCTCATTCTCCTTCATTCTGCAACAATGCAAGGAAAAGTGGTGTGGCAGCATCCAGGCTCCAGCAGCTTCCTTGCACATACACACATGCTCACACTTACATGCACACATTCACTCACAGCAACACACAGCTTCCTGCTGATCCCACACTGGTAACCAATTCTGTGATATCACATCCTGTGAATGGTGCTACATTTTTACTGATGGAAAAAAAATAATTTTTTTTTTTTTCCATTACAATGAAGGTGCAAACTAAAACAAATAAATAAATAACAAAACAGACAATGATACATGGATTATATAAATATAAACAAATGGCATTAAAAGCTACCTTAAAGTAAACTCTAATAATGTGTTCATAAACACCTGGTTGACATTGTTGCCTTAAACCCTGACCTCTGTATACATGCTTACTCTGCTTGCAAGCTTACCAAATCTAGAGATTAAAAGTTAATTAGAGAACCGGATAAAGCCATGTCAGTGTCAGCTTGTGTGGGGCAGAAAGAGAGACAGGAAGCTATCAGTATGGTTTCTTCTTTGATCTTTGCAGAACTAAACAAATTTTGTTTGACTAAAAATTCAGTGTCTACACACTCTGAGAATCAACGTTACCAAATATCTGGGTATAGATTCTTCAATATGTGCAATACAGCAATTTAAGATATCCCTTTTTCAGTCCATGCCATCATGTCTAGACAGCGAGCACACAACCCTTTCTATTCATGAATATTTGCTCAATTATTTAAAAGTGTAGAGAAGCAAAAATCATACAGGCTACTCCAGTTTCAAGAGCATTTGCAAAATAATAACAATACTACAGCACCCCTAATGTTTCTCTTGTTCAATCATAGCTCTTTGCTAGAGGAAACATGTGAAATGTTAACACCTCAACAGGACTGAATAGTTAGCAGCAGAAATAATAAAGTGCCTTCAAAAAAGCAATCCTTCAATTTAAAACTGCTTCAGTCTAATATAAAAAAAAACAACTTTTTAAACTATACTGTAATGCACAATTAATAAAGCTAATCTAATGTCCACCAACCATTACAAACAAATGAAGTTTCATAAAATGGGGACAGTTGTCAAAAAAACATTACATTTAAAAATAACATCTAACATTACAAACTTGTATATATAAAAATGTTGGATAGTTACTAAAATTGCTTTATTTGCCTTGCAAGCATACTGTTTCATATCACTCATATCGTTTTTTAATTCTAGGAGAAAAAAAAAACGAAATCCCCTTTTACAAAATTGCCTTGAACATGACATCACAACACTAATCCCTCACATTTCATCCAGGTAAGTTTTGTGTGTATTTGTATCTCTCGCCTGTGAGCTAGATCGGTTTATATATATGAAACCACCAATCTAACATTGTGCAATTCCCCATCATGCTGCCAAAACAGCCCTGACTGGTCAAAGAATAAACTTGATAAATATTAAAAGTGTGTTGTGTAATCTAGAACCAAATTATTAGCAACATACTTTAAACCCTCCAAGTCATGGTCCATGTTGATTCCATGAGTTTTTGTGAGAAGGTGTATTTGGTCAGCAAATATGTTTAGAGAAGCAGCCAAAGTAACATTAATGCCAAGAACATATACTGTCCAAAATGTCACTAAATTTTCATGAATGGTTTAGGTTGGGCAATATTATATTACCTCATAGGGTCCGATATTTCTGATACATCTATAAATGCCATAATAACGAGATAATCAATGTTATTCACTAACTTGTCAGTGGTAATATTGAAGCTTATCGTTGCCAGAAATCTCAAAACACAGCAAATGATCTAATAACGACGCCTGATAATGGTAAAAAGCTGTTCAGTATTTTGGCCTCTACAAGACTTATAGTGATGTTTCTAATAGCTTCATAAGGACCGAAATGAGGCAGTCTGACAGCAAGAATAAATGAAGGAGAAAGACACATCCGCCCAACTTCTATTGCACATTTAAACATCGGCAACAATTCTGAGGCGCTGGTTTTTGGGGCAGTCGAACCGCATAACTTGACCAAACTAGAGGAAATGTTATCAAAATACTGATACGACAATGCATTAAGCCAAAAATGTATGTAGTCACATCCCAGAAAGTTGCAAAAACAGCAATATGGCTGTACATCATTCAAACCCCACTCGTTCTTTCTAGGACCACCAAAGCTAAAAACCGACACGTTCAACTGAACTAAATGAAATTCTCTCTCTTTTTCTCTACATACTCAAGAAAAACGATCTAAACAAAAAAGGGTGGGTCTCAGATTTCAGATCGGTACTTACCCCACACTGTTCATTACCTTATAAAAAGGTGGTACATCTATTCCTCCAGTTAATTAGACGATGTGCGCCCCGCTCGCGCTGGAAGCCATGATGCATAAGATCTGCACACAAAAGTGGTTTAAACAGAAAACGCATCAGCGGTTCCCCTAACACAACGTCCCTACGTAACACGCAATCTCTCCCGGGAGGGGCCTATGGAAGGCCAAAAGTGCCAAAAACTCTCAAAAGGAGTTTTTCACGTTTTGTTACTGAGAGGACAAAGGATCATACCTGTTCCCATACAGTTTAAGAACAATAAGTACAGCACCGTGAGTTTAAACAAATACGCTAGGCTATAAATACATTGTATTTAGGTTTTTTTTTTGTTTAGAAAGCTGTTAAAGAATATACCCAGAACACTTACGCATTTAGCAGATGCTCTCCTTCAGAATGACTTCCACTTCTTACCCCCTGGAGCAATTCGGGTTTAAGCGTCTTGGTCAGAAACCCATTGGTGGTAGTGCTGGAGGTGGGATTCAAACCTGTGACCTCATGGTTCATAGGCATAGTCAAATCTACTTTCAAGTGCTCATTTTTACTCACTTTTGCACCGCCACCAAAAGAAAACACATGGGGAGTTTGTTAATTATCAGTTATTAAGAGTCAGTTATTTATTATTAAGTAAATTATTATTTATTTAAAATGTTTTAAGGAAATATTTTTAAAAACATATCTTTGAGAAAATACTTTTTAAGCTATGTGGCTTAACCTTCAAAGTACCAGGCTGTAAAATACCTAATAACAACGGCTTGAGGAGAACCTGGAGAGATGGAGGTCTGCTCTGGAGAGGAGAGGAATGAAAGTGATTAGGGCAAAGACAGAAGTGAGTGACATGAGTGTGAATGAAAGGGAGGAAAGTGGAGTGGCAAACAAAGGTGGAGGAGTTTAAATACTTGGGATCAACAGTTCAGTGTAGTGGCGAGTGTGGATGAGAGGTGAAGAAGAGAGTGCAGGCAGGTTGGAATGGGTGGAGAAGAGTGGCTGGAGTGATTTGTTGCAGACGCGTACCAGCTAGAGTAAAAGGATAGGTTTACAGGACAGTAGTGAGACCAGCTATGTTGTATGGGTTGGAGACGGTGGCACTGACGAAAAGGCAGGAGGCAGAGCTAGAGATGTCAAAGTTAAAGATGCTGAGATTTTCGTTGGGTGTACGAGGATGGACAGGATTAGAAATGAGTATATTAGAGGGACAGCTCAGGTTAGATGTCTTAGAGACAAGGTTAGAAAAGCAAGGTTGCGTCCAGAGGAGAGACGAGGATTATATTGGAAGGAGGATGTTGAAGATGGAGCTGCCAGGAAAGAGGAGAAGAGGAAGACCAAAGAGGAGGTTTATGGACTTAGTGAGAGAGAACATGCAGCTGGTCGGTTTGAAGCAGGAAGATGCAGAGGACCGAAAGAAATGGAGACAATTGATCCGCTGTGGCGACCCCTAAACGGGAGCAGCCTCAAGAAATACCTTTCTCACCTCTACTCCTTGCATCCTAACCACTCCACTTATTGTCTATAATTGTCCATAAATGGCATAATTTTTTGTGGATTGTCAATGTTTTTTTCATACTTGATACATGATCCTAAAGACAAGAAAAGACAAGGCAAGTTAGGCAGCCAACCAATGCTCTGTAGCCCCTAATTTGGCTGACTGACTGAAGATACCTTAATGGATACCTTTTTAATAGTAAAACCACACACTTATGCCTCAGCAAATACTCATATAACTTTCCAGTCATGTAAGAAGAGAATACAATAATGTCATCAAGATAAAGAAGCAAAGATTGTAATGTGTGGTCACCAAACCATGTTGCATCAGGTGCTGAAAAGTGCCTGGAATATTGCATAGCACAAAAGGCTCAACTCAGGTTCCGCTCACACAGGCCAAAAGAGGTGCACAAAGCAGTTTTAAATCATGTTCTAACAACAGAACCTGGTTATATACACTGGCCAAAGTGGAAAACCAACATGTACCTGAAAAGTGAATCCTAGCTTTCCTCAATATGAGGCAATAGAAAATAATCTTTCCTCATCTTGCTGTTAAGTTGTTGGTACTCTACACATACACACAGATCCCATCCTTTTCCCTTGCTAAATTGATAGGAGAAGCATAAAGGTTATTAATATCTTAATTATTTCCAAGAGTTGATTGATGTGATCTCTCACCAACTCATAACCAGGGTTTAATATGGTGATTCAAATGCTAAACTGCAACCATGTAAATCAGAGTAATTTCATGCGACACAAGATTGTTCCATCCATCCATTATCTGCCGCTTGTCCCAAACGGGGTCACAGGGGAGTGCTGGCATCCAACCCAGCGCACACAGGGCGAGGACAGGGGACGCACCCTGGACAGGTCGCCAGCCCATCGCAGGGAGGAGCGGGACGGGGACAGCACCTTGCTCAAGGGTACCTCAGGGCAACCTATCGGGAAGGGGTTCGAACCCCCGATCCTCCAATCAAGTGGCCAACACCCTAACCACTAGGCCACCGCTGCCCCAACAAGATTGTTATACACCCCAAATCCTCCTGGCAAGGCACACAAATGCACCCTTTCTACCTTATTTAGCATCAAGTCAGCTACTTTTTGAAAAGAGACCATGGACATAGAGGAACTCTGTAACTCTGGCCTGTAAATTAACCACCTGGCACTGCTCAAAGAA
Organism: Hepsetus odoe; assembly: GCA_017165825.1. Lineage (NCBI taxonomy): Eukaryota > Metazoa > Chordata > Actinopteri > Characiformes > Hepsetidae > Hepsetus > Hepsetus odoe. The sequence goes on from CM029366.1 coordinate 10,560,542, forward strand.
CCAGAGTTAACCTAACCTTTTAACTGGCTCAAAAAGGGCAGCTTGGCCAGAACACTGCTCAGGACCAGGACCAACAACCATTTGCATTATACCTCAGGGTATACAGACAAGTCTTTGACCTCTACACCTGATTGTACGATTAGGGTTGTTAGGGGCCTGAGTAGCAACTGGTGAGACTTCTGCAAAGCCTCCAGAATAGGACCAGGTGCATGTGAGACAGAAGGTAAGAGAAAAAGGGAAGAACCATGTGTACCAAAAAATTCCTGATAACATTGACTATCCCAAAAACACCAGGGACTGCAGATGAAGCACCGGGAGGGGTCTGTACTACTAAGATCCCACAGGCATCACTTAACCACACAGGGCAGCATCCATCCATCCATTTTCTGCCGCTTGCCCCAAACGGGGTCGCAGGGGAGTGCTGGCGTCCAACCCAGCGCACACAGGGCGAGGACGGGGGACGCACCCTGGGCAGGTTGCCAGCCTATCGCAGGGAGGAGCTTGACGGGGACAGCACCTTGGTCAAGGGTACCTCAGGGCAACCTATTGGGAAGGGGTTTGAACCCCCGATCCGCTGATCATGTGGCCAACACCCTAACCACTAGCAACATCCAACGCCAAACAGCCAAGATATAGAATAAGCCTATTCACAGTCCCAAGCAGCAACCAACTACATGATAGTAGGCAAACATCACCCCAAGGCATGAACTGCTAAAGAAAGAAACTCTGTTACTACAGACACCATAAACCCAATTTCTTACAAGCAGGAAACCATGACACCCCAGTTCAAGGGTCTGACAAGATGACCTTAACCTAGACATACCTACCCTGAAGCCCAAAACCACCCCAGCTGAACAGTGTAGTTCAGTGAGTTTCAGTTTTGTTCCTGTGACAAACTTCAAGACTACCATGACTTATTCAAATGTAAAGACCGTAAAGAATTCCCAGTCTGGGTGAGCTAAGATATTCCTGTTGATACTTCAAAAGTTCTTTTGCTCCACTTTCCTGCTTCCTGCCTACATTATCTATGTCCAAGAACCTGTACCTGTGTTATTTTCTGGACCACAAACTGCACACAGGGCAATCTGGTGTCCAAGTTTCATCCATCTTCATCAATCAAGCTCTGTAGCATTGTCTACATAAGTGTCCGGATGTCAGGCCAGTGAAAGTGAAAGTGACAACCCTTGACATTGTGAAACGCAGAACAGCACAACACAACGAAATTCAGCCTCTGCATTTTACCCATACACACACATGCAGCACTGAACGCGCCCGGGGAGCAGTTACGGGGACAGTACCTTGCTCAAGGGTACCTCAAGTAGGCCACCTGGTGAGGGAGCCCACAATCTTGTGATCTGGGGCCAACTCCCTAACCACTAAGCACCACTGCCCGTAGACCTCTGCATTTAACCCATGCACAAACGTGCAGCAGGGGGCAGCTATGAAAGTGCCCGGGGAGCAGTGACTGGGTACTGTATGCAAAACCCAGGCTGCACTGTGTTCGCACACTACAGTAGGTACCAGTGAGGCTCCACCTCCAAGGACTGGTTTAAACCCCCTTGTGAGCCCACCAGCTCCTGTCCATCAATAAAGGAGAAAAACACAGAAAAGAAACAAGTTAACAATTGTTCATACTGCAGAAAGGGAACAGTGAGCAGCTATACTCTGAAGTGGAAAACTTTGACCATTTGCACATAGCAATAAATGGCTAAAGAATAATAATTAAAAAAAAAACAAAATATTAAAACAAACCCAAATAACACTAAATCATGAATAGAAATTCACAAACAATTGGTCATTGGCATTCTTTACCTATTCCCTTAAGTAACTCAGCAAACTCTTCCTTAGCATTAACATTTACATTTAGCAGACACACTTATCCAGTGTGACATACATCAGTGCTTCTTTGTTCTTCACATTCTTGAAACCTCGATAAAAATCAGCAAATGTTGGTTCACTATTTGCCATCTAAGTAAAATATTTATAAGCTCTGTAACTGACTAAGGCAAAAAATACATTATCTAAAACTTACCCAGATACCAGAACTGGAGTGCCAATGTTTTAGTTTCTTTGTTACTGGAAGAGAAGAAAGTATAGAAAGGTATAAGTATAGAGCTAGTTATGAAAGGTTAGTCCTCTAGGTAATCCATATACAGGTAGGTTTTCAGATGATGCTTGAAGATAGCAAGAGATTTAGCAGTTCTGACCAAAAGGGAAAGTTCATTCCACCACTGAGGAACCAGGACTGAGAAGAGACTCGATGCATTTCTTCCTCTTCTTTTGAGGAGTGTAGGTTCAAGGCGAACAGTTCTTCACCTTCTGAGGGGACAAGAATAGACATGTTGTATTAGTGCTGTTAAATAAGAGAGTGTAAGACCATTTTTGGCCTTCAAGCCACACCACAGGGAGCCACTGCAGATCCCATAGCAGAGGCAAGTAGGAGAATCCTTGAAACAAAACAAATCTTGCAGCAGTATTCTGAATCAACTGAAGTGCTTTTGTTAGACAGAAACTGAAGATCTTCCTGAAAAACCTATAATCTGCTGTGCAATCTGCTCTTCAGGTGTTAATGCACTGCAGTGTTTTTGGTCACACTATGATTGATAGTCAGCCGCTGTATATGAGTAGCCTATAATGCTCTAACCATCACTACAGATCTCCCATAGGAGAAGGGCTTGTTGACATTAATTTTACTTTCAATTTTACTTCTTCATAGTTCAAACGTGGTGGAATCTTGTCTGCTCATTGTCCCAGAATTGTTCCAGACCATTTTAGAGTTGTTTTTTTATTATTAAATGTATCACCTGTTTGCTGAAATAAATTCTTCTTTGAAAACCGGTGGCACTAGAATCCTTTTTTATTTTATTATATATACTCCTGTGTTTGTCTTGTTTTTTGTAGCTATATTGTTGTAGGCTTGTCATGGTTTGGTGTTTAATATATGTCCTAATCTTGTTATGGTTTGATGCTGCTTGTTTGTTTTCTTTGCTCTTTTCTGTTTATTTACTTTTATGTTCTGGAGAATTCACAAGCAAGACCTGCTTTCTTTGATAAGCAGTCTACAAACTCTTTGAATGGAGGGTACCCTGTTTTTGCTCATCTGACGCCTAATGCCTTGGGGCTTGATCTGGATACTAAACAGTCTGGCAACTTCATTAGAATCTTCTAACATTATTGCAGTTGCAAGTCCTTAAATTTCACAGGATTTCCAGTGAATTTCCTAGGCTGTAAGATGACTGGCACAGTTTCAGCTGACATGCTGTCTAGCTCACAGCTGTTCTGCACTTGAGGCATGAGCTCTGAAGAAAAAATTAAATATTTGAGTTATGGAAAGATTGTGCTAGGACAAGCAGGAAAAGGAATGAATGAGGGATTTGAGGCTTGAGTTTCGATTTTTTAACTTAACTTAAAATTATGCAGTGATGCTCTGAGATTTTCTTTCACTTGATCCTAGACCCTTATGCAAGCTCTACTCAGCATTGTTTCTTCATTTGTTTGAAGCATTCAAGCTTAAAAAGATGATTTTACTTCCCTTTTCTTTTTTTTACCTCCAACACTGCCATAAAGTCTTGAGATGAAGTAGCTGAAGCCAACTGCTTTCTTTTGACTGGATGGATACCAGAAAGGGTAGAATCATATTTTAATTGAAACAGTGACCTTAATAAAGGACCTGTTGAATTAGTCCTAGACTCAACATCAGGCCAAGATTCTTTTTCAGTCAGCTCCTTCAGCTCCTCCCCTATGGTTTCATCTGTTGGACATTCTTACATGACACTACAGTTTCTAACAGATTATTCTGTAATGTTATTCAATGTATTATTCTATTAATAGATTATTCACTGTACTCTCCAGCCTCTTCCTGAGGTCATTTACGGTTAAAGTTTGAGTTTTACCACATACTATGTGTAAGTTACAAGATGTATAAATATGTTTATCTAGGAAGTGGGGACCATATGTGAGAGCATTTCTTCAAATATACTTATACAGTATTGTATGAAAATAACTAACCCAGCCACTAGGGATGCACAAGCCAGTGTATTTCTTTGTGCCAGTCCCAAACCCAGATTAACTGAGAGGGATACGTCAAGAAGCCCAGCCATTGTAAAATGTGCAAAATAAACTATGCGGACATTACAGATTTCCATATCAGATAGGTAGAGGAACGTCACCAGTACTGTTAACCAACAGGGTGTGGGTGGAAATTGGGCTACTGTTGACCAAAGGAGGAGGAGGAGAGAAGGAAGGGTAGGAATGGAAGTGAGGGTGAAGTAAAGGGTGACTGGTAAAGGGTGAAAGTTAGCTGATATGATGGAGAGAAGGACAGTTGTTTTTTTGCCTGTGCAAGAGAGTAGATGGAAGGGTAGTCCTTTGGAAGGATGGCAGGTGGGTTTAAATTGTTTCACCATGGGGTGGAAAGAAAAAGAAAAAGAAAAGGGGTAGGTGTTATGTCACCTATCTAGCTGTTATGTCACCTAGTATTTTGGAGCTGAAGAGAGTGTCAGATATGGTGATTAGTTTAAAGCTGGAACTTTATTTGTTTAATAATGAATGTTGTTAGGGCTTATGACCTGGAAGTTGGTTGTGAAATGGAAAATAAAGAATTCTGGAGTGAATATATCTGTAGTAAACAAGTATCTGTAGTAACCTCTCCTTGAACCACCACCTTATCGTGGTGGAGGGGTTTGCGTGTCCCAATGATCCTGGGAGCTATGTTGTCGGGGGCTTATGCCCCTGGTAGGGGCACCCAAGGCAAACGGGTCCTAGGTGAGGGAAGAGACAAAGAGCGGTTCAGACCTCTTATGACGAGAATGATCCTTGGACGATGCTTTCCCTCGCCCGGACGTGGGTCACCAGGGCCTCCCTCTGGAGCCAGGCCTGGAGGTGGGGCCCGATGGCGAGCGCCTGGTGGTCGGGCCTTCACCCATGGGGCCCAGCCGGGCACAGCCCGAAGAGGCAACGTGGGTCCCCCTTCCCATGGGCTCACCACCTGTGGGAGGGGCCAAAGAGGTCGGGTGCAATGTGAGCTGGGCGGTGGCCGAAGACGGGGGCCTTGGCGGTCCGATCCTCGGCTGCAGAAGCTGGCTCTAGGGACGTGGAATGTCACCTCTCTGGTGGGGAAGGAGCCTGAGCTAGTGCACGAGGTTGAGAAGTTCCGGCTAGATATAGTTGGACTCACCTCGACGCACAGCTTGGACTCTGGAACCAGTCTCCTTGAGAGGGGCTGGACTCTCTCCTACTCTGGAGTTGCCACCGGTGAGAGGCGCCGAGCAGGTGTGGGCATACTTATTGCCCCCCGGCTCAGGGCCAGTACATTGGGGTTTACCCCAGTGGATACCCTGGTGGTTTACCCCGGTGTCCGCCCTCCGCCTTCAGGTTGGGGGACGGGTCCTTAGTGTTGTCTGCGCATATGCGCCAAAAAGCAGTCTGGACTACTCACCCTTTCTGGGGTCTCTGGAGGGGGCGCTAGAGAGCGTCCCTCCTGGGGACTCCATAGTTCTGCTGGGGGACTTCAATGCTCACGTGGGTAATGACAGTGACACCTGGAAGGGCGTGATTGGGAGGAATGGCCCCCCCCGATCTGAACCAGAGCGGTGTTTTGTTATTGGACTTTTGTGCTCGTCACGGATTGTCCATAACGAACACCATGTTCAGGCATAAGGATGTCCACATGTGCACCTGGCACCAGGACACCCTAGGCCGCAGTTCAATGATTGACTTTGTGGTCGTGTCGCCGGACTTGCGGTCACATGTCTTGGACACTCGGGTGAACAGAGGGACGGAGCTGTCAACCGACCATCACCTGGTGGTGAGTTGGCTTCGTTGGTGGGGGAGGATGCCGGTCAGGCCTGGTAGGCCCAAACGTATTGTGAGGGTCTGCTGGGAACGTCTGGCGGAGTCCCCTGTGAGGACAAACTTCAACTCCCACCTCCGGCAAAGCTTTAACCACGTCCCGGTGGAGGTGGGGGACATTGAGTCAGAATGGACTATGTTCTGCGCCTCCATTGTCAAGGTGGCTGACCGGAGCTGTGGCCGTAAGGTGGTCAGTGCCTGTCGCGGTGGCAACCCGAGAACCCGTTGGTGGACACCGGCGGTGGGGGATGCCATCAAGCTGAAGAAAGAGTCTTACAGGGCCTTTTTGACCAGTGGGGCTCCGGAGGCAGCTGATAGGTACCGGCAGGCCAAGCGGAATGCGGCTTTGGTGGTTGCTGAGGCAAAAACTTGGGCATGACAGGAGTTTGGAGAGGCCATGGAGAAGGACTTCCAGATGGCTTCGAGTTCTGGTCCACCATCCGGCGTCTCAGGAGGGGAAAGCAATGCACAGTCAACACAGTGTATAGCGGGGATGGTGCGCTGCTGACCTCGACTTGAGACGTTATGGGTCGGTGGGGGGAGTACTTCGAAGACCTCCTTAATTCCACCAACATGCCTTCCGATGAGGAAGCAGAGCCTGGGGATACAGAGGTGGACTCTTCCATCTCTGGGGCCGAGGTTGCCGAGGTGGTCAAAAAGCTCCTTGGTGGCAGGGCTCCGGGGGTGGATGAGATCCGCCCGAAGTTCCTCAAAGCTCTGGATGTTGTAGGACTGTCATGGCTGACACGCCTCTGCAACATCGCATGGACATCGGGGACGGTGCCTCTGGATTGGCAGACTGGGGTGGTGGTCCCCCTCTTTAAGAAAGGGGACTGGAGGGTGTGTTCGAACTATAGAGGGATCACACTTCTCAGCCTCCCGGGGAAAGTCTATTCAGGGGTCCTGGAAAGGAGGGTCCGTCGGATAGTCGAACCTCGGATTCAGGAGGAGCAGTGTGGTTTTCGTCCAGGTCGCGGAACAGTGGACCAGCTCTACACCCTTAACAGGGTCCTGGAGGGTGCATGGGAGTTTGCCCAACCAGTCTACATGTGCTTTGTGGACTTGGAGAAGGCATTCGACCATGTCCCTCTGGGAGTCCTGTGGGGGGCACTCCGGAAGTATGGGGTATCGAATTCGCTGTTAAGGGCTGTCTGGTCCACCGGTGTCAGAGCTTGGTCTGCATTGCCGGCAGTAAGTCGGACCTGTTCCCGGTGAGAATTGGACTCCGCCAGGGCTGCCCTTTGTCACTGATCCTGTTCATAACTTTTATGGACAGGATTTCTAGGTGCAGCCAGGGCGTTGAGGGGGTCCAGTTTGGTGGGCTCAGGATTGGGTCACTGCTTTTTGCAGATGATGTTGTCCTGTTGGCCTCATCAGGCAGTGACCTTCAGCTCTCACTGGATCGGTTCGCAGCCGAGTGTGAAGTGGCTGGGATGAGAATCAGCACCTCTAAATCTGAGGCCATGGTCCTCAGTCGGACAAGGGTGGAGTGCCCTCTCAGGGTTGGGAGTGAGATCCTGCCCCAAGTAGAGGAGTTTAAGCATCTTGGGATCTTGTTCACGAGTGAGGGTAGAATGGAGCGGGAGGTCGACAGGCGGCTCGGGGCAGCATCTGCAGTGATGCGGGCTCTGCATCGGTCTGTCATGGTGAAGAAGGAGCTGAGCCAAAAGGCAAAGCTCTTAATTTACCGGTCGATCTACGTCCCCACCCTCACCTATGGTCACGAGCTGTGGGTAGTGACCGAAAGAACGAGATCGCGAATACAAGCCGAAATGAGTTTCCTCCGCAGGGTGTCTGGGCTGTCCCTTAGAGATAGGGTGAGAAGCTCAGTCATCCGGGAGGGGCTCAGAGTAGAACCGCTGCTCCTCCGCATCGAGAGGAGCCAGATGAGGTGGCTCGGGCATCTGATTAGGATGCCCCCTGGACGCCTCTCTGGTGAGGTGTTCCGGGCACGTCCCACTGGAAAGAGACCCCGGGGAAGACCCAGGACACGCTGGAAAGACTATGTCTCTCGGCTGGCCTGGGAACGCCTTGGGATCCGCCCGGAGGAGCTAGAAGAAGTGGCCGGAGAGAGGGAAGTCTGGGCATCCCTGCTGGAGCTGCTGCCCTTTCTGTCCAGATGAGAAAGGCCCAGGTGAAGGGTGGTGGCGATTGCATCGTCCGTTGAGCGGTTGGGACGATACGCAAAACTACAGGGGGTCCAGTGAGGATGGAATGTGAGACTTGATATGCCTCATGACCAGCCTCTTGAAGCACTTCATGATAATAGGTGTGAGTGCGACAGGACGATAGTCATTGAGACAGGAGACAGATGATTTCTTTTGCACTGGGATGATGCTGGATGTCTTGAAGCACCTAGGAACAACAGTGGTGCTCAGAGAGATGTTGACCGAGATGTCGGTGATTACATCTGCCAGCTGTTCTGCACATCCTCTGAGCACATGACCTTGAATATTGTCTGGACCAGAGTGGGTTGACTCTCAGTAGAGATCTTCTCACCTTGGCTGTGGTCAGACAGAGAACCTGGTCGTTTGGAGGAGGGATGGTTTTCCTCATTATCTCATTTTTCACCGCTTCAAACAGTGCGCAGAAGTGGTTCAGTGCATCTGGGAGGGAGGAGTCACCGTCACATGCAGGTGGAGATGTCCTGTAGTTGGCCTGAATGCCCTGCCACATGCGCCGCGTGTCACCGGTGTTTTTGAAGTGGCCATAGACTCTCTGTGCATGAGCTCTCTTGGCTACTCTGATGGCCCAAGACAGGTTTGCCCTTGCTGTTCTTAGGGCGGCCTTGTCCCCCGACTAGAAGGCCTTGTCCCGGGTTCTCAGGAGTATGCACACTTCCACAGTCATCCATGGCTTCTGGTTGGGTCATGTGATGATGGACTTGGAGACAGTAACATCCTCAATGCACTTGCTGATGTAGCCAGTCACTGAATCTGTGTACTCCTCCAGGTTGATGAAGTCACCGTAGGTTGCAGCCTCCCTTACATCCCAGTCGGTGTGTTCAAAGCAGTCCTGAAGAGTGGAGATGGCTCCTGTGGGCCAGGTCTTTAACTGCTTCAGGGTGGGCTTCATCCTGACAATGGGTCTGTACGCTGGGATCAGCAGAACAGAGATGTGGGTCCAGTGAGGAAGGGATCTGAGACTTGATGTGCCTCATGACTAGTCTCAAACTGTCAAGTTTAATGATAGATTTTGCTAATTTTACAGTTAATCATGTACCTACTGTCAAAATCCTGGGTGTCACAATTGACTTAGATCTATCTCTAGATACACATATTGAAAATATTATTAAAATAACTTTCCTTCACCTTAGAAACACTGCTAAACTTAAAAGTACACTCACACTACATGATGCAGAAATACTGATCCATGCATTTATTACCTCAAGACTAGATTATTGTAATGCCCTGCTGTCAGGATGTTCTAGTAAAAGCCTTCATAAACTCCAGTTAGTCCAGAAAGCAGCAGCTAGTCCTCACTAGATCTAGAAAATTTGATCACATTAGTCTGATATTATCTAGACTTCACTGGCTTCCTGTGAAATTCTGCATCGACAATCGACAGCATCTGCAAGGTGCTGCTTTCTAACAGTTCCCAAAATTATGAAAACAACAACAGGGGGAAGAGACTTTTCATTCAAAGCTCCCCCAGCTACTGTCTGTGACACAGACACACTCACAGTATTTAGGTCCAGGCTAAAAACTTACTTGTTTAGTCAGGCTTTTAGTTATTATTCTTCCTGTTAGTTAAAAGGTGCAGATCCAGAGGTTCACGGATACTGAGAATTGCGGTAAACTGGGATTATTGATGATGCTGGCCCACCATTCACACGCGATCACTCAGTATTGTTAAAGATGGTTTCTGGGGGGGCACCAGTGTCTCAGGGTGCTTCATATTTGTTAAAACTCTTGACTTCATCCTTTCTAGTGAGGCTGTAATAGCAGGTTTGCCAGAGTCACAGTACTGCACTCTATAAATTCTTGAACTCACATTGTGCAGACCATAACAGAACTAATTTCTTTCTCTCTGTTTGAAAGGCGTTCGGTGGACAGCTTAGGCATTCCCAGAAAGTCAATCATGAGGGTTTCCTGAACTCCATACCAGCTAGTCCACCGAGTTGATGAAATGACTTTAATCAGATTTGTCTGAACTCCAACTGAACTCCAGATCAGCTACATCATTCTGGATCATCTGCATGAGCTGCTGCCACTAACTAAGATTATCAAAAGCTGCACCCACTCAAACAGAACCACCACAATTAGCTCATTGAACTTCCAATTACAAACACGTTTGGACTCTTTTATTGTAACTCATGCTTTACCAGAACTCATTGCTAAATTGATTAATTTATAAAATTTACTTTTGTAACGGTGTGGCCTACTCTGAACCCAGGGAGCCACACAGGGTTTGGACCCAAATGCAGTACCCGAAGCTGCCAGTCCCCAAAAACAGGTAGAAAACAAAATGCTCAAAATGGGTAGAAAACAAAAGCTCAAAATGGGTAGAAAGCAAAATGCTCAAAACGGGTAGAAAACAAAATGCTCAAAAAAGGGTAGAAAACAAAATGCTCAAAAAGGGTAGAAAACAAAATGCTCAAAAAGGGTAGAAAACAAAAATGCTCAAAAAGGGTAGAAAACAAAATGCTCAAAAAGGGGTGAGCGGTTGAGCTGGAACGTTGTAGAAAAAACAAAAGGAACAAAAAACAAGAAACTCGGAAGGGAGGGTGCAGCGTCAGTCAGCACAACAAGCCGAAGCTCCTGAACTGACGCAACCACAAAGCGAGAGAGACAGGGAGACCCCGAGAGAAAACCCAAGGATCTTTACCGAATTACCGTCTGAGTCAAACAACGACCCAGCAACTCTGACTCGTCTTCTCTGCATTTAAATAAGCCCAAGCACAGGTGAACCAAATCACTGTTGATCACCGTGCCTGATTGGCAGGTCTCCCAACAGCGGTTTGGCTCCCCCTAGTGCCCCGTCGGGGTAGGGCTCTTACAGGACCCCCCCTCCTAGGAACGGCACCGGACGTTCCCAAACCAGCAGCCCGGTCCCGCCGAAAGGACCTGATGAGCTCAGGGTCCAGAATGTGACGGGCAGGGACCCACGAACGCTCCTCAGGGCCATAACCCTCCCAATCGACCAAAAACTGGGAGCGGCCCCGAACCCGGCGTTCCCTCAACAATCGACGGACCGTATACGCCGGGGCACCATCAATAAGACGGGGCGCCGGGGCCGGGGCCCGCGCGCCACAAAGCACGGGCTTGAGACGGGACACATGAAAAGTGGGGTTGATGCGCATAGACCTGGGCAGGCGTAAACGGTACGAAACCGGGTTGATTCTGCGGAGCACCTTGAAAGGACCCACATACCGTGGGGCCAGCTTCCGAGACTCAACACGGAGAGGCAGGTCTTTAGCAGAAAGCCACACCATCTGCCCAGGCCTAAAAGACTGCCCGAGGCGCCGCTTGCTGTCAGCCGCCCGCTTCTGGGCCGCAGAAGCACGCTGAAGGGCTCTGCGCGCTTTCAGCCAGGAGCGGCGGCAACGTTGCACCAAAAGAGCCGCAGAGGGGACCACCCCCTCCTCTTCCTGTTGTGGGAACACAGGTGGGGCAAAACCGAATTGACACTCGAAGGGGGACATACCCAAAGACGAGTGCCAGAGGGTGTTATGAGCGTATTCAGCCCATATGAGCTGGTCAGCCCAAGAGGAGGGACGTTCGGAAGCTAGGCAGCGGAGGGTCTGCTCCAAGTCCTGGTTAACCCTCTCGGTCTGGCCATTAGACTGGGGATGGTAGCCAGAAGAGAGACTAGCGGTGGCCCCTAAGGAATTACAAAAAGCCTTCCAAAACAGGCAACTGAACTGAGGACCCCGGTCCGAAACAATGTCCACAGGTAGGCCATGGATGCGGACTATATGGTGGAGTAGCAACTCTGCCGTTTCTTTGGCAGAAGGGAGTTTCCTCAGCGCTATGAACCTGCCTGCTTTTGAGAACCTATCTACAACCACTAGGATTACAGTATTACCACGAGATGGGGGAAGGCCTGTGATAAAATCCAGAGAGAGATGTGACCATGGGCGTTTGGGAATTGGCAGTGGGTGCAAGAGACCTGCAGGTCTGGCTCTGGGATCCTTATTACTGGCACAAACCCTACAGGCTGCCACATGAGCTCGAACCTCTCGGTCCATTCTTGGCCACCAGAATCGCCTTCTGAGGAATTCTAGGGTGCGAGTAACCCCTGGGTGAGCAGTGAAGCTCGAAGCATGTCCCCAGTCCATTACTTTGGCCCTTACAACAGACGGGACATATAGCTTGCCAGGAGGTCCCCCCCCAGGATCAGGCTCTGACGCCAGGGCATTACTCACTTCTGTTTCAATTCCCCAGCGTATAGGAGCCACAATTCTCTGCCGGGGAACAATGGGTTCAGGGGGACCCTCGGAGATAGGAGAGTCCCACTGGCGAGAGAGAGCATCAGGCTTGAGGTTCTTAGACCCAGGGCGATACGACAGCAGGAAGTCAAATCGGGCAAAGAAAAGAGCCCACCTAGCCTGACGGGGTTTGAGGCGTTTGGCTTGCTCGATATAAGCCAGATTCTTATGGTCGGTCCAGACCAGTACCTGATGTCGAGCCCCCTCAAGCCAATGTCTCCATTCCTCAAAGGCAAGTTTAACCGCCAGCAGCTCCCGATCTCCTATGTCATAGTTACGTTCAGCAGGAGAAAGGCGGCGGGAAAAGTAAGCACATGGGTGCAGTTTATTATCGGGAGCCGAACGCTGGGACAAAACCGCCCCAACTCCCACCTCTGACGCATCCACCTCAACAATAAAAGGGAGCTCGGGATCAGGATGCTGCAAGACAGGGGCCGCGGACAGCCTGTTTTTAAGTTCACTGAAAGCCTCCTGGGCCTCTGGGGTCCAGTGAAAACGCACCACTGTCTTGCGGGTAAGGGCAGTCAAGGGGGCTGCTATCGTGCTAAAGTTACACACAAAACGACGGAAAAAGTTTGAAAAGCCCAGAAACCGTTGCACTAGGCGGACCGAGGTGGGGCGTGGCCACTCGGCCACTGCTTTTATTTTATTCGGGTCCATGCTCAGCTGCCCCTGGGAGACTACAAAGCCCAGGAAGGTGACGGAGCGAGCATGGAATAGGGACTTTTCAAGTTTTACGAATAAATGATGCTCTAAGAGCAGTTGGAGGATCCTTCGCACATGGACCTTGTGTTCGCCCTCCGTCCGACTAAAAATGAGGATGTCGTCCAGATAGACGAATGCGTAATGATTCAGGGCCTCTCTTAAGACCTCATTAATGAAACGCTGGAAAACAGCTGGAGCATTCATAAGCCCAAAAGGCATAACAAGGTATTCATAATGCCCTGATGGCGTGATGAAGGCAGTCTTCCACTCATGTCCCTCCCTGATCCGGATGAGGTTGTAGGCGCTGCGCAGGTCCAGTTTGGTAAAAATGGATGCCTGTTGCAGTGCCTCGAAGGCTGTTGACATGAGAGGCAAGGGGTACCTGTCCTTGATAGTTATCTTATTGAGGCCCCGATAATCAATACATGGACGGAGACCACCGTCCTTCTTACCCACAAAAAAGAACCCCGCTCCTGCGGGGGATGTAGAAGGCCTAATAAAACCCAGAGCCAGGGCCTCTTGGATGTAATCCTCCATGGCCACCTTCTCGGGACCCGAGAGGGAAAACAGGCGGCCCCTAGGAGGAGTCGTGCCCGGAAGCAAGTCAATAGCACAATCATAGGGCCTATGAGAAGGAAGGAGTTGGGATTTCTGCTTACTAAAGACCTCTTCGAGGTCCCAATATTCTGGGGGAACTGTGTTCAGACCCGGAATCACCTCAGAAGCGAGTGGAGTTTTAGGGGCCCGACCAGTGATAAAACAAGAACGCGTGCAATGAGGTCCCCAGGCCACTACCGATCGGGTTAACCAGTCCAAATGAGGATTATGTCGCTGTAGCCAGGGGAATCCCAAAATAAGGGGTAGATCAGGAGCCCGAACAAGAAGCAGGGGCAGCCGTTCGCAATGCAGACCAATACACAGAGTTATGGGGAGGGTTTGATGAGTAATAACCCCCGAAGCTAAGGCCCGCCCATCAATAGCCGCCACGGGGAGTGGGCGATCCAGGGTCTCTATGGGTAAATCCCATTTCCTGGCTAGCTCTGCGTCTATAAAGTTTCCGGCAGCCCCTGAGTCTATGAAAGCCCGAAGCCGTTCTTCTCTACCTGAACCCCAACGTAAGGAGGAGCTGAGAAATACCCCTGAAGGCTGTGGGAACACTGGAGGGCCTGCCACAGAGTCCCTATGCTGTGACAGGCCTCCTAGTTTAATTTTAGCTCAGGGCAGGATGCTCGAAGGTGGCCGGAGCGACCGCAATAAAGGCATCTGCCTTGCCGCATCCGGTCCGCCCTCTCCTGACTGGAGAGACGAGCATGACCGAGCTGCATGGGCTGAGGTTCTTGTGAAGTGTCCTCAGCCTGTGGAAGAATGGGAACCACGTGTTGTGGGCTGGCTCGTGGTCGCGGAGACCTTTCGGTCTCCCGAGCCTGACTACGCTCCCTAAGGCGGTTATCAATCCTCAGGGAGAGATCAACTAAGCTCTCAAATGAGTTAGGGGGGTCCCGTGGAGCCATTTCGTCTCTGAGGTCACTATTGAGACCCTGAGAATAGGCTGCCATTAGTGCCATTGCATTCCAACCACTTCCTGCGGCTAAGGTACGGAACTCAATGGCGTAGTCTGCAACCGACCTCCTTCCCTGTCGTAGTCGGAGCAGGGCGAAACCGGCCTCCCTTCTACTGCTGGGATGGTCGAAAGTGTCCCTGAGTGCAGAAGTAAACTGATCAAGGGAGGAGCACACCTCTGGCTGGTGTTCCCACACTGGGGTGGCCCATGACAGTGCTCTCCCTGTGAGCAATGAGACAACATAGGCCACCTTAGCCCTTTCAGTAGGAAACCGAGTAGGTTGCTGCTCAAACGCCAGAGAGCATTGCAGGAGGAAACCCCCCAATCGTCCCTGGGCACCATCAAAGCGCTCAGGAGGTGGTAAAAAGGGCATTGGCGGTGCCACAGTAACAGGAGGGGGGACTACAGCTCTGGCTGCAGGAGGTTCAGGTCTATTTTGCAGGGCAGTATTGAGTGCCTGCAACTGTGATGTTATCTGCTGCAGGAGCTGTTCATGCCTGCCTATAGTAGCACCCTGAGCAGCTAGGGCCATCTGAAAGGCAGCACCGGGCGATGCTGGGTCCATACTGGCTGGGTCGTTCTGTAACGGTGTGGCCTACTCTGAACCCAGGGAGCCACACAGGGTTTGGAC